>JAESVK010001383.1:2196849-2242505 GCA_017140935.1 Hamamelis virginiana | reverse complement strand
CATTGTTTGTAATTTGAAGCATAAATGCCGTCAAAGAGTCAAAGGAACTCGCGTGTCGAGACCATTAAGTTCTGCCCAGTATGTCACAGAGAGAGAGAGATGATACTGAAAGCTTTGTTTTAAGTATGATGAGATGAGTAACCAATTAATTTTCATGTTTGCCAGAGAGAGAGAGAGAGAGAGAGAGAGAGAGGATTTAATGATGACAATTTAGCTCGAATAATTGGGGGCCAATTAAGTAAGTTTGAGGCTGTGAGCAATGGCGGCCCATGGTTATCTCTGGGAAAGCCCAGTGGTGGGTTTTGAAAATCCGGCCCCAGCAACTATGGACATGGGCCTAATGTCCAAAGTTTAAGTCCACTGTCAATATCTTGGAGAAAGTGAGAGTTTTTTTGGAAGGGAAAATTGAAGGATATTGTGGCCAAATCTGTCTCACAAACAAACTTCATCCTATCAGGTTGTCTATCTGTGACTCCCTTTGTGGCTAAGAAATGGGGACTTCGGATAGGCCTTATATGGCTGGTTTTGTTGTACTATATCTATCTATTATTATGTCCACCCCAAAAAATCTACACTATATATATATATATATATATTTTCATATTCTTTTTTACTCCCCCACTATTTTTAAGCAATCTAAAACTCATTCAAATTTAAATTAAATGACTAATTTAAATTTCAGGTCTTATTCAATGTGATGATAAACACTTATCCTCTGTAAACCTTTGTTTTCATACGTACTCAATTTCACGATTTTTATTAATGCTCAATGAAAAAGGGATTAACTTCAATAGATTTACTAAATTTGTTGGAGACCTAATTACACAAAAAACAAAAAAAAACAAAAAAAAAAAAAAAAAAAACCCTATTCCATCTGCCTATTCTATCCATATAGTCACACCTACCATAGTTGTCATATATTGTATGGTTTATATCAATAAAAGTACTATTTTTATTTTTTTAAGATTGTAAAGACAATTCGTCCGTATGACACGAGTGATTAAAGATAGTTGAAGTATGTAAGTAAAGTAGCAATTTTCCAAAAAAAAAAAAAAAAAAAAAACAATAATAACAATAATACTTACCCCAAATTTTCTTTTCAAGCTTTATATGCCATCCAAACAAGGCCTATGAACCCACACTCTATGCCACTTTACAGTTCATCAAATGCTTCACCTTAAAAACTATAGTTTAATGTTAGAAGGACCAAAGGTTGGACTAAAATTTTCAAACAAAATAATCTGTCAAAATAATACAGTTTTTTTTATTTAAAAAATATACAAAAATAGAAAAAAATATTGACACACATCAACTGATTTAAAAATTTTGTCCTAAAATTTGGCTGACTTAATATTTTTCTTTTCTTTTTAATTTTTAATTTTTATTTTTCGACCCAACTTAGCATTTTTCTTAAAAAAATATTAAGACATATTAGCGCTCGCACAGAAATCAGTGCCACATAATCGGTTGGAGTTTTTGGTGGGAACCTGGGAGCCATTGATGGTAGTTGTTGTTGGTGAGATAGCGCACTGTCGCCTCCCGTCTTCATATTCCTTCTCAAGTCCCAGTGAGATAACAAAACGCAAGGATCAACCCACGACACGACAAAAGTCCTCAAATATTTTTTCAACCACCTAAAACTAAGCCAAAACCAGAGAACGTAGTAGTCTTAGAGAAAGAGGAAGAGAGTTTTAGAGAGAGAAAGAGAAGAGAGATGGCGATGGCAATGGCACTTCGCAGGCTTTCGTCTTCCGTCGACAAGCCGATTCGGAACCTCTTTAATGGCGGTTCCATCTATTACATGGTTCGTTTTTACAACAATTACTCTGTTTTTTCGAAGTTTAATTCTAATCTACAATTTCTTACGATTCATTTTTCATTTGCTTTGGCTTTGCAGTCATCTTTGCCGAATGAAGCTGTATACGAGAAGGAGAAATCTGGCGTTACAGTATGTCATTTAAATTTCTTTTTTTTTTTTCTCTCTCTCCTATAAAGATCCGTTTATGATTCTTTAGCTAATTAGCTTCATTAACAGGCTTCTAATTTCAAATTATATTATATATATATAGACACACACACACATGAATATTCTGTGATTGTGTTAAATCTTACTTGAAAATGCACATTCCAGTGGCCAAAGCAGTTGAATGCTCCGCTCGAGGCCGTCGACCCGGAGATTGCTGACATAATTGAGCTTGAGAAGGCAAGACAATGGAAGGTATATAACTGTGTAAATGGATTACATTTTTATTTTCTCAACTTTTGATTTGTAAGCTTGTTGTGAATGTAAATTGTTAGATAACAAGAATTTGTAACTCTTTAATTTGATGGTACAAAAATTTCTGGTTTTTTCACCCCCCCAAAAAAAAAAATCCGGTTTATTTTTTGGTAATCCATTTTTGTTTATTTGTGTTTGTTTTCTTCTGCTTCGTTTGGTTGTAGAGAAAGTGGGAGAAAAGAAAAGCAATGGAAAGTCTAACCGTCTTTTTTTTTTTGAAAAATTAAAAGAATTTTTTCGGTTGAGTTCTTTATAGTAATTTTCTGAGCTAAATTGTTTTTTTTTTTTTCCTAAAGAAGTAAAAAAAAAAAAAGAAAAGAAGGCGAGACATTGAACTTATTTTCCTCAGTTTAATTGGCAACCAAACAGAGGATTATAAATTTCTCTTAGCATGCATTTTGAGTCACAGTTTAGTTTTCAATTTGTATTCTTACTGGAATTCATTTTGTGTTTGGTAAAGGGACTTGAACTTATACCCTCAGAGAATTTTACTTCTGTCTCGGTGATGCAAGCTGTCGGGTCTGTCATGACTAACAAATACAGTGAAGGATATCCTGGTGCTAGATACTATGGAGGAAATGAGTATGAGAGCAATCTCAATCCTTTTTGAATGCTTTTTTTGTCCTATTTACTGGTTGCTGATGTCATTTAGCAATTAGCATATTCACATGGTTGATCCCTTTATTTATTTATTTTATTTATTTTTGGGTTTCCTGATTGATTTGATTCATTTTCCAGGTACATTGACATGGCTGAATCTTTATGCCAGAAGCGAGCTCTGGAAGCATTTGGCTTGGATCCTGCAAAATGGGGAGGTAAATGCAAATAGTTTGTGAAAACCTCCTGCTATGCGTTTCCAATGTTTTTCTTTCCTTTTTCTATTGAACTAAAATATGTATTCTTATTCATTTAAAAAATATACATATATATTTCTGGAATCATATTTCTATATCTGTCACCAGAAACAAGTGAATTACTTAAACTCTGTCATGTTATCAATTAGAATTTTGATATCAAAATGTATAGGGACAACATCTAGTCCAAAAAATTTGTTAATAATGGTTAGTTCTGGACATTGTTAGAGGTTATTGCTTACCAGCTTTATTAAATTTCAGTCACCTTTTTTTGTTGCAGTGAATGTGCAGCCTTTATCAGGGTCTCCAGCCAATTTTCAAGTTTATACTGCTTTGTTAAAACCTCATGAGAGAATCATGGCTCTTGATCTTCCTCATGGTGGGCATCTTTCACATGGCTATCAGGTGCTTCCTGCATCCATTGTACTCTGGAATAATGCATTATCACTGCTCAATGTTGATTCCTATGATTCTCAACTTTAAAGATAAACCTGCCTAACTATTCTATAGAATTGCTCTCTCTCTCTCTCTATTCGTGAAGGATTGTGTAAGCTGTCAAAAAGCACTGTCATCTAATTCATGGCAGTCTTGAATCCAAAATCAACTTTTCTCTGTTTTAATAAGATACCACCAGAATTAATTACAATTTGAGAAAATATGGATTGTGTGTACGTGGAACTTTCTGATACATTATTGAAAGAGATGTACTCCCATCCACAGACCACTTTCTGGTTGATGTTCTGCATGCATATTTTGAAGGAGCAAAGGGATAAGAAATATGACATTTATTTTTATTCTCTAGCCAGTTGAAGTTTATATGATTTTCAAAATTTTCAATAATAACAAGGAGATACTTTCAATTAAAACATTATTTGAATTTTTCTGGTAATCTGGATAGTACTTGTTTCACCATCTTCTTGCTAATGTGCAGACTGACACCAAGAAGATATCTGCAGTATCCATATTTTTTGAGACAATGCCATATAGGCTGAATGAGAGCACTGGCTATATTGACTATGATCAGGTATCTTTCTTTTCTTCTCATCATTGTATTTATTGCTCTTCCAGTCCTAAATGAATTTCCTCTTTGTTTTTACACGGTAAATTTTGTTGTTTTCTAGAATTCCTCTGTCACTAAGGTCATTGTATGGAAGAACAAAGCTGTCTTTTTATCTTCCCATCTTTGTTTCTGTATATACTTGTGGGATTGAATTAATTTTTAAGATCACAATTGGAGGGAGCTTTGAAAATCCATGACGACCAAGAACAATTTTGTTTATATAACAAAATCATAAATTTGTCTTGCAGTGACTTTTGGTTGATCATTTTAAATAACAAAGTGATTATCAAAGAAAGACTCATTGTTTGTATCAAGAATATCTCAACATATATATATATATAGCAATACAAGAATCATTCCAGAGGTAACAGTGTAACACATTATGAAATCTATATTGATACAAGAATTCTCTCCCTAAAAACCTGTTACACTTTTGCAAATAATTTGTATTTGCATTTTTGTGTTGCTGTAGTCTACAGATTAGAACTACAATATTCTCAATCACATACAACATAGAAGATCCTGATTTGGATGCACCACTTACTCAAACACATTTACTCACAAGTGTAGATTACCAATGCAATCATTGTTTTAGTGTGTATGCGCGTGCGCGCGTGTATATATATATATATATATATATATATATATATAGAATCAGAAAAGAGTAAAAATACTGAATTATCAGCTTTGACAAAATAGTATGTTAACCACAAAAAAACCAGTGGAGCACATGATCATTGGATATAGATTAATTTCCAGTAGATAGTTATTGTTGTGTGAAACAGAACAAAATTCATGTAGAGCATTGTGAGTTCTCTTTGGACACCTGAATCCCTTCCAATTAATGCACTAGTACCCTTGTACTAGCAGCACATTCTACTGCTCTACATCGGCACTCTATATCACACTCCATGAGTAAAGATTATTATCAGCATATTTCAGTGCAGTGAAGGTGTGTTTTTTGAAGTTCCTTGTCAACAATGACCTATGTAATAGCTTTGGGTTGCTTCCAAATCCAAAGCGGCCTCAATGTGAGAGGCCAGGAGTATCTCTCCCAAACCCTCTTAGAGTTTATCTTCTTACCCTGGAAAAAAAGAGATTGAATGTTTTCCTCTTCATTTGTTGTAATTGTAGTTACCAATATGGTTTTAATACCTTTTTGCATGCACAAGCGATTACATGCACTATGAGTCCATGATTATACACTTGGACTGCTAAGTTCACTCAGGTTTCTCCTACATTGTTAGAAATAATTTGACCTCTTTGACTTGCACACCAAGAAAATTGCTCAGTTTTTCACTCAAATATATAACCTGCTGGTTATATGAGCAATATGTGGACTGATTGAGGAGCTCCCTAATTTTTGTTTGTTACAAACAAGCTAGTTCTAGGTTTGCATATGATTGAATATATGTTTAAGCTTGGTCCATATAAATTACATACCTATTTTTATCGGTATAAGCACCATGTGAATCGACTGTTATTAACTGCAGTTGGAAAAAAGTGCCACACTCTTCAGGCCAAAACTGATAGTTGCTGGTGCTAGTGCTTATGCGCGTCTCTATGATTATGCGCGGATTCGCAAGGTAAAGTCCCTTTGATTGATCTGTATTTTAAACCATTCAAGATAATCACACATTCATGCATCAGAATTTTTCATTTAGACATCATATGATAGTCTAGAAGCTAAGTGTACATTTTCCTTGTATTTGACAGGTCTGTGACAAGCAGAAGGCTATTTTGTTGGCAGATATGGCACACATTAGTGGGTTGGTTGCTGCTGGTGTAATCCCATCTCCATTTGAATATGCAGATGTAGTGACTACTACAACCCACAAGTCACTTCGTGGACCACGTGGAGCCATGATTTTCTTCAGAAAGGGAGTGAAAGAGACCAACAAACAAGGGCAACAAGTGAGTCCATCATTATAAATTATGAGAACAAATATATTGTTTTAAACTTTTTGCCCTTGATTCACCCAGCCGAGTCAGTATATGTCATTTATCATTTTTTCAGACCATCATCAGTTTCTTTCAAAATGGAAATTGAGGTTATATAGTTTGAAGTGGAACAAATATAATATTCTGAGTTCTTTCTGAAGGTGCTGTATGATTATGAAGACAAAATCAATCAGGCTGTCTTTCCTGGACTTCAAGGTGGACCGCACAATCACACAATTACTGGGTTAGCAGTTGCATTGAAACAGGTTTGCTCTCTCACAATATAATTTTCATCAAAACTTCATAAATTTTATCCATAAAATGTAAATACATGACTCTAATTATTGCATCATTTATGGCGAAAAAGGATTCATGTAGCTGACCTTAAAATGTAGGGATAGGCCATTGTGATGTTGAGCTTAGGGTCCCCACCCCAACCCCTCCCCCTTATTTGCTTTTCTTTTTTTCTTTTACTCATTTGGCTCCATTGTGGTGGTTGCAAACTACAGCTGACACCTGACACGAAATGTTCTTGAGATACCTAAGTGAATTAATTATAGTTGTATCGATCTACCCCATCTAGTTGGAATGAAGGTTTAGTTGAGTTGAGTTGGTCTCTATACAAGCAGTTTGCATGAGCGCAGTTTAATTTATTATATTGCAGAGAAATAATGCACTCTGCTGACATTACATAAAAGTACTCTTCTTTTTTGTAGTGAGGATACACAGAGCATAAAAGTACTCTAGAAGCTCTCCATATGCTCTCTAGAATGCACAGAACAAACTAATCTTTGGAAAATTGGTTCAATTATAATATGCACTGTACATTATGGACACATTTGGAAGCAAGTTCAAGTAACAATGACTTCTAATGAACTCTAAAAACTTCTTGGATCACTTTTTTTCTTTTATTTTCTTTTTCGTTTCTGGCAATGTGTGCAATTGCCAACCAAAGCATGGCATGTTGCGTTTAGAGTGTTAGTCATTTCTATGAAAGACATGATTAATTTTGTTCAAGACACAACGTTCATGCTTTTTTACATGTATGAATGCAGGCCACGACTCCAGAGTACAAAGCCTATCAAGAGCAAGTTCTCAGTAATTGCTCAAAGTTTGCACAGGTATGACTCAAACACAGCCAAATTTGGTACTGAGACGAGACATCATAATTTTTTGTCATAATTAGTTCTTTCATTAGTTGACAGGGTCTTACTGATTTGCTTCCTCCCAATTTTGCAGACTTTGATAGAGAATGGCTATGAACTTGTTTCTGGTGGAACTGATAATCACTTAGTTTTAGTGAATTTGAAAAGCAGGGTAAGAGAGAAGCTTCCATGCTTCAAAAATATTTGTTTTGGAAACCATCTGACCCTACTGATATTAGTGCTTCATAAGATAATTTTAAGTGTCTTGGTTAAGAGATGTTGTTTCTGTCAAATGGACAATTGGACATGTATCTATTAACTTATATTACGAAAAAAAAAAAAATAGACATTGCCTGTTCTTATATTTTTTTTCCCTACAGGGTATTGATGGCTCAAGAGTTGAAAAAGTGTTGGAATCTGTTCACATCGCAGCCAATAAAAATACTGTTCCTGGAGATGTGTCTGCCATGGTTCCTGGTGGCATCAGGATGGGTAGATGCTCCTTTCTTGATCATATTGTACTTGTATGATTCTTATTGAACTAATTTTCCTGTTGAATTCTCATGCTTCAGGAACCCCGGCTCTTACTTCTAGGGGATTTGTTGAGGAGGATTTCGCTAAAGTAGCTGAATTCTTTGATGCTGCTGTGAATTTGGCTTTGAAGATCAAGGCTGAAACCAAAGGTCCTTAACAAACTATCATAATTGCTAAGAGTTTCTTATGACTTTTCTGCTTTGAACAAATTTACCTTTAATATTTTCTCTTGCTCTCTAAGCATGTGTCAATCCTATCAGTTATCACCACTCTTACATAAACTTGCCTTGTAATGTGTATGCATATTCATGCATGATTGGTTGTGGGTGTACCCAGGTGCTAAAATTTTCTAATTTATGGTGCATTCTGTTGGTTATTTTGTAACCCAGGGACAAAGTTGAAGGACTTTGTGGCTACAATGACCCAATTTCAGTCTGAGACTGCAAAGCTCCGCCATGAGGTTGAAGAGTATGCAAAACAATTCCCAACAATCGGGTTTGAGAAAGAAACCATGAAATACAAGAATTGAGGAAAGTATCATATCGTGCCAGGTACTAGGCTTTCTGTGGATTATTCAAGTCAATCTCACTGAAAATGGGGTCAATTACTAAAATCCACTTTGGTTTCCTCTCTCTTGCTAGAAGAAAAATGTATAAAGCTTCCTTTGGGAAGATGATGACTATTGGTAATTTAAAGAGTGATGTTTAGATACAAACACAATATTGCGCTTTAATATTGTACATAGAGTACTGTTGGACTGAAACTCCCCTGCATATGGATGCATTGACAACAATATCATCTAAAAGCTCAAGTTGTTAAAGACAAGGCCAACCTTCCAAATGAAATTGTCACATTATTCCAAATAAAGACTCGAACACTAAATCTCTATTCGGACATGGGAAAGAATGAATTAAAGTAACAAAAAAAAAAAATGCTAAATAAAGGAATCTATTTATAAGTATTTTCAGCATTTTTATTTGCTTTTCCAAACAGAGCCACAAAGAGTGCAATCATGGAAGGCAGAGAGTTTCATTATTCATAGGTTGAAATGAAACTCTCTTGTTATCTTTTACATACCCTAGTATTACTCTCTAATGATTGAGACCCAGTCATTCACTTTTTAAGGTATCTTGGAGGAGCTTTATTTGAAAGCCTTGATCATTCATTCCTTCATCATCTTCATCGAACAAGCTTCAAGCTTATTCACATTATGCTAATTAGGCTAGCCATGCCATGTTTCTTAATTTGGTCTGAAGTTTTACATATTCACTGTTACTTTTAGTTTTGAACAAACTCTCGATGTTCTTTGCCACCCCATTGTGAAGACATGGCAATCAAATATTGGATATGGAATGTTTTCAAGTGACCAAATAGGCTTGTAACTACAGCATAAAGCATGGCCATTTGACTTTTTTTTTCTTTTTCTTTTTTCCAAAAGGTCATTTGACTTTAATTGCTATATATTCTTACTTCTAATGATGTGAAGACCTTTGACAAAGCTATTTTGAGGGCACTTTTATGGTTGTGTTGATTAATTTTGACATTCCCACAAAGTAAAAAAGTGGAAACCTGGTGGACCAACGCATATCTATCGCATAATTATGCGTCTTCAATGTTTTGACGTGGCATGCATGGCCTAATGTGCAAGCAGTATATATTCTCCATATTTGGACATGTGGGCTCTAAATAGTAAATAGATTGAATTTGAAGGGGGTTTTTGTTTTTGTTTTTGTTAAAAGGAAAATTTGTCTGAGAGGAAGCTAGGTGGCCCAAGGTACCGTATAAAGGGATTGTACATATGTAATGTGGTTCAAGACTTCAAGCCATGACCAAACGTGTAAGCAACATATATTCTCCATATCCGTAGGATGGAGAGCTGTGTGTTTGGTATGGAGGGAAGGGAGAAAAGAAGAATGGGAAAAAAAAGTGAGGATTTTAGCCAACAAAATCCATCGTTCCAAAAGTGAGCGAGTGAAGGAAAGATGTCATTTTAGGGAAAAATAATCAATTTTGTCCTCTGTTATTGAGAAAGTATTTATGATTTATATTTTTATCACATGAGTGTAAAGGTAAAATAGTAAATTAGCTATCATATAATTTCTCTTCTCCTTTTATACCAAACAATAAGGAAGGAATGGAGGGCTTTTTCTTCCCTAGAATAACAAGTTAATTCCTCCTACTTCACTTTTTCTCTACTTTTTCAGTCTTCCTACCAAACGAAGCATTAATATTCTTAAATGAAACCTCAGGTGGATAGCTTAGTGGTGGAGCAGGCAGGGTTAAGGGCTTACTAAGTACATCGTTCCCGTATTCGATTCCCACTAGTTACAAATATTTAGGCCCATGGATCGCGAGGCTCAAGCATTATTTCGAAAGTCTTGTTTTGGGTACAGGATTTAGTTTGGTGCGCCCAAGCTGGCCCAGAATACTTGTATAGCAAAAAAAAAAATTTCCTACATGAATTATTTTGATTAAAGGGGGGAAAACAATATAGTTTATCTCATAACTTTGATATATATATATTTTATCTATATTTTATTTTATTTTATTTTTTGCTAGAAATATATTTATCAACCCCTCACCATACATTAGCCATATATCCACAATCTTTCCACATAGACTTACGTCTTACACAAAATAAAAATGAGGAGTAGAATCTTACCAAAATCATCCTTGCTCCCTTTCCTTCTTATTCTCAACATGCTCATGGCAACTTGCACCACTCTCTCCCGCTCTATTCAGCCCCTCTCTCTCATTCGTACTTCATATTCCCTCATTTCTCCCAAACATCTTCCCAAATCCCTTCCCTGTCCCCTCTGGTCTTCTTCCTTCTCTTTCTGTCTCTCCAATCTCCATAAATCTACATCTCCTTCACTCTCCTTCTGTACTCTATCAATGGCCTCCCAAGCTCCTTCTATGGCTCCGATCGAATCCACACATGATGATAATCCTCTCTTGAAGGACTTCGATTTTCCGCCGTTCGATGTCATTGAGGCCAATCACGTGCGCCCTGGGATTCGTGCCCTGTTGAAGAAACTCGTACGATTTTTTTTTTTTCCTAATTTTTTTATTATTTGTTTGTTTGGCTGTGTTTTGGTTTTAGATTTTTTTTTTTTTTTGTTGCAGGAGAGTGATTTGGTTGAATTGGAGAAGACGGTGGAGCCGTCGTGGCCGAAGCTGGTTGTGCCGTTGGAGAAGATTGTTGATCGCTTGGCGGTTGTTTGGGGGATGGTTAATCATCTCAAGGCCGTCAGAGACTCTCCTGAGCTTCGTTCAGCCATTGAAGAAGTTCAGGTACGTATATATCTGTGTGTGTGTATGTGTGTGCTTGAAATTTCACTCATTGCTCTTTAGAATTTGAAGGCAAGAAGCCAAGAACAAATACTATAGGAATCAAATTTATCTCTGCGTAATATTAGGGTACTAACCCAGAAATGATGACATTGTTTGAAATTCAGAAGGAACCAAAATAGCATAATCTATATTCTTAACTCTATAGTAATTGACTCAATACTTAATTGTCTCCTTTTGCCTATGAATTTATAAAATGCTTCTAAATTTGGAACGAACTGAAATGATACAACCTATCTTGAATTCACTCAATTTTTATTTAAAATTGATTAATTCGGTGTTGGGTTGTTGAATTCTCTCTCTCTCTCCGCATTTGTCTCTTTTCCTTTCCATTCTTCAATTTTGAAACTTACGTAATTTAATTATGGTTTGCAGCCTGAGAAGGTTAAGTTTCAGCTAAGGTTGGGGCAAAGCAAACCCATTTATAATGCATTTAAAGCTATTCAAGAATCTTCTGATTGGCAGGCACTAAATGATGCCTGTAAACGTATAGTGGAATGTAAGTATCAGAAATCTCTACCTGAATCTTTATAATTTGAAACTTCCATTATATTAATTTCTAAATACTTGTAATTTCCCATTATAAATTCTTTAGTTCTATGCAGATTATCATTCTTAGGATTTGGGTCCTTCTTATGTTGTTTGCGTTTTTCCAAAATTTGTTGTCCTGGTGTCATGGAATCTGTTAAAACAGCTTCATAGAATTACTTCTGCAGATGGGTAGAATAATCTTGTTCAATATTTTCAAACACATCTATAAAGTACACACCCATGACATTTTTATAGGCCTTTTGCAACTCATAGTTTGCAAAATGTCCACTTTTTTAGTTGTTCTTCCATGCTTTTGGATTGACATCTAAAAGCATAACAGTCCACATTTATTGAAAATTATGAAGGAATCTGTCTGTGCTATTGTTCTTGCTGACCTCTTTCTTTTGATTGGATTAGAGCCACTATTTATTTAAACTCTTCATTGTGATTTGATGGTACTAATGGTGGTATTGTGTGTCTACTAAGTTCAATCATAATGGGATATTAGCATCATGATTTCAAATCTTTGTTTTATCCAATTGCTAGATAACATTTTTCCTTTATCAAACGCTTAATATCACGGCATAACATATCTCAACCTGATACAAAAATTTTCCAGTAAGTTAGAATTCCAGCAGATTACATGGAAATCATGGAGGGGAGAAGATAGAATAAGAATCTTGGTGAAAACTGGTGACTGGAATTTATACAGCGGGAAGCATGTTTGAAATCAAGGATGAAGCCAAAGCCTTCTACCTGAAAGAAAACCCTTGAATCCACAAGAAAATAGAAGAGAAACTCATTCTGAATATTATTAATCAAAAGGATTGAATATTGTGATCCTGCTTTTAGACTGTAAACCCTATTTATAGTCTCCATAAAACCAATTAGAAACCTTCTACAATTAACCTCACCTTATATAGTGTTGCATAGGGACTCAAACTTGGCTATTAAACTCCTAAAAACCACTAAAAAGAAGAAAATAAAGCTCTAAAATTCTAAAAGATGAAATTACAAAAATAACAATAAAAGTCTTCCAACAGTTGTGATTGGCCCGGGTATCTTGTCCTACGTCTGGAATGCCTGTGAAAAATGTTTTTAAGAAATCTTGATTACATGTATTATTGTCATACATCTTGATAACCAAGCACCATACTAATTCTATATATGTACACTATGCTTGCTTCCTTTAACTTAGTGTTATTTAAACATTGTAGTTTATATTTGACTTCTTAGGTATTGTTCAATGACTTTGTATTTGTTCTCTGCAGCCCAAATAAAGGAAGCAGTTCTTAATGGTGTTTCTCTTGAAGATGATAAAAGAGACCAATTCAACAAAATTGAGCAGGTGTGCATTAATACTAGTAGATGCAGTCAGTCCGGAAGAAGAGAAAAAAAAAAAAACTTTGCTTTAAGGGCTCTCTATTTGTCCATTACATGTTCTAAAGTCAATTACTTTTCCAAGTAATCGTTCTTTTTCTTCTTATATTTTTAAATATATGCATCGGATGATATTTATAACAACTGAAGCTGACTATGCTTCCCATCACAATACATAAGGTGAGGTTATCATAACCAAACTGAAGATGGGAACGGGAAGGGGCCATAGCACCTGCTGAAAAATCATTGACCATGTCTTTGATTTCACTACCCTAGGCAGTTGGCCTAGTTCCTCAACTACAATAAATTCATGCATGCTATTATAGTACTTGAATTTGAAACCATGCTATTAAAGTAGTTACTTGAATAATATAGGCATTTGTTTAACGGTTAGCTAATCATGCAATGATCCCCGGAAGGCATTCTTTTTAGTGTAAGTGAGGGCATGAATGAATCTTGATCTGGCACTCGTAGTGGAAGGCATTTTTTGTTTTATCAGACACGCAGCAATTATTGTTATTATTATTTTTTAAAGAATGTAAATGTGGCTCTTATACTCATCTTGCTCATTTTTCTGTTTTAGTTTTCTTTGCTTGGGAAAGAGAGGCAGGGGAGATCACTTATAAAAGCATCAATTGATAATATAATCTTTTTATTTTTTTATTTTTTTCAACTGATATTAATTTTATGGAGGTTGTCTTTTTAGTTTTGGACTGGCCATTTCTTGCTTTTCACCGTGATTTGATTTGCAGGAGTTGGAAAAACTATCTCAAAAATTTGGGGAGAATGTTTTGGATGCCACAAAGAAATTTGAAAAATTAATAACAGAGAAGAAAGACATTGAAGGATTGCCTGCTAGTGCCCTTGGATTGGCTGCTCAAACAGCAGTGTCTAAGGTATTCCATTTTGAAATCTGACATATTTTTGTTTTTTATTATTTGTTTCCTTCCTCAAGTCTGGTACAGTTGGCCTTCATTTTGTCTTTTATTGCTTTGTGAACCAGGGGTATGAAAATGCTACTGCTGAAAATGGACCATGGATAATTACGTTGGATGCTCCAAGTTTTCTTCCTGTTATGCAACATGCTCAAAATCGGTCACTGCGTGAGGAGGTTTATCGTGCTTATGTAACACGTGCCTCTACTGGAGATCTTGATAATACTGCAATCATTGACCAGATTTTGAAGCTTCGGCTTGAAAAGGCCAAGATTCTTGGCTACAATAACTATGCTGAGGTATGATTCAATGTGGTGAAAGATACTCCTCTAGTCCTCTTTCATTAGCATACTGAAGTGTATTTTCTCAGGTAAGCATGGCAACCAAAATGGCCACTGTTGATAAAGCAGAAGAGCTCCTAGAAAAGCTTCGTGCTGCTTCCTGGAATGCTTCTGTTCAAGGTAATGTGTTTGATACCCGCTTAGTGCCCTCTTGTAGTGTAAAATAGTTATTACTCATAAAATCATTGGAGTGTTTGGTGGATACTTTGTCTGCATTGGGGTTTAATTTGGTTGAGATGACTCTTATGATCTCATGAAGTTTTTTATTTAAAATTTTTTAATTTACGATTTTTATAATTAAGAATAATGTTTACATTATCTGATTGTTACATTGGAAATATATATGTGATTCATATTTAGGAGAACTCTCACATAATGAAACTTGACAATGCATTAACTAAGTTCTCTATCACTTGTGTCTTTTTCCCCCCTAGTAAGAGCAAACTCATGAATGGGCTTTTTTTAATGGTTGCTTTAATTATACAGTTATCAGGTTCTGGATTAACTGATAAAGCAATCGATGAATTATATTTCTGTCATTCTTTCTTTTGTGTTGGCCTAATGTCATAATTCGATTTTTCTTAACTTTTCTATAGGTAATTAAGTAATTTGTCTCTAAATTTTTTCGGGAATGTTACCTGCCAAGTTTTTTTTCTTGACGTAACCTTTTCCAACAAAATCCCATTAAGTTAAAAAGGACTGTAGGGGCCTGATAATATCTTTAATCTTTGTAGATATGGAAGACCTTGAAAATTTCTCCAAAAACCAAGGTGCGCTAGAAGCTAATGATTTGAACCATTGGGATATCAACTTTTGGAGCGAGAGGCTTCGGGAGTCAAAGTATGACATAAATGAGGTTGGATCTCTCTCTCTCTCTCTCTCTGTATGTGTGTGTATCTATATGTGTTATACATACGCAAATACATACATATTTTATATGTGTAATGTCTATATCTGTCTATGTTATGTGTATGTAAATGCATGCATATATACATGAGTTTGTGTGTCCCCCCCTCCTCCTCCTCTTAAATTTCTATTTGGATTTAAATGTATCATAGTTCACAAAGTTGATACTTAGGCATGATTGATGTATTTTCTTTAATATAAACTCCCAGTCCAGCAGTTATAGACTCTCTTCCCTTTTTTGGCAGTCCAACAATGTTTGTCCATTGTAAGAATAAGAAGTCAAGGCATTAACTTTTTTTACTTTCTCACAATACCCTTTTCTTTTTTGTAAAAGTTAATCTCTTTTTTCATTCTAACACTTGATGCAAGAGTATTGTTGGAAAGACAAATTGAACAAATGAGATGTCAATGCATTAATTGCATCTCCTTTGTATGCATGTTTTTCCGAGGTGGCCAGTGTTTGTGAGACAGAGCGATTATCTTGATTATTTTTATGCATCTGATGTGTTATTCAATTGTGCTGTTCTAATCACAATTTTTTTTTATTACCATTGTGAATATGGAGGAGTCTTCCTTCTGATGCTCAGCATGTTGTTGGTTGAGTTTAATGAAAATTTTAGAGTCCTATATGCAAAACCCATTAGAGGATTATGTAAAAAGTTCTTCCAGCATTTACCTTTTATGTTTTTGTAAGTCTAGGGACCACCTTACTCTCTCTCTCTCTGCCTGCCTGTCTTCTCCTTCCCTGTTGTGATGATTCCATGCTGGTATTCTCTTTAGAAAAAGGTGCAGTAATTTAGACTAACGATCTAAGGTGAGTCTATTAAATTTTGACATCCCGTGTGCAAGTCTTTTCTTTCATTACTTTTTTTAACCTTGGTTTCTTTTGTGCCCAAATTCGCTGACATTTTCCCCTTTGCATATCAGTTGTGTTTGTCGGAACGATCTTCTTTGTAATTTCTAACATCCTGCAGTGGTTGATATCTGTCTGAATGGAGAAAAAAATATTTGATGGTTTTATCTATAATTTATAATTGGGGTTGAAATTTTATCTTTGTTTGCTTGATAATGTTATGTGAGGATTTTCTTTTCTTGGTGTAAATAAGCTTTTACAGTTTTGCGTATAGGAACTTACGTGTTTCCTGTTTCAAATTCTACAGGAAGAATTACGCCCATATTTCTCTTTGCCAAAGGTTATGGATGGCCTTTTCAACCTTGCAAAAATGCTTTTCGGAATTAATATTGAGCCAGCTGATGGTTTAGCTCCAGTAATATATTATATTTGATTCTCTTGTGCATTCCTTTGTTGATTGTAACATAAAAGATGGTTTTCACATTCTAACAATATATTATTATTGCTCTTTAGGTTTGGAACAATGATGTCAGATTCTACTGTGTGAAAGATTCTTTGGGCTCTCCAGTTGCTTACTTCTATTTTGATCCATATTCCCGTCCATCTGAAAAACGGGGAGGTGCATGGATGGATGAGGTTGTTGCTCGAAGTCGTGTATTGTCGCGTGATGGTGTCTCTGCTAGGTTGCCAGTTGCCCACATGGTGTGCAATCAATCACCACCTGTGGGAAATAAGCCAAGCCTCATGACATTCCGTGAGGTAAACATACACTTTTAGCTCAGGTGGCAGTAAATTCTTTTTCCGAGGATGATTAGAGCTAGAATGACACTGAGGGCGCAATTAGCAGTTGCCTGTTTAATCCAAGTCCAGGCCAGTTGCTGGTTTGAGGGCCTGAGGGTCAGAATGGTCACTGCTTTATGGGTCAGAATGGTCACTGCTTTATGGGTCAAATTGACTTTACAGCTCGGATTGGAATGATCTATTCTAGTCTGTCTCGGTGTACAATTGCACGCTTCATGATATGATATCTTATTCTTTGTATATGCAATGTCTTTGGAAAAGAAGTTCAAATATATTGTGGGAGATCTTATCGAAGAATTAAAGTCTGTCTTAAGGATAATTAGAGGTGTTAAAAATGACTTTGTCCTGCCAACCAGCTCAAATAAGTGGGTTGAACTCGGGCAGCCCCAATTTGGCCCAATTAATGTGTGTTTTGTTTTTTTGTTTGTTTTTTTTGGGTTCCTGGTCCAGCCATCCTGAATCCAAACAGATTATTATTCTAAAGTTTATAGAATCCATCTTGTTTTTAATGCTTTAATATTTTTAATATCCTTTTAATTGATCTTGTTGGCGGGTTGGTTTCAGAAAAATGTATAGCTTGTGCCCAGGCTAAGCCTAAAAAAGATGCCTTTCGGGCAAGTCTTGATAATCATGTCATTGCTAATGTGTTGTGTTAGCCTGATCAGCCTCTGGTTCATCACACTCCCATCCTTAGGTGACAAATATATCACTCACTGTTGTCGTAAATTCGTAATTAGGTATCATTATTGTCTGCATAATTGTTAAGAAGTGAGATAAATTATTTTCCTTTAATAAATTTCAAAGAACAAATGTACCTCACTGTAAAACCTTGAACTTTTTTGTTTGGCTGGATGTATTTGGAGGTTTTAAAGAAGGATATATTCTTGTTTGTCACATGATTAGCTCATTATTGGAGAATTGATGGATCTTTTGTAAAGAACATTATCTTGAAAAATTTTGCATGCTTACAGTGGATGCTAGAATGCAATATGGTTTACTTGTCATCTGGATTGATGATACTCTTTGCAGGTTGAGACTGTCTTCCATGAATTTGGTCATGCACTTCAGCATATGCTAACCAAGCAGGATGAGGGTCTGGTTGCTGGTATTCGCGGGATAGAGTGGGATGCTGTTGAATTACCCTCTCAATTCATGGAAAATTGGTGTTACCATAGGTAATTTTGCCTAACTAAAACTTTATTTGTTACACTGCAGATCTTTTCCATTGTTTCTCAGATTAAGATATATTTATTTTGCTTCAGGAGTAAAGGAAAAGATAAAAAGGATGTGAAGAATGTGCTTATAATGCCCAATAAACAGTTGCAAGTTAAAATATGTTAAAAATTTAAACATGGTCTAGTACAATAAGCTCTTCACTTTCCAGAACTATATGTAGAAGTTAAGTTAATTTATGAATTGCTTGAAAAAGACTCTTCTGAACACACTGATCTTTGTAGATTTAGCCCACCAAATGCAACACATCAGATGGCAGGTCACATCTTATTACGTGATGACATGGCAGGTTTCTGGTTCTCACAGCATAATTCTGGCATTAACTCATTGTTGAAGAGCCAAGATTCTTCAAAACGAATTAAACAAAGGGCATTTTGGTAAATATAAGTAAAATAGTAGAGAAGTGACCCAACTCAAACATGGTCCGAAATCCCGTGGAGATGTTTCTTCCCTTTTCTCACTCTATACTTTTTTCAACAATACAATGTGTCTAAAAAGCCAAAAAAACCCACCCTTGAGCATTTTTTATTTTCACCTGGATACTCTGAATTCCTCAACTAGTTTCATCTTAATCCATATTCTATTTTACACTGTTGATTTGGATATAATATGCTGACAAAGGACCTTTGTCAGCCTCTTTCTCTTGAATCTCAGTCATGTCGATTCTCCTCATCACCACTGTCACTTTGTTCTCTGATCTAATTTTAAGATTTCTGGAAGGTTTCATATGCTTCAAATGCATGGCTGTTGAAGTGATTATTCTAATAACTGTACTTGAATTATGTATGATCATATGTGATTTCATTGTCTGCTTCATATTCGATTCAGATATTGCTTTGGGCATTATATGTCCATCATTTCTTTCATTTTGGTACCCTACCATATGAATGAACTCTGATAGAGGATAAAGCAATTTTTCTATTTTTTTTCCTTTTCTGATCAAAGTATTATTTTGTATATTGTATCTCGATTGGTTTGCTTTTAAAGGCTTGGAGTAATTGGCACTCTACCATATGAATGAACTCTGACAGAAGATAAAGCAATTTTCTATTTTTTTTTTCCCTGATTAAAGTATTCTTTTGTATATTGTATCTTGATCGGTTTTCTTTTAAACTACTTGGAGTAATTGGCATCTCCTCTGTGTGCGTGCGTGTGCGCTTATCTTTCTATCTATCTATCTTGTGCACACCGGGGGGGGGGGGGGGGTTTTTTTGGTAGTGGGGCACTCCCCTCACCCTCTCTTTTCTTTCTGGAATGTATGGCTCGTGAGTCGTCGTGGCATTCATCTTTATCTTTTGTTATTTGCTCTTTTTACCCTAAAGTGTCAAGTGTGATATTTCTATTGAGATGGAGGTTTTGTAAGGGTGGAAGTGTGAAAAATTGTCGTTGAAACCTTAAAAATTCTGAACCCTGATTCTCTGAATGTTGTATTATCAATATGGTATGGACATGTATGGCATTCCATTATCAACATGTGCTATTATTGCTCAATGTCCTTCATGGGTGCTGCAGGAATACTTTAATGAGCATAGCAAAGCATTATGAAACCGGAGAGAGCCTCCCTGAAGATGTATATTTGAAGCTCCTTGCGGCCAGGACTTTTCGTGCAGGCTCCCTAAGTCTTCGTCAGGTGAGTGCAATATGTTTTTGTGTGTGTGTGTGTGCCTGTGTTTTCCTTCTTCTTCTTTTTCCTGTTTTCTTTCGCATCTTAATTGTGATATGCTTCTTCTTGTTACTCATGATTTCCGTTTTTGGATTTGAATGTTATTGAGGATGGCATATATGGTTTCTCTCGTGCAATGACGTACATGGTTTCTTACTAGCAATTTCTTTTTTTTTTTTGGATAATTTTCTTACTAGCAATTTCACTTTGCTTAAACCCTGTCAAGATGACATACAAGTTCACACAGCAGAAGCACTTAAGCTGGTTTTAGTTTTGATCCTCTGGTATTTATCTTTTGGTCCCAGTGAATGTTAAATGCTGTTGGTAGACATGTCTGGCTACATGAGACAATACATTTTTTATTAAAATGTATAATACAATGTGTATTGCTGATCTTTATCACAGTTTCATTTGTCCCAACCTTAATGTTGCATTGCTTTCCATGAAAGCGACATTTATTTGGTTGTTATGTGTTGATAAGTGGAGCCGTCGAGAGTGTGGGTTTAGTGGGAAAACATTGATTTTATATCAGGAACATACGGAAGGATTTATAATTGCTTTCCATCTTATTTTAATTTTGTAGTTGAGATTTGCTAGTGTGGATTTGGATCTGCATACCAAGTATGTTCCTGGTGGGTCAGAATCCATCTATGATGTTGATCGCAGGGTTTCTGAAAGAACACAAGTAATCCCTCCGTTGCCAGAGGATAGGTTTCTTTGTAGTTTCAGCCATATATTTGCAGGTTTGCTATTCCTATTAATTTTGCTTCGACTTCCGTGGGAGTATTTCTTATGTATCTGCAGCCTTGTAACGCTTCATTACTTTTTGTGAATATCAGGTGGATATGCTGCTGGATACTACAGTTACAAGGTATTTTCTTACTTTTTGTTTTTTTTTTCCTTTTCTTTTTTTTTTTTGGGTGGGGGGGGGGGGGGGGGGGGGGGGGGGGGGATTTTTTTTTTTGTTTTTTATTTTTATATTTATGTTTATGCCTTCTTCAGTTGTTCTTTGCTCTTCCCCATAGTTTTTATTTATGTTTGTAAAAACATATTGCACCTTTTGTGATAGGCACTGATATACAAAATTTCGAGTACTATGGAAAAATATCAAAAAAATTTAATGTCTTAGGATTTGTCCATGTGTCTCTCCCCCATCAAAAAAAAAAAAAAGGTTTTCCAGGTTGAGCTTGCTAAATATTGAATTACTCTGTGACCTCTCTGTGGACTTTGGGCATAATTTGCTTTCCTGATTATTTTTTTCTTCTTTTGTGGGATTTTTTCAAAAAGTAAATATTGTGATCTTGCAGTGGGCAGAGGTGCTGTCTGCAGATGCTTTCTCAGCGTTTGAGGATGCTGGATTAGATGACCACAAGGTAGGTTTAGAAAGGGCTGTCCAAAAGGATTTCATTTTGTACTCTTGCAACTTAACTTGATTTTTTGTAAACATTTCCTTTCATTGCTAGTGATCTTTGAACACCCTTGGTTTTTTTAATTTGCAACTGTTCCATTATAATTGTGAAGGAAGGAATTTTAAGATGTATTTTTATGATGCCAGAAGTTCAGTTGATGCTATTATACGAGTTGATGAAACTAAAGTAGGAGCTAATTCCATGGTAGAATCATTAAGAGAGAATTTATAATCTTAAGGGTTTAAGTTAACGAGGAAGACAGAATATATGGAATGTAATTCTAGTAAAATTAGGAATATTAATGAGGGAATAGTGCAAAAAGGTGGCCAAGAGATGCTCAAAAGTGATCACTTTTGTTGTCTTGGATAGTTGGATTTCATTAAGGAGAGGCCGAGAAGGTTGTTGCCCATAGAATTAGAGGAGGATTGACGAAGTGGAGATGTGCATTTGGAGTGCTATGTGAATATAGAATACCTATTAAGTGTAAGGTAAAATTTCCTAATATGGCTTCTTATCAGGAAGAAAAAATTATAATATGGCTATAAGGCCAGCTATGCATTATGATACAGGATGTGTGGTTACTAAGAAACAATGTGCTTGAGTAATGATGGTTGTCCATGAGGATAGTAAGGTGGATGAGTGGCATTATGAGAAAAGGTAAAATAATAAATGAATATAGTTGTGAGATGGTAGAGGCGGCACCAATTGAGGACAAAATGATGGAAAATAATTTGACTATTTGAGATGGTTTGCTTATGCAACAAAGACTTATATAAATGCATTTGTATGGAGGAGTGATTTAATTGAAATTTAAGGCACAAAAATGAGAAGAGAAAGGCCATTATGAATTTGATTAGAGGCAATGAGAATAGACATGATTGCCGAGAATTTGATGACTTTAGATAGAGCTGAATGGCGATGAGGGATTCATGTAATTGACACTAGTAGGTAGGACTATGACTTTGTTGAGTGAAGCCAAAATCAATGGTCAATATCTTTGGTTGGCACTTGACTTGATATTAGTTACCGAAATAAGAAGATTATGTGGAAAGCGGTTACTCATGCTCTATTATGATGCATCTACATTCTACAAGGAGCATCTCTCTCTCTCTCTCTCTCTCGCTCGTTCGTGCGCGCGTGCGCTGGGATTGGGCTTTGTTGAATCTTTGTTCTGTTGTTATATACCATGCATGCACCTTAACTCTACCTTTTTCTCTTCAATAAAGCATTTTTTATTCACTAAATAGTTATGCTCAAGGGATTTTCATATTCTAGAAGCACTGCACTGTTATCGTATTTTCAATGCTTTGAATATGGCTTCTTAGGTGCACTTAAGCAAATTGTCATTTGTCCAATGATCCATCAAGCTGTATGATCAAGGTTTAATGGTCTTGTTCCTTTGCTATTCTCATACATAAGGATGCATTTGGTAGCAGATAAAATTGGTGTTTTGTTGGAGGAATTGAACAACCTTTCGCATAAAGTAAATTTCTGTGTGGCCTTCATCTGGTAGTAGGGGAAAGTAGGTCTGGGAAATAGTTCTACAAATCTTACTCTTCTGTAGTTTTTGTGGCAGTAGGATTTGATACTTCTCAATTCTTTTTTTTTTTTTCCACAAAAAGAAAAGGACATGTTGGCCGGTACCAATCAATTCTATAACCTCCAAAATGATTTTTTTTTTTAAAAGGTGGATTCCTTTATCTTTTCCTGGTTCCTGCTTTATATTGGAAATAGTTTGGCTATTTCTACTAGTTCATCTCAGATTAAGCAAATTCTATTTTATTTTATTTATTTTTCTGCGTAGATTAATCAAATTGTTAAATATCTCTTATCAACATCATGTGTTATGATATGTATTTCATTCAACAGATCGGTTCATACTCCTTTTTCCATGATTCCCTTTTGTTTTTGGAAAAAACAGATCAGTATTTTGCTTCCTATTTGACTAGAACAACAAAATCATCTTGCAACAGGTTGTCAAAGAAACAGGGCTCAAGTTCCGAGAAACCATACTTGCTCTTGGAGGTGGAAAACCGCCACTAGAGGTTAGACAAGACGAACCTCCGTATATTACCTCATAGTTTTATTTTCGTAATTTGCTAAATTTGTAGAAGCTTTTGATGGCCGTAACTTCTTGAGTTTGAGGCTGCCCATAATTTTTTTCTTAACTCTGTGAACTTGATGATCTCACTTGTGGAATTCGTTTTCCTGGCTTTTACCAATCTGATGTTCTGAACATGCCAACTTGTGTCCAGGTTTTTGTGGAATTCCGAGGGCGTGAACCTTCTCCAGAGCCACTGCTCCGGCACAATGGCCTGTTATCAGTTACAGCTGCTGCATGAGTTCTAATTTGGTTGGCGAACAGGGTTTTGAAGGACATCTTGGCTTGAGGCTCTGCATGAATTCTTATAATATAAAGACAATACAAATGGTTATATGGGGCTTTGAAAGGACATACAGGCTCATCTTGAAGTTACTTTTATCATGCACTGTTTGTTGGCCAAAGTTTATAAATACAGCAGTCACGTCCCATTATGTGGGATGTTTTGGCAATTACCGTGCAGAATAAAATTTTCTTAAAACCATTGTTATTCTCAATTGTCTGACTTGTACAAGCAGTTTCAGTCAAATTAAAGCTAAACAAACAAATGTGAAAGTGGGCTCCTTTTTCACAGATCTCCTGTTAGGATGGTAGGAGTGCAACTGCACAATCATTATTGTTCAAAGCATTATCATCTCTGAGTTTATTATTATTATTATTTTTTTTTTATAGCTATTTTGTGCTGTACTTGTACTTCCATTTTTTTATGCTGACAAGAATTCAGGTATTCCACAACGTTTTCTTGTTTGGGTAGATGGGTTTAAACAAGATGGCATCTCAAAGTTAATATATAATAATAATAATAATGGGTTGGCACTTGAATGAAGGACGGTGAGAAGGTAGAAACTTAGGAATGATGTGTAATTAATTGAAGGGTGAAGGAATGGAAGGCGTTGATGAAAGTGTAGGAAAGCCCAAGGAAAAATTTGTTCTCGGCAAGGCGAAGGTTATGTTGTTCTTTTTAGTTCCATAACCCTATGAAACTTCCACTTAAAAAACAATACAATGTTAATGTGACAGTTTAATAGATGCATCAACTGGCCTTCCAAGTTGTTAGATAATTGGATTGCATATGCCCTAATCAAATATTTTTTTTTTTTTTTTTTTAAAGGGAAAATAAGGGAAACAGAGTGAAACAATTGTCTCCCAATGGAAACAGAGTCTCAAGTCACAAATAATAAGTGAAGTGAGTGAGTGTGTGGATGGAAGCAAGATTATGTTGTGAGAGTAATAAAAGTGGAAGTAAAGAGCATAAAGTGTGTGTAATAATGTGGACTTGCCTTCAAAGATTAATCAAAAAACAAGTCAACCCACACCCACACCCACCCACCAACCAACCAACCAACCAACCAACCAACTAACCCACCCTTTGCCTAAAATTTGCAATCTCTATGTTCTCCTTAATTTTAACCCTCAAAACAAAACATCTCCAACCTTTTCTTCCTCAGCTTTTCGTCTCTTCTACTCCCTTTCTCTCGCTCCCCCCTTTTTTCCCTCCAATTATATGAGCATTGTATATAATTAGGGTTTATACTTCTGAATTTTGCGTTCTCCATCCTTCCTCACTAACCCTCTCTCTCTCTCTCTATATATATATATATCTGTGTGTCTATATATATATATATACACATTGAGAGGAGGAGAAGATAAAAGATGGCGAGAGCCGGAGGAATTACGAATGCAGTGAATGTGGGGATAGCAGTGCAAGCTGATTGGGAGAATCGGGAGTTCATCTCTCACATCTCTCTTAATGTTCGTCGCCTTTTCGAATTCCTCGTCCAATTCGGTAACCCATAACATACATCAACATTCTTTCCTTTTTCTTTTTTCTTTTTTCTCTGTTCAGATCTCACTTTTTTGTTTTTTCCTCATTTTCTTAAGCTTTTCCTGATAATATATTGCGTGTTATGTTCTTTTCGATGGTTTTTGATAATATTAGAAAATAATTTGCTGTCTTCGTGATTAATTCAAAGAGTTGTTTTGGGTTTTCTGCTACTGCAATATAAGCTTGATTTCCAAAATCATGATCCAAAACTCAACTGTATGGTGAATTTATGGTATGGAAAGTGTCTAAATGATGTTCTCAAAATCATTCAATTACTATGGTGAACTTACTGACAATTGTAATTAGTCTTTATCGAAAGAGTTTATGTAATTGGAGCAAATTAGTTTTGATTTCTTAGCATCTTTTTCATGGATGTAAATTTATTGAGACTTTTGAGGTTGAACCTATGAATTTAATACAATTCAGGCCTTGAAGAGATCGACCTAAGCTCACTTTGAAGTTAAAAAACCTCGATCATGAGTTCAAATTAAAGAATCCATGCTGTAGTTCTGCCCAGGCCTTTTTTCAATCTGAATCACATAGCCTTAATTCAGCTCGTCATGTTGTATAAAGCAATGGACTAATACTGGGCCAGCTCGATTCGAAATTACCAAACATGGGTGATCTCAGTCAAGTCCTAATCATGCTTCTGTTGACTCAAGCTTGTGCCTAAATTGACTCGACTTGACTTGTGGCCATAGTTGAATTTCGTCTATATGTGTACTCATCTTTAAGACACAGAGTTGCATTGCAGAACTCTTATTACAGCTATTGGTTTTGACCATGGTTCTAGTTCTGTCTTTCAACAACATTAAGTAAAAAAAATTATGCTGTTAATGCTCGTTGTCAAATTTAATTTCATATGGTTGTTGCATTTAAGGTAGGTGTTTGTGGGATTCTTGATATTTCTGATTCTCACTTGATATATCATGGTTTTTTTCTTATGTTTTCAGAGGCTACAACAAAGAGCAAATTGGCATCATTGAATGAAAAGCTTGATACACTAGAGCGCCGTCTAGAACTACTGGAAGTCCAAGTGGGTACTGCATCAGCGAACCCCACACTTTTTACTTCATGATGTTTACCAGATCACGTCTTTGTAGCAAATCAGCTTACTTGTAAGCAACCTCTCTTGTCTGGATTGTGAACAAATTACTTGGTTTGGAAAACCAATTTAATACTAATATATCCATGTTTTTTGAGTGCTTTTATGTGAATTTCTCCAAACCAATTTAATAGTAATATATCCATGTTTTTTGGGTGCTAATGTTAATTTAGGTTTTTTTTTTTTTTGGTGGCAAAAGTCTCCTAGCTGTCATCTAGCTATTGTTTGTATAATACAGTTTGAAGATAGTGCTATATTTTGGGTCTTCAAGCTACCTTTAGAATTTGTCAATGTGGTGAATTTGGCACGCTGACTGTGCCTGTTGCCAGAGGATCACTAATTATCATAGTTGGATGTCATAAAAGAACTATTGACTGGGAACCATTAAATGAGATGTACACAACTCATCTAAATAAAGCTCTGTCCCAGCTATTTGTGGCCAGGCCTGTGAATCCTTTTTCACTGTTCTACCTATTGTTGGGCCATATATATGGTTATGTCATGGGCGACCATGTATGACCCATGTGCTTTTTGACCTTGTATTATCCATGTAACTCATTCAACCACACCCATGCCATGGCTTGCTGGTGTAATTATCGGTCTTCATTGCACTTGTCCAAACAATTTTTGTTCACTCTGTCACTTTTTCCTCAATTGGTGCTACCTTTGGCTTTTCATGATGTATTCATTTCTAACTTCTTGTAAACTATACCTCAAATATTTTGCATCAGTTAGCCTTGTCTTAATATTTGGGATTGGTTACCTATTTCCAATTTGCCTTCTGCTATGTGGGGTCAAATTCAGTTAGATCATGGACTGTCATATATGAACACAATATCCAATTCACATGCCTTTTAGGCCTTCCTCTTGTCTTGGTGTTGCTTTTAACTTGAACCATATCATTCCTCGTTGGTATAGTTGTTGATTGTACGTCATTGCTTAGGCCCAACCATCAGAGGTCTGCATGTATAACATTCTTATTTTTGCTACACATCTCACGGACATTTTACTCCTTGACCGTCAATCGTCCAACACTATGAGACCATTGCTGGTCATTTTACTAGAATTATTGCTTAGATTTGATAGTCATGTGTTGTTTAGATACATCCAGTATCCTCTTTCCTCTTCATTTTTCCCGCTCTATTCCTATTTCCTAGAGGCAATATCCTGTTCAATCTTGTTCTTCTCAAAAGAATATTTGTATTCAAATAATTAAAATGGCAGCAGTTGGTTATCTATTGGTCAGCAGTTCATTGTTCCGTTGTGGACTGACTTTAAACATTGTATCTGAATCACTTCTTTGTTTCAAAGAATTCCCTCAAATAGAAAATAATATAAAATCTGATTTAATTTGAACTTTATATTTTTTTAGTTATGACTACTGATTATTCATGTCGGTAACGTGTGCATTCTGCTGACCTTTATTAGTTGGGGACCATGTAGTTCTCTCTGTAGGTCTCCTCATAGTCATGCCCCTTATATAAGACATTTACACTAATGCTGCAAAGAGGACACGCTCCACCTGCTTACGTGACTAGCTTGACTCTGTGATCTCCCGCAGGCTGGCACAGCAAGATTCCATTTGTATGGAATGTATATGCCTACAAAAAATGTTGATGCGTACTAAGGCCAGCATTAGCTCCAGTAGAATAAATCTAGAATTTGGAAAACTTAGGATATTCACATGGACCTTCCTGGTTGAAGTAAGCTCAATCAGATGTTTAGACTGCGCGCAGTTGTGCTTCTGCTTCTCACTGTCCAAATAGCAGACCACTGGTCAAGCGACTAAATCAACAACCGCGTAAACCTGTTCTAATGTGTGTCGTTGTGACAGGAAAACAATGCAATTCCAATGCCTACGCTGGATTCATTCCAAGTAAATTAATGAAATAGTAGATTCGTTACCTTTTTAGCATAAATAAAACAGAATAAACAGCAAGGTGCATAATCTCTGGTAAAGAGCATTGAGGAATTATCCTCATTTTCTCATGTTAACATGTATCATAAAGTGTTACTAAACCGATCATCATTTGCAAATTGATGAATATTTCATTCACCCAAATACTACCTTGGCTCTGGAGGAGCCAAGGTCTGTGAAGGAAGAGGTGAGGGTTCTGTTGGAGTTGGAGTAGAGGGTGGAACATTAATCTTCCTCTCTATGACTATGGAGAAACGATTGGAGCCGCCGAAGCTGTCAATGGACTTCATGTATTCTGAGGCGTTATTCTCTATGATGAACGCGTCTTCCAGTTCCCGGACAATGTCAGCCATGCTCGGTCGATAAGCAGAGAAGGGCTCAATACACGCCAAGGCCACTTCTACCACTCTCCACACTGCCTCTGCGTGGTATCCTCCCTTTATGCTAGGATCCACAATTTCATCAATCTTTGAGTCCCTTATAAATGGTTTGGCCTGAAGGCATAAGGTGAGATTCCTCATAAAAAAAAATAAAAAAATAAATAGAGGAAAATTTTAGGACGAGATTCATAGCTAATATTGACATGTTAATGTGCATTCTGATATCCAATTTTTCTTATAGTTAGTATATATACTCCAGATGCTTATAATATTAAAGTTTTAGAGATCATCGACATCCAGAATAGAAACATCTTAATTGCTAACTTTTTAAAGGTTTCTAAAACAAGAAATTGGACCTTACCCATTCAACCAAGCTCCACTCATTGCGTGGCCTCTGTATGTTGAGAGGCTCTCGACCACTTATAATTTCAAGTAGAACCACGCCAAAGCTAAAGACATCACTTTTTGCAGATAAATGCTGGGTAGAATAATACCTGAATAACAAAGAAGATGATTTGGGCAATATATTAGGAGGTTTTCGGGCAGTTATATATAATCATCTTAGGATCTCAGAAAGTCTCCCTGAGCTTTTTCATGGACAAAAGATTACATAACTAGTTATCATCTCACTTTGTAAGTAAAATAGCAGATCGCTCACTCATACTGAAAAAACTGAGCAAGACTTGAACCAATATTCATACTTACTCTGGATCCAAGTATCCAGCTGTTCCTCTAACTTCCAGAGAAACACCACTGTCCCCTTCTTGAGGAGCATATTTTGAAAATCCGAAGTCTGCCACCTTGGCACACATGCTATGATCCAGCAGTATGTTGCTTGATTTTACATCCCTATGTATGACGCAACGCCCAGCAAACGAGTGAAGATACGTCAAACCTGAACAATGAACATAGTCTTCAAAAATTCTGGTATCTGTAATCCTTAAAATTTGAAGGATGAGAAGGGAAAAAAAAAAAAGATTCCTATTGTGGGGAATCAAACAAAAATGAGGCAATTTAGACGAGCCAGTTATGTCAAATATACCATCCTATCCATCTAAATTTTAGGTGGGATTCACCTATGATAAACAAGGATCCCAGAGCATAGATGAATACAGTTTTCTGTGTCTGCATTTTTTCTTATGTGCATGTATTGATCAATCACCAAACAATAAACACTTAGCCTCTCACTTTTAGGACTTTATATCCTTTGCTACATCCGAGGGAAAAACACCCACCAGTGCACTTCAACACCAGTGAGCTTCACCGATAAGCCTACCAATAGGCGAATATAATCCATCACAAATCGGCTGTTTAGATCCAGAATGATCCTCAGTTTAGACCCATGACTCTTGACTGGTGAGCAAAACTAGGCTCACGGTTTAAATTAGCACAATATTTGAGAAACCTTCAACCTTCTAGAGGAAAATATTCATCTTCTTAAATGGTTTGAACTGCTAATGACTGTACATGATAATGTTATAATTAAATTTCTGATACCTATGTTCAAACCATGATAATGTGAGAGTTTGTAGTTCAAGTAGCGTAGCTTTATTGTTATGCGGGGAATAGTGATTCAGGTGGAATCTGAGAATCAAGTTTTCCTCTGCATTTTCTTTAAACTTTCTAATAATTAGAACATAACAACGTCATAAAAGCTGGATACCCCATATTACTTGCCTCGAGCAGCACCCAGAGCTATAGAAAGTCTTGTTGGCCAGTCTAGAGTTTTTCTTTTTGCTGCTTCCCCTGTTAAGAGTTGGTAACAAAATCAAATATGAATATTAAGACAGATCAGCAGAAAAGAGGTTGACGTTTTGATGGGGAAGTACCATAGAGGCGATCTTGTAGAGAGCCATTAGACATGAAAGGATAAACGAGCATTTGTTGGTCATTTTCACTACAAAAGCCAAGAAGAGGAACCAGGTTCTCGTGTCGAATATCTGAGAGAAGATTTAGCTGGAAAATACATTTGTATCAGCTTGTCAGTTGGGGTATATTTAAAACCAAGAGTTATAAACGCAAATTGACTGATTGAGGTTATGCAAACATAGATAATTACATAAAAACAAAAAGAACCGACATTCCTTTCCATTTGTTTCTTTATCCTTGTAAAACCATAACAGTAAATATGGGCTGGTAAAGTTCACGAGGAAGTGATATTAAGTAAAGAATTGACTATTCTACCTCATTCTCAAATTCACGAGTTCCCTGAGTAGAGGTGGCTGACCGAACCTTCACAGCCACTTCTTGGCCATCAGGTAGAGTCCCGCGGTAAACAGATCCAAAGCCTCCTTCACCTATTAAAGTCTTGTACTGGCAAGTGGCAGTTTCTATGTACTGCAGAGTAAAATTTTGTACATCTATAGACTTCAAAACAAAATCATCCATGCTGGTTACAGCGAAAACTGCATCTGCAATTTTTAGAACTTTATTAAGACACCACACATTTCATAAAGCAAACATAAAACAGACAAATGATTGAATTGATTAAATCAGATTCATAAACCTTAGGTAGCCTAACAACTTAAATACTGTTTCCACTAGATAAATATAAACAAGTCTCGACTGTTGAGTGAACAAAAATCATGCCAAGTGCTTTACTGATTCTTGTGCAATTTCCTCTTTTTTCCAGATTACATTTTCTACAAGGAGGGATTAGAATATATATATGTATGCATATACATATTAGTTTCCTAGTAATCTCTAATGTTGTCAGAAAGGATTTCATAGTTCTCTTCTTGCTCATGTCTTCATCATTAGTATTGTACTGTGTAATAGACATACAGAGTTGAAAAGATCTTTGTTTATGTATTGGATCCTTCTTCATGCTCTTGTGCATATGATAATACCTACTTTTCAAACATTAGTGGAAGAACTTCTCACCAACAAAAAAGCTTGACTATCGATAATATAAGACTATACTCACCCAATGTATTAGAAATGGAAATTATATTATCTTGGAAGTCCTAAGGTACAGATAGAAACTATAATACACACCCAGTTAGAAAATTCATATTTTGCTTCTAGACGTATTATGCTTTTAATCTCTCGTAGCATCCTAAAGGTATATTTAGGAGATCAATGAGTGAAAAAGAGAGAAGTGTACTCACTCTTTGTCATTGGATGTCCTTGCCTATCAAATTTTCCCCAAGTCATCAATTTTCTCCTGTACAAGCAAACAAAAATGATTCCGACCACAACAGTAAATAGGAAGGATCCACATGCCACAGTGCCTATAACGATTCCTTGTGTTGAGCGTGAGGATACTTGATCACCACAACTTCCATTGCTGAAATGTCAATGTATAAAATATCAGATCATCCTTATCTTTTATTTTCAATTCTTAAATTGTTCTTGACATGTTAAAGGCATTGATGATAGATTTTATACTCTGTCTCAAGTCTTGATTTGTTGTTAAAGCTGGATGGAAGTTCTTTGCTGAAATGAGGGTTGCACCCAAAATATCTGGAGGAACAAGGACATAAATACAGAATTAGCTGCAGTCTGCTTCCTCAATTTATGTGAATAATCACGAGTTTATTCAATGATAAGACGCACACCATAAAAATAAAAGCCTAAAAAACTTACAATCTTGCCAATTGTGGAAGTGAGGTAAGAGATTCTGGAATCGACCCCATAAGATCATTGTGGCTTAGATCCCTGATAAATAAATGTAAATAAATTAATTTACAAAACTTTTTGCTCGTAGTTCCGACTAATAGCTATCATGGAAATATTAAGCCAATGGTCTTAATTTCAAGAGTATTGAATATGTAGGCTCACTTACATTGCACTGAATTTGGATATGGAATGTCAAACCCTTGGATTTGGCAGTACACATTTTTGAAGTGCATAAAATCAACTATATCGACCAAAAGTATTTTTACAAGGAACTTAGGATCTGTTTTAGGTAAGTAGCCATGTACTGATGCAAGTGTGGGAAATAAAGGACAGTGATTTTCAAAATTATCACTACAATAGTTGGAGCATTATAATCCAACTAATGCCCGACACAAACAATTTCACACACTCAATCCATGTAACACAATGATACTTGCTTTGCAGCTCATAGAAAGGATCATTTAACCCAGGCAATGAAGCTTGGCGTCGTTGAAAGGACTACCCATCTGCTTTTAGGACCTTCATAACCTTAGAAGGGTCTTTCCAAGAACATCTTCTAGGCTAAAACTCAAGTGAACGGGACTAAGAATTTATTTGATTATCTGGATGTGATCTATAAGATGGCTAATGTTTTGGCCAAGAAACATGGAGAAATGGCCCTTTTCGTTGCTTTGGCTGTTCGTATGCTGCGTAGTGACATCCCTTAAGACCTCAAGATTTGCAATCGTTACAAAATTAACAGTAATTGACGGAATGTAAAAGCTAAAACTAAACAAAAAAGGCCAAAATTAAATTAAATAGTGTAAATTACACTGATACTAATATGGAGGAAGCTGGGAATTCTGGGATGGTGTCCGTGAAGAGATTGTTGCTCAAATTCCTACATATCACAAACAAGTAATGAGCAATAAACTAGGTTTGGTATTCCAACAATTCAGAAAACAACAACATTAAGAACCCAACAAAAAAAAAAAAAAAACAAAAAAAAAAGAAGAAGAAAAAAAGGTGCAAACCATACAATTCCTTTAGGTAGGTTAGTTCTGTGATACTTGGAGGGAGTGATCCTTGAAGATTACGGAAAGAAAGATCCCTGAGGAACATATAGGATGATGTGGAAAAAAAAAAAAACACATTAATTGAAAATAATAATAATAATAAACTGCCCATTAAATTAATAATGGAGTTCATCCTGATGAATGTAGAGATAAGCTTGGTAAACAATAACACAGATGAATTAAATCCAACAATTTTCCTAAAACACAAAACTTTGAACTTACAGCTTAGTGATGACATTGGAACCATTAATAGAGTGGCAAACCAGGCCTTCCCAGGAACCAAGAAGACATGGGTCTCCAGTCCAAGCCGCCAACAATTCATTCTCTTGGTTCTTGGCCAACAACTCATTCTTCACCTCCACAATCACATCCACTGTGCAGAGAGAGAGAGAGAGAGAGAGAAATAAGTAGGATAGTAGTACTAAATCAATGCGATTGAAGTATAAATTTGTTTCTGACAAATAAAAAATGTAAAAACTTTTGGTCATATATACGGAGAATATAACTATACATATAACACTCTGCAGTCAGTCACTACTCACAACAAACAAGTATATCATCCAGGCCAAGAAAAGAAAAATTACAATACTAGATTCAGCTAGCTACTTTAGGGAAAATGCAGCTGGAAAAATATTGAACATACCAGCTTTTGGGTTGGTCTCTTGAACCACTGAGTGCACCTGTAAGATCTCATAAGCATTACAAATGGGTCCATATACAGACCCATTTGAGGCCTTAACCAAGGTCAAATTGAGATACCCATTTGCGGTGACATCCAAAACAACCTCACTGTAGTTGGACCCAGAAGCCAATATATCAAAATTCGGCTGTCTCCTCTGACCATTGATGTAAATATCGAATACCCTTTGCCCTGTTTGAACAGAGGAATTGAGCTCAAGAAAGTAGAAGAAGACATAGTAGGTGTAATTTCCTGTGTCGAGGTTGCTGTGATTGAACTCCAAACGGTCAGAATGGGTTAAAGCTGTTTGTAGGACTTGGATGGGTACTGCCTTGGGAGTATTGTTGATGGAAATATTGGCTGTGGATGCTGATATGACATTGGCCGTTGGATTAGTATTTGATGATTGTTGCCAGATTCTGTCAGTTGGGTCAATTGGAAACCTGAGATTGGTACAGATCATATAAGGGCACATGAGTTTTAATATTTGAAAAGCCCATTTTTCTCATATAACCAGTATCACAGTATTCTCAATTGGGTTGCTTTCAGCTCCTTTTGCTTTCGTTGCACAAAAAAGTGTCATTTGATTGGTTGTGAATTGTGATGAGACATTAATGATTTAAGGTGACAACAGAAGTAGAATTGTCTACCCTGGATGGCAATGACGGCACAGATGGTGGCAGTGGTGGTTGCATATATCTCTGATCTTGATAGTAAATTATGAAGGAACTTGACTTTTTTTGCTTCGAAGGCAGTTTGTAAATTAGGTTTCATGCAAGTGCTTTCAGCTGATTAATGTTTTTATATTCCTTTATTTATTGGCTTAAAAGCAAAGTAGCTAGAAAAAAGAAAAAAGAAAAAGCATACCTGATAATCCCTCCAGTGCTCCCAACATCAACTCTACTAACTGTTTTCAAAACACTAGAATTTACCCTCTGCAGATACTCAAAATCATTCAAAGGCCTGAGTTCAAGCTGTGAAATATAAGGATCTCCCTTAATCTTCACTAAACAGAAGTTCACATACTGATTATTAGCTCTAAATAATCCTTCCACCGCCCCGTCGTCGCCGGACGAGCTCACTTGACCTATTGGTGTGACACCAATTGTGACATTAAACAAAGACCCTGAAGGTGATTTCAATGAATCACCAAAAAGAAATGTACCCCTTATCAGATACTCTTGATCTTTACTAGTTGTCAAATTATAGCACCATTTTTTCCCTAAATCCGAGCTGAAAGATCGAGCTTTTTCGTAGCCAGTATAGTTTTGCACTGCCTTATTTATGTCATGGCAATTTTTTCTATCGTGGTACCAATCATAATCCGATGTCCAATTTATTGCAGTGTTTGGATCTCTAAAATTTGATTCATCAGCACAGCAATCCAAACTAATAAAGCCTGCATGAGATATTACATTAATTAAAAAGAAAACCCAATTGATTGGGGTTAAGATCAATTGTCCCTTGAAAATGAAATTTGATCGCTGCAAGAACATTGTAATTAAATTATCTAATATGTACAGGTCCCGATCGCGCGAATCTGACAATTACAAAATTTGTAAGTAACTTTTTGTTTTTTTTTTGGCAAAGATCTAGTCCTTCAATTCATCAATCATCATACTTATCTTATAGGCCTAATTAACAATAAATAAAAATTATTGACTCTGCATAATCCTTTTGATGGTAGATCAAGGTTGTTCGATATATATATATGGTTGGACCAAAACGATCCCACAAGCATCGATCATTAATTAAACTTTTGAACAGTTTTGATCTAAGATCAGATCAAAGTACAAGTACACGTAATTTACATGATATTATTTGGATCGGATCAAAGTATACGTAGACATAATTTACGTGCTACTGTTTGGGTGCAAGAAGATTTGTAGCTAATTTATATGAGATTGGACAATTCTTACCCTACATAAATTAAGGACTAGAGTTGGAGATCTTAAAGTCCAAATTGGATCCGATTGATTTTGGTTCAAACTTAGTATAATTAATTAAAGATAATAAGCACACAAAATCTTTGAGAAATTAATTAATTAACTCTTTTTTTTTTCTTTTTTTTTTGTTCTTTTGTAGTTTTTTAAGACTGATATGATTCAAAGAAATATGTTCAAGTACATACCTGGTTGTGCCCAAGTTGATTGAAAAACAATGAAGAGGCAAAGGAGAAAACACTCAACCAATCTTAACATCCAATTATCCAACCCCTCCATCATCTTTCGATCTTAAACGGAAGTCGCCCCATCGGGTTAATTACTCATAATCACACTTGAAAAACTTTTCAACTACCTTAACCAACTATTTTGAATAACATGAAACCAACCATTTCCCCTCACTTGCAGATTCTCCCTCCAGGAGCTATTAATTCTTCAAATTTCTGCTAAATTCACGTCGAAACAAAGCCTCTAAATTATGATTAAAACATTCAAAGCAGCTGCATGACCAAAAACAAAAAAGATCTTTTAAAAAGAAGCTAGTATGGGACAAAAGGCATCAAAGGGAAGAGGGTGTTGAAGAGAAAGGAAGAGAGATTGATTGATAAAATGGTTTGACTTCAAATGTGGGGAATTGCAGAAGCATAGGGAGAAGATGGTAGCTAGAGAGGCTGCATTAGAATAATCCAAATTAAAATTTAATTATCATATTTTTGATGTTTGATTGATTATTAATTAGTTAATTAACAAGTATAATATAATTTTTTTCTGGTTGGAGTGGGGGTGGTTTAATAAAATAATGGAAGGGCCAGGGCGGAGCAACCATTCATATTCGTCCCTCTCCTTGTCTGCTACCATGAACGCAACATCATGGAAATTGGCCAACCCCCCCGTCTAAGACGTTCCAATTCAATTCCTATCATATCTTGCCGTGTCACCTATTAAATTATGTTTTAGAAGATAATAAAAAATATTTAATTCTAATAACCAATTTAATGGTTCAAGTCTTCTTCAAACAATGATTTATTAACTTATTTAGGTCCGATCAGATTAGAAAACTTTGAATCAAAAAGGTTTGCAGATCAACTAAATAAAACTCATAAGTCATAATATTACTTCAATATAATTTTGGGTTTATAAAGCAGGTGTCGGGTTAATGGACTAATCTTTTGGGTTGGGAGTATGACCCATTACAGTAGTTTACTGACAATTAATTGTTTTAATATCTAGTGTTATGGGAGCCCGATGTAGATTTCTGATCATAAATAGAATCAAAGCAGACTCGGCTCTTAATCTGATGTCATGTTAAGTGCCCACATTAAGAGATGTCGGTGTCAGCAGTGGGCCTTCTCGCCTTTAGGGTGGAGAGGTAGCCAAGATGATTTGGCCATAATGAGAGCATTGCAGGTTCGGGTGGTGATGAATGTTATGGAAGCTTTAATCTCACATTAGATTATAAGTCCATTAGGTGGAGATCTGCACCTAATGGACTAGCTAGACGTTCTAGTTGAAAATTTGGTATGCGACAACTAGCGTACATAAAGGACAATTTTTGGTTTGTAAGGGATAGATCATAGATGGGAGAAGCTTCTTATTTGTGAATTTATTATGTTTAGTTTAATATTATTAGTATTATGATTTATTAATGTTTTTTGGCAAATTTTTTTATTAATTAGAGTAGCGCCTTTTGATGAAGGCGTGTATATGTACATCATGCTCATGTACACATGCATGCTGAAGTCTTAAATTCAACACAAAATAGTTAGGAGATGTTCTCTTTTATCTATCGCTAGTCAATTTTGGTTCCAATGAAACAGTCTTAAACGGTATGAGGGGGTTAAAATAATAGAATCCATTATATTCCATGTTACCTAAATAAATGGTTATTGAAAGTACTATCTAGTCAGTTCGTAAATTCTTTTGGTAGTTGTACCTGATTTCGAGTCCCGCCTTTATCAAAGTTAGAAACATTTTTAGAAAAAAAGAGGGTTACCTCCTATTATGTAGCATATAATTAAGCCAAATAAACATCTGGACAAGAAAATAAAAATAAAAAAACTAAAAACAAAAAATGGTATGGTAAGCCTCATTGGTCCAAAACCTAAGATGGGGATCACTTGATGGATGGTGGCTTGAAAGAATCAAAACCCCATTGCCAAATTTGGCATACTATTTCACCATTGGCAGGAATATCGGCCCAATCCAAATATCACAACAATTAGACCAATCATTGTATGTGTAAATGTGGTTAAGACCAAGGGAACTACGTGCGGGGGGGCCATGACTTTCTTCAAATCCATATATATATATATATAGAAAAATTCTCTAGTGAGCATTTGCTCACTTTAACTAAAGTGAGCAAATAACAGGAACCCTTAGATTCCCATCTTGAGATGAATCTTCCATTAAGTGAATGGGAATCCAAGGGTATATATATAGAAAAATTCTCTAGTGAGCATTTGCTCACTTTAGTTAAAGTGAGCAAATGCTGATAAGAGAAGCTCTAAAGTAAGCAAATAACACAAGCCCTTCGATTGGAATCTTGAGATGAATCTTCCATTAAGTGAATGGGAATTCAAGGGCTTGTGTTATTTGCTGACTTTAGTTAAAATGAGCAAATACTAAAAGTAATCTAGTCAGCAAATGCTTACTTTAGTTAAAGTCAGCAAATAACACAAGTCCTTGGATTCTCATTCACTTAATGGAAGATTCATCTCAAGATTCCAATCCAAGTGTTTGTGTTCTTTGCTTACTTTAACTTAAAGTCAGCAAATGCTCACTAGAACATATATATATATATATAGAGGTTTTCTCTTATGAGCATCACCTTACTTTAAGCTAAAGTAAGCATCTAACAGTAGAGCCGCATGTGATGTAATTTTGGAAAACTGACCGTTGGATTAGATACCCCTATAATGTATGTCATGCCTGCCAAAAATCACAGTGATCCAACGGTTAGTTTATGAGAAAACTGACTGTGAAAAACTATGATTTTTTTGTTCTTTAAAATGTTATCATTTTTTGGCAGTCAGTTTTCTCATAAACTAACCGTTGGATCACTGTGATTTTTGGCAGGTATGACATACATTATAGGGGTATCTAATCCAACGGTCAGTTTTCCAAAATTACATCACATGAGGCTCTACTGTTAGATGCTTACTTTAGCTTAAAGTAAGGTGATGCTCATAAGAGAATTTCTGTATATATATATATATATTAAAGTTAAAAAATTCCCAAAATATACTACATGGCCCCCAATATTCAAAGTCCAAAGTCTATAAGACTTTGCTCTCCCAAAATTTTATCCTGGTTCCGCCCCTTGTTAAGACAATTCTAATGAATTATATAATCCCATCGGCTAAGGTGGCAAGCGATGGGATGTTGGTGTATTACAGAGTGCATAGATAGAGATATCCCTGACATTTAGTGTATTGCTTGGTCAATCCATAATACTGCCCCTAATTGGTTCGTTTTTGTTACAAAATATACTATACAAAGTTACCCACCTCAATTTGTTCACTGCTTTATGTAAATTACACTGATTTTTTCTAAATTCAAAACAGTAAAGACTCTTAACACTTTTCAAGCCACAATTCATCCCACCCCAACTACACAAGTCTTCTTCCTCAAAATACAATTAACAACTGACTCTACATCCCCTTCCAAAATCAGTCCCTTTAGAACTATTTATCTTTCAAAATTAACTTTATGTCTAGAAAGTTAAGGCCATGTTTGGCCGTGAATTTCAAAAATAGTTTTATGTTTTTGAAGTTTAAAAAAACAAAAAAAAACAAAGTTGAAATACATATACGTTTGCTGGCTATTCTATTTTCAAAATTAAAAAAAGAAAAGAAAAGAAAACAAGCCAAAAAATATATTTGGCTAACTTGTTCTTTGAAGATAATAATAATGTGAATACTAAAATAGAAAATATAAGAATTATTTTCTGGTTTCTATTTTCTGAACCTTAAAAAAGTAAAAACAAAAAACTATTTTTAGACCAAACAAGGCCTAAAGCTTTATAATTACGTACTGGCTGAATGCCCAAGGCATATATAATTGGGTCAACCTAGCTTGCAACCTAGTAAAGGGCATGCATTTGGTCAACCTAGCTATTAAAGGGAATATAGCCCAAAACTGGTTAATCAGACAATTAACTAAAGATTCTTGTGGAAATGCATCCAATCAGAAGCAGCTAGTGATTAAAAAAAAATTGATTAGCCCGACATTTTGTTTGACATACAAGATATATTATCGAGAGGTGCCTAGGTCATAAACTATAACCCTCTTTAGCTTTGCTCATAAACAATTGATTATTCGTTAATATAGATGCATAAATCTAATTAGGAGAATCTCCTTCGCTAATTAAAGCCGCTTTTGACATATGGTTATATATATATTTAGATCTTAATTAGCATGATTTTATATCATGTTCAATGTGTATAATGTTTGCTTGATTATATATATATATATATATATATATATGGTCAGAAAAACTTTATCATCGATCATTAATTGTATCAATTTAATTTGATTTTAGAGCCTAATTAGTTGGCTAATTTATATGTGGCCAACAAGGTGTGCTACGGTGGTTACAATGGGCATATTCCAAGCATTAATTAAACTATGTCAATTGATGATATGTAGTAATTAATAAAATTAAGGTTTTTTTATTCTTGTTGATAAGCGAATTCATTGCAAAAACAAAGCAATTTGAGACCTTGAAGTGATAAGGATGAATAATTCTATGGTAGTACTATTAACAATAAAAAAAAAAATAGGGGGCAACAGCTTGAAATTAAATCACATTAATCTAAAAGTGATGATGATCATATATAATTCTGTGGTTATCCTCAATTAATTATTTCCTTTTGGCACCATGATCAAGGAATTGTTGCATTGGCAGCCTTCTTCTCTATATAGGATCTGATATTAAACTACCACTTGATCTTAAAAGCTTAAATAGTTAGAAAATAAGCTCCCAATCTCATATTTATATATAAATAAACAGATAATTAAAATATTAGAGAGGCAATTAGTTGATGCCATGTTAAATAATCATTTAATTCCAAAAAGTTTAAGAGGTCAGAAAATGGTCCAACAAATATATATATATATGCCACCAATTAAGGGGATCGTGGCTAGGAGCTATGACTTTTTGAATTAAACAGTCCATGAAAAATTCATTTTCAGTGTATTTTTGCTTGGAATATTATTGTAAAAGATCAATGTTTCATCAATATATCATTTCATATAGTCCATGATCCGGCCAATTGTTCATCATTTTAGCTTAGGTTGAAAGAGCCAGCATCAACAACTCTATCCGAGATGAGTAGTTTATAGTCCTACTCATTAATCAGAAAAACGCATCAATTGGAAAACTTAAGAACCTCACCAGTTGAGGATAAGTCTATCTCGTTTTTATTTAATACTGTTTGGTAAGTGCATTTTTTCTGTAAATCAATTCAACCATGTTCAGAAAATAAGATATAAACACAGTTTTTTTCAAACCGACTGTAAGCTAGTTTACATAAAAACCATATAACAGAAAGAGATCATAATTGACCAGACCCAGTTTTTAAAGTTCCCAAACAGGCCCTAAGGAAAATGGAAAATATTTATTTTCTCGAAAGAAATGAATTCAAATGAAAGAGATGAAACTAATCAAACTTTTCAAAAATTTATTAATTATTTTTTAAATTTCTCTTAACATTGTAGTTGCTTACAGAAAAATATATATAATATATATGTTAAAAGTTAACTCCCTTCACTGCAACTAAATTTCATGCATGCATGTGTAAATTAAAACGTATATAACACCAAACATGATGATCCAAAACAAAACTATAAAGAGTTCATATAATTAACCAAACAATATGTTTGCAGAGAGAGAAACAGAGAGATCAAATTTTAAGTTCACCCTCTTCTCCTCATCTTGATCTCTATTTCCTCTGGTTCTTGGAAGCAAAACGGAGGATAATGTAAAACAAAATCCTATACAAAACAGCCCAACCCAACATTATAAGAACCTTGTTCCACTTGTCCGATTCATTATCAGTCTTGATATTCAACTTATCCAAGATATTAACTCCCTTCACAATTCCAACATAAGGGTCTGTCCCAAAAGTCTCATTTGTATGATACTGGTTCATCAAAAGTCCTTCATAAGGATAAGTCATCGTCGAAATCTTGTTCATCCACCGCCAATATTTCGGAATATCTTGGCTATTCAAAAAATACCCACAAAACAAAAAGAACAAGGCAGTGAAAGCAATAACCGCTGCATATCCCAAAATATAATTAGGCACCACCGAGCTGACAAACACAACGAATGAGTTGGTCGAAAGAAGAGAAACATAGAGAACAATATAGAAATATGAAAACGACCCACGAAGCTTCAAGGCCTTATAAACAATACCCGCGTAGACTGCAGCCTGAATGGCGAGAAAAGGTAGGTAAGTGAGGAGACCGGCAATGGTATAAGAAGATGCTCTATAAGCATTATGGGATGTTTCGCGGACGAAAATGAAGCGCTCTTGGATAAAGGCTGGGACGGCATCGTTGGAGGAGAAGAAGAAGAGACAGACAGTGAAGATGAAGAAACTTAGGCGGTTTGTAATTCCTTGGAGGTCGGGTTTGGGGTTTAGGAACATTGTGGCCATCATGAAACCCATGACTGTGAGGACGAAAAGTCTTGAGAGGAAAAGCTCGGGGGTTCTTCGGATGTTTTTGAAGTTGCGGCGCATGAGAACCCAAGTCTCGGTGGAGAAGGAGTTTGCAAATTTGGGGCGGAGGTGATGGCGGACTGTTGTGTTTGTGGAGTCTACGTGGTTTGGGGTTAAGTAGTCGTTTTCGTTGACGGTGTAGTCGCTGCTGTGAGGTGTTGGTGTGCCCGGGAGAATTTCGCTGGAGTATGTGTAGTAGCCTGGGGATGAACTGAGAAGAAAAGAGCACATGATCAACTTGAGTTGGATGCTGAGTTTTTGTTTGGAAGTTGAGAATGTTGAGGAAAAGGAAAAGTAAAAGAGTTTGAATCCTGTGCCTGGATTTTTCTTTGCTTGGGATTGCTTGATTACTACAATCATGACACATCATTCAAATATATTATTCACATCTCATTTTAAATGTTATGTCACGATTTTAAATACCCAAGCACAAAAAAGTTCATGCTGATCCAGACTCGAAAGATGAGGGAAAAGAAAATAAGTTTACTTTAGAAATCAACAACAAATTTCAGTAATTTCCTTTTCTTTCCCTCATTCTTTTTGAAATCCAAACTAAGCTTAAAAGAAATTCCAAAAGTGGTCACAAATCATAAACAAAACGTTCCAACTTGAGTTGGATACTAAATCTTTGTTTGGAAGTCAAGAAAGTTGAGGAAAAGGATTGAAAAATGAACAAAAGTACGTGCTTAAGAAATGAATGCATTTGTTGGCATATTTTAGCATTTTCTTTGCTTTTCCTCTTTTCCTGAGATTCAAATCGAGCTTAGAAGAAATTCCAAAAGTGGTTAAAAATCATACGAGAAAACAAAATGCTCTAATTACTTTATTAAATTTCATTGCTGTTGAGTTGAAAGATTAATTTAATTTACCTCGCCGGGTTTTGCATTTTCCGATCAGTTCGTTGAGAAGGTGTAAACCTGAGTTCTTTCACAACTCCAACTCCACTATGGCTAGCACTCCAAGACCTAGATGAATTATTCCAAGGGCTCCTCAAACTATGATCAAAATCATTATTACTGAGCCTATGTGCACTAGTTTGCAAGTGAAGCCGCTTCCCAGACTTCTCCTTCTCATCCTGACCACCAGTCCCATCACTCTGCCGACGGCCTGACCGGCGTGGCGGGGTCGGTGTAGGAGCAACATGGACAGTCGAAACGGCTGACATTGCCTCATCATTTAACTGCGGGGGCTTCATACCAGTAAGAGCAAATTCAGCCATAGCTTCAACTCCATAATCAGATTGATCATACTCTTGTATCACATCAATAAGGTACTCTACTGAGTTTTCGCCTTTTGGGACTTTTCGGCCCAACCGAGAAAGATGGGCCCCCACATCTTTGGGAGATCCTTGGTACATGAGTTGGCCACGGGCTAGGATAATGAGATGGTCCAGGAGTAATTGGATTCGTGATGAGGGTTGGTGGATTGTGAGAATTACAGTGCTGCCTGAGCGAGCAATATCGTGGACCTTTTCAATTACGCTGTGAGCACTGGTGGAGTCTAGGCCTGATGTGGGCTCGTCTAGAAAGAGCAAGGATGGTCCGTGGATTATGTCTACACCGATTGAGACTCTGCGCCGCTCCCCTCCAGATACTCCTCGAGTTCCTTCATCACCTATGTATGTGTTTCGAGATGACTACAAGAAAATTAAAGCATTCATTAATTGAAGAAAATAATCATTAGATGTCAAAAAAGGGAAAGATCATTTACTTTAATTCTGAATTTGCTATTATTAGCAAAAGATCGCAAATTAGAGGTGAGATTTTCATGAAGCAGATTTTATCCAAGATGGGACACTGTAAAACACTTTGTGGCCAACAGAAGTCATTCTTCATGAAGCAGATTTTCATGAACACACACACACATGCATTAAGATCAGCAAATTAGAGGTGAGATTAATAAATTGGGTCACTTACAGACAAACCAAGCTGCTCAATCAACCTCTCCACACGCTGCTTTTTATCAGCCCTTGAGATGGACCCCAGCCTGAAATCAGCAGCAAACATCAAAGTCTCATAGACGGTAAGCATTGGAAAGAGCCTATCATCCTGCATAATATATGCAGAAGTCCTTTTAATCAAGCTTGGGCTCACATCCGTCCCATCCAAAGACACTCTACCCTGTAGACTCCCACTAGCAATACGCCCAGCCAATCCATCCAAGAAAGTAGATTTTCCTGCACCACTTGGACCCATAACTGCAGTGATGCACCCTTTTGGTGCATACCCAGTAATCCTATGCAGCAAATCTGCTTCTTCCTTTACCCATTTCCCTTCAATCTTCTGCTTCTTTATAACTGTGTATGTTAGGCTAGAGAACTCAAGCCCCCCTGTAAAATTTATAGGCTCCCCTACGTGGATCACTGCATCGCGACGATGACCATTAGTATGAGCCATTTCAGATCAACTTTGGTGTAGGAGGGATTAATTTTTAATCACATATATATATATGTATAGAGAGAGAGAGTTGAGGAGTTTTAGTTTGTTCTATTGGGGTGCCCAATTTGGGATTGATGGGTTTAAGGGGAATTAAAAGGAGAGAAGAGTTTGAGAGAAGGATTTCTAGCTACAGCTGGTGGTGGGGTGGAATATTAAGGAGGTGATTCCAAAGTTTGTGTGAGGCTATCTCCTTTGAAGAATCCGTTTGATGTTTGTTTCAATCGAAAAGAAGAAAATGGCATCTTGTCTTCTTCATTGTCTGGTTTTAATGTTAATTAGTTTTTGCTTTTTATTACTGGAATCGAATCACCTTCCTTTGTGCCTCTATCCCATTTCATTTGAGACTTGTCACATTTTTATATTTCACTTTCTTATCTTCTTTCACAAAAATCTCATCTTAAAAAATTATATTTTTAAAAGATATCTATTTTTAATTTTTTAAGATGGAACTTAAAAATGAGACAAATGATCTCTAATCTTATTTGGAGTGCTATTTCGAACCCAAAATTATTACCAAATTTAATTACAGATATGACATGGCATTTTCTTTGATTTTTATTTTAAAGGATCTTTGATTTTTTAAGTACAAAGCAAAATAGCTAAAACTATAGGAAGTAATTTTTTTTTTTTTTTTTTTTTTTTTTTTTTTTT
>JAESVK010001383.1:2159959-2180960 GCA_017140935.1 Hamamelis virginiana | reverse complement strand
AAAGTGAATGCTTGTTTTTCTCTCTTGGAGACATGTGCATTTATAGGGGAGACAAAGGGTAAGGTCCAGCTAGGCAATCAGGGGCGAGCCAGTAGGAGGGTTTGGGAGTCTGGCATGTGTGTTAGGGTCTCAGTCTCATATGGGTTGCCTATCTGGTGTCAAGTGGGATTATCGAAGCTAGATGTCTACCTGGGGACTCACGGGCGTAGCATGTCAGCATTGGTGCGACTGCCGATGCGACGGGTCAATAGTCGTCCCCATAGTTCACGCTGCACTTGCCACGTGTCTAGAAATGACGTAATCCTTGGTTCAATCTCAAGGAGGCCAAAAACGAAGGTTGACCTCGAGGGTGGGGGTCCCTGTGTCACCCTTGGCTTTGACGAGCCTGTCGTCTCACCCTCCAATCCACATCCCTTTGCCAATTCCCCGTGGTTGTTACTATGATCGACCCTGGTTTGGGGTCTATATCGCCCTAGAGGGTTGTTATACCGAGCTCGTAATAGAGCCCCCCGCAGTCTTGCCATCAACCTGGGCGAACATGGTTCGAGTTCGTCCTTTAGGAGAAGGGGGGTCGAATGAGACCCGTATGCTCCCAACCTCCACCCCAGGAGGTGGGCATTCATGGAAATGAGCATTTTAAGTGGATAGGGCATCTGCCCTAGGGTAGGCATCCCCGTTGAGGTGAGAGTACTTGACAAGGGAATGGAGCCTGGAGTGGACACTTGGGGTCGCTGCTTCTCCGGGGGCGATGCCAGTGCTTGCCTTTAAGGGCTAGCCTGCCCTGAGGAGAGGCCGACAGGTGAGCGTGGTCGACCATCGTTGTCATCGATGACTGGAGATCGACCTCTACTACGGAGGTTGGTGACTGAGGGTCGTCTATCAACACTGTTACAGTCAGTTACTCTAGTTGGAGAGCAAGGAGGCTAGGTTTTGGAATGAAATACCAAAATTTCAAAGGAAATGGTAAAATGGTGGAGCTCAAGCATTAGCTGTATTTAATGATTGATGCAAAACTAAAGAGATAAGTGAAAATTTGAAATTGGTTCAGTATGTTATTGATTCCAGGGGACCTGGTTATCCATGAATTGACTCACTGAATCTTTTATCCAGATCCACTCCTTGGATTTATTTAATACTTCGTCATGAGCTAATGGATGGGTGTTACATAATCATTTGGTTTCAAATGGCAACAAACTCAGGGCTGGGAAGCAACATGTTGAAACTGCAGAATAAACAAAAATAGACAAACTGCTAAAAGTTCTGATTTTGTATGTGAAATTGAATTTAATAATTCCATTAACACTTGGCCCCCAAAATTAGGTTATTTGATAATATTATTCACATTGGCTGGCCGTTTTGTCCAGTGTCTTACTAGTGTTTTCCAGTTTTGTTTGGTTCATACAGGATTGTCATTTGACTGTCAAGTGTATATATGGTGTTGTGGGTTAAGTGTATGTTTTGGGTTGACTAGTGAATACACCCATAGTGCAGATTTACGTTTTGGAGTTCAGATCTTCTACTCATGTCATTGATCATTTGGCTTGTAGGCTAAGGTGGTGTTTCATGTCTCGTGAAATCAAATTGTTTCCTTTTGCTTTTCACAGCATTTGGAATCACCAATTCATCCATTTAGAATGTAATCATCACATGACAATATAGCAGTCATTGCAAAAGTTTGGAGTCATTTCCCAAAAATGATAATAAAATATTAAGAAATGCCATTTATTTGTAATGAAGAATAGCCTAGTTTCAATTACCATCTAGTTCATTGAAAAAATTCTGTAGAACACAAATAATTGATTTCATTATCAAGATATGCCCAAATGAACCTAAGATAATACAACTATTGCAGTTCTTGAATGACAGATTGGAACATGATAGTATTAAGCATGAGATGTGCCTTAAATGAACTGGCTTCCCTTTGTATTGTGAATTTTGAAGAAAGGAACTGTTGGCATCTAGAACTTGTGTAGATTCCTGAGTTTGGCCATTTAATAACTTGGTGTTAAGTTTGCCCTTGCAAAATCTTAAATTTAGAGGTTTGAGCTTTGGCTTCTTTTTTTTGTTTTTTGGATAAGCAACACAATTTTATTAGAAAAAAGAGGACTAGATGTCTACCTTACAAAGATGAAAACACAAAAACAAAGCTACATCGAAGTCCAAACTAACACACTATACACACACTGATGCCCAATTACAAAAATGAGAAACAAAAGAATACCCCTAAATTCCTTAAGACACCAACCCAAAATGAACTTAAAAAACACATTCTATCCCATAAACCTTCAATAATATCACTTCAATCCTAAAAATTTCGAGCTTTAACTTTTTAATTAATTCCCTTTATTGCATTCTTCCTGTGTGCCTTTATGTGATTAAGTGCTACTTCTGCCTTTCTTTGATATTTAAGCTTTATAACTAAGTGCAGGTGAAAGATATAATGTATCATTTATACAAGGCCACAAAGAGCAGTCTTAGGAGCATAGCACCAAAAGAAATAAAGCTACTAAAGCATTTGCTGAACATCACAGATCCTGAAGAGCGATTCTCAGCGTTGGCTACTGCTTTCTCCCCTGGAGATGATCATGGAGCCAAGGACCCTAATGCTTTATACACGTAAGATAGCTCTGTGCTTCTTCAAATTACAACAATATCAATTGATGATTGACAGGAAATTTTTATTTTCAATTTGACATCTTTTGTTTTTTTCTTGTCCGTGATGGAGCAGTACTCCTAAGGAGCTGCACAAGTGGATCAAAATCATGCTTGATGCATACCATCTCAATAAAGAAGACACTGACATTAGGGAAGCCAAGCAGATGACTCAACCTGTGGTTATCCAAAGGCTTTTCATCCTGAAGGAAACGATTGAAGAGGAGTACTTGGAACAGGGCTTTAAAACAGAAGAGGAAGCTAAATCAGAAGATTTATGAGTTCTGCTGCTCTTCATCACTAGGTCTATTATCAGCTGTTATTATCTGCTAGTGCTATATAGATTTGTTTTGTGTTGAAGCCTTTAGTTGTCAATTAGCCCACAACCAAAGACACATCTGCGCCGTGGGCTGTAAAATTGGCTGCTCTTTTCCTGCTTGAAAGGAGCAGTAGAGTTTTATTTTATTTTCTTTTTCTTTTTTCCTGTGGTGGGATGATATGTTGTATCTATACTGTATCCTATCCAAGGTTTAGATTGTCAACTTCTTGTGTGTCAATAACCAGCACTTTGCACAGTTTTGGCTTAATGAGAATGTTGTGACATCATTTAGTTTTTATGACAGTAAAGTAATCAATATCAGGCTTATTACTGATAACCAGCCCTATCTGAAAAGAGACAAGTTTTCTTAGTGCTACAGTGCTAACATCCATGACCAAATTAATTTTCTTAAATGCCTACCTTTACTCTATGGCTCTCGCTAATACTAATAAATGAGTATCGAGACACTTTAATGTGTTCAGATTTGAAAACTTTTCTTTGAAAGTGGAGATGGTGGAGATGCATGTTGCCAGTACAATGCCATTGACAAAGAAATTAGAAAATCAAGAAAATTGTACATTTATTTTTACAGTAACTAGGCAAAACATGTCTTTTGAGACAACTGATAACGTACAGGTTATTCGTAGCCCGGCTTAGGTTAGTGGGCTCGACTTATTCTCAGCTCATTGTAGGTAAAATGTTACATTGAATGTCAATATCACTCGATATGGTTGTGATTATTGCTTTAGATACAGTTATAGCAAAAGTTAAGGAATAGGGCTACAAGAAAACTGGTCATTACCGACGGCTCAAAATCATTGGTAAAACCTATGAAAACCGTCGGTAAAACATTTTCCGACGGCTCCCATCCGCCGCTACAAGCCGTGGGTAAAGTTTGTGTCGGTAAATGTATTGCCGACGAATATTATTATAGCCGCCGATATAGACTCATTTACCGACACATAAACAACTGTCGGCAAAGGTAATACAACCGTCGGGAATTCTTTTTCCTTGACGGAGAGTGGACGGACGTAAGGCCTATACCGACTATCAAATGCCGCCGGTAAATATATTATTAATCTCCAGTAAAAACACTTTTGCCATTCCATCTACTACCGTCGGTAAAAGTAATAACAATCGTCGAAAATTGATTTATTTTAACTAAAAGTTGACGGACATATAGCCTATGTCAACGATCCAATGCCTCTGATAAATATAATATTAACTACCGAGAATTGTTAGTTTTCCCGACGGATTGTTAACGCCGTCGGGAATACCCCTATTTTTATAATTCTTTAAATTTTAGACTTTTTCCGACGGACCGTTGATGCCGTCGGGAATACCCTGTTTATGTTTTTTTTTTTTTTTTTTTTTTTTGCCACCTACCCAAAATAACCTGTATCCAATATATTGGTACCTGTACATATGACATATAACCCACAAAAATCACATTTTGAATGCATCCCAAATAAATCTTGCATTAATTTATGTATCCAACATATTGATACATGTACATAACATGCATATGAAGTATATATTCCACAAAAATGACATCTATAAATTCATCCCAAATAATCTTGCATTAAATCCATCCAAACACAAAACAATAAATACATGTTCACGAATTTGAAACAAAAGAATTGAAAAATAAAAGCCTCTTAAGTTGTTAAAAGATTTTTGTAATACAGCTAAAAATAAAATAAGAAGCCTCTTAAGTGGCGTCTGACTTAAGTGTATAAGTGGGCTGGATAGATCCAAAGTAAGGGGAACAGATCGAGAGCTAGAGCCACTAACCTGCAAAATAGAACAAACAAAAATCTAGAATCAAAACCCTAACTCAATAGCTCTAAAGGTTTTCCAGAACACCTACATCAAAAAGGCAATTAAGAGATTTAAAGACAGTGAATTCAAAACTTCAAAGGACAATGGCGCCATAAGGATAGGTCTTAAGTCAATATAACACCTGATTTGTCTAATTAATTAAAACAAATGTCACTCCTTGTTATGACATATATAATATAGTCACATACTCCCATTGCTGCTCCCTCAATAATTAGTCCATCACAGAGCCTTTTAATTGATAAATTGAAAACAAGACAGTATGGATAGGCCATAAGTCTTTGCTAACTAGATTATTTCACCAGAGTATTTTTAAAGAAAAAAAAAAGCATCGAATTGATGAGGAATGGAAAAGACGGATATGCCTCCAGCACTGTCATTCTACTCCATTCATCAGTCATCACCGATTTTGGGCGATTGAACGGTGAACGTCCAGTTGCCCAATGTCCACATCAAGGAAAGACGATTTAAGCTTAATTCAGGGTGCCGTTTTGAACCAATTCGTGTCGTTTTGACTTGTTCAATGCTTGTCCAAGGCATAGGGGCATTCGGAAGATTTTCACAAAAAGAAAAGCCAAAATGGGAAGAAAAAACAAAAAGAGCGATCAATAATTTGACACGTGTTAGTAGGAGGTACGCAAACATCGGTCAATTGCCCAACCTCAGTGGGCTATACCAGTTCCTTCAAGGCCCAATCAGAGGAACCGGCATTAGGCTTCCAATAATATAAGCCCAAATAAATTTTAGTTATAATTCACACCACACGTGATAGGTCAAAATGTCTCTTCGTGGCTTGTTGCCCAAGAGACACCACAAATCTATTTTATTACGACTTTACCCTCCTCATCTCTCATACTAAGCCATACAAACACTACGTAATTCCTATAGATCATAGGGTGAATATTGTCATTCCAATCCATTTCATTCATTCAAAACCCTCCTCAAAGGTCGAAGCACGGTTGCTGTTCTCCACTTCTCCCTCCCTCTATCTAAAACCCTAATCTAAAACCCTTCTCTCGGTGCCGGTTCGAGAAGACGAGAAGAGTTAATCGAACGGTCATGGCAACTTCTGTGCTTCTGCGATCACTGAGGCGGCGAGATCTTCATACTTCATCTTCAGCTGCTTATAGATACGTATGTTTTTGCAGAGACAGACCCTTTTCTCTCTCTATATTTTATCTATTGGCTCGAGTGGTTGATCTATAAGCAGTGCTTCAAGTGACAATCTGTTTGGTTGATGAGAAAACTGAGGGAAAAGAGGAGAAATGATTTGTGTGTTGTCTTTTACGTATTGTTTATGTCTTTTCTTACCTTTTCTCAGCAGCCAAACAGATCTGTTTGTCTTTTATTTTGTGTTGCTTTTGCTTCTTGTTGCATAATAACCACAGACTTTCCCTATTGGTTTCTACTAGGCATGTGATTAGAGTTTTTTGCGTTTTTAATTTTCGACTAATGAAAGATCTGAGCTTAAAATTTAGTTTACTTTGTTTTTCCAACGTTCTCTCAGCAGGAACCAATCAGATTTTTGTTTTTTTGTATGGTTTTTTTAAGTGTTATGGTTGCTTGTGTGTTGCTTTTGCTTCTTGTTGTGTTAATCATAATCACTAAATTTCGTTGTCGTTTTTTTATGTTGGAAGTCACACAGAGATGAAAAGGCATGGCCTCCTTTATTTAAGTTGATGCTAGTTATGAAAATAAGTAATCAGTGACCTGTTAGGTCCAAATGATATTTACAAACCTGGCTCATTTTCATTCAGGTTTGTTTTGGGTAACTTGAATCCAATCATTTAGTTTAACTCCTTCTTGGGCTAGTTGGCTGTGCAGGGTTACATTTTCTAGTGTTAATCTGTAATTATAAAATCTGTGGGTTCTGTTAATTGCCTTTGACATTAAGATTTGTGTGCAATTTGATTAAATATTAAAGTATAGATATAATCTTATTTGTTTTCATCCCAAATGAATAGAAATTTGATTAAAAATTACTCTGGCATGTTTATTGTGTTACTGCATATTTACAGTATGAATTAGTATGTGTACTCTTTTTTATTTGTATAAATTTTCTCAACTCAACCTATATGTCTTTATAAGTTCTTCAAGTACTCGACATGTTTCTTTAAAAGTTCACTTTGCTTCCATGGTGCATGAAACATCCACTCCTTATGCTATATAACAGTAGGCATCAAATTAATTTAATGTTGATTTTGATTTTTTGAGGCGCTCAGTTCTGCATTACATCTTGGCAGCTGTGAATAAGGAATGCTGAAATTTATATTTTGCATGGCTAAGTAAGGTGGTGCTATATCATTGTGGCCTTGTGCTATTGATAACCTTTTAGATTTAATATATATATGATGGTATATTATAAAATTTGACCACATTCTTCATATTTATAGGGCTTGTTTGCATGCCACATAAATTGAATTGCTCCAATCGCCCTAGTGTGTTTTATGTATAATTTTTTTAACACAAATCCATCTCCATAATTGAGGCCATTACACACAATGGAAGCCATCATCACAGTTCATGGTATAAAATGACCTTATACTATCCGTTGTGATGGTTCCCTCATTTTTCATGTATGGACCCATTTTCTGAAGACGTTTTGTGCCTTCAATTATCATGGGTTGTTCTTCCACTTTCCATGGGATGTTGATAGTTGATACACTCCCTTAATTGATGATTCAGTTTTAAGAATATCCTTTTGCACATTTTTTAATTCATTATTTTACTTTTTGCCAGGATTTCTGATACTTATTTTAATATGAATGTATTAAACAGTTTTGGAGATATAAATTTCATATTAAGTTATTAACACTTATTAGTGAAATCTTTCCTGCAGTTGTCTGGCAATGCCAACACATCATTAGCATCTTCTCCTTTGGTTAACAAATGGAGAAGTTTGGCAAGACCATTCAGGTACTTTTCTATTATTTCTCCCCTTCACTGTTTGTCCTAAATGCCTCATGTTTTCTCAGGTAATTTTTTTCTAATGCAGCTCCAAACCTGCTGGGAATGATGTTATCGGTATTGACTTGGGCACCACAAATTCATGTGTCGCAGTTATGGAGGGAAAGGTTAGTTTGAATTGTTTTTTCTCTTTACAGTTGAAATGCTTCAGTACTTTTTCTGGAATTTTTACTGACTGCTGCTCTTGTACTCCGTACAGAACGCAAAGGTGATTGAGAATTCTGAAGGAGCTCGGACCACACCATCAGTGGTTGCTTTCAACCAGAAAGGGGAGCTAATCGTGGGAACCCCTGCCAAACGCCAGGCAGTGACTAACCCAACAAACACGTTTTTTGGGACCAAGCGTCTTATTGGTAGACGTTTTGAGGATTCTCAAACACAGAAAGAAATGAAGATGGTTCCTTACAAGATAGTGAAAGCTCCTAATGGAGACGCATGGGTTGAGGCCAATGGGCAGCAGTACTCCCCTAGCCAGATTGGGGCCTTTGTTCTCACCAAGATGAAAGAAACTGCGGAGTCCTACCTCGGGAAGACTGTAACCAAAGCTGTGGTTACAGTGCCAGCATATTTCAATGACGCTCAACGGCAAGCAACAAAGGATGCTGGGCGGATCTCTGGTCTAGATGTTCAGAGAATCATTAATGAGCCAACTGCTGCTGCACTCTCCTATGGGTTAAATAACAAAGAAGGTCTCATAGCAGTTTTTGATCTTGGGGGTGGAACTTTTGATGTTTCTATCCTAGAAATATCCAGCGGTGTTTTCGAGGTTTGTGTATATTTCTTGTTCCATGTGATATCATTTCCTTCAAACGAGTTAATCAATTAATTGTCTGTCCATCAGGTGAAAGCTACAAATGGGGACACTTTTTTGGGAGGAGAGGACTTCGACAATGCACTGTTAGAATTCCTGGTGAGCGAGTTCAAGAGAACCGAGGGGATCGATCTATCAAAGGACAAGCTTGCCTTGCAGAGGCTTCGGGAAGCGGCTGAGAAGGCAAAGATTGAACTCTCATCTACATCCCAGACCGATATCAACCTGCCATTCATTACTGCTGATGCTTCTGGTGCAAAACATTTAAATATAACATTAACAAGATCAAAGTTTGAGAGCTTGGTGGACCATTTGATTGAGAGGACAAGAAACCCATGTAAGAGTTGTTTGAAAGATGCTGGGATATCCATCAAGGAGGTGGATGAAGTTCTTCTGGTTGGAGGGATGACTCGAGTTCCCAAGGTACAAGAAATAGTTGCGGAAATCTTTGGAAAGAGCCCCAGCAAAGGAGTTAATCCTGACGAGGCAGTTGCAATGGGAGCTGCAATTCAGGGCGGTATCCTTCGTGGAGATGTTAAGGAGCTGCTTTTGTTGGATGTAACTCCGTTGTCTCTTGGTATTGAAACACTTGGTGGCATATTCACCAGGTTAATCAACAGAAACACAACCATCCCTACAAAGAAGTCACAGGTCAGCTTTCTCACTGAAGTGCAAATTCTGAAAACCGGATGGGTTTAGAATTGGTACATAATTTAGTATGTATTTACCTATGCCATCTGCACTTACTATAAATTTAAAAACAGAGATCGTGTGCATATGCTGTACATGCTGGGGGAGTGAGGGCAACTTTTGGCAGCTTGGCCACATAAATTTTTTATATTTGACCTTCAGTTGTGCTCAATTTTCCAGAAGACATAATTCATATATTTTGTATGTTTGATAGGTAGTGATGACAAGGGTACTTGAGCACACTATAATACCATTTCCAATTCTGTTGAGATATGCTTTGGTTAGGAATTCAGTCTAGTTTATTTTTGGTTGCAGGTTTTCTCTACAGCAGCTGACAACCAGACTCAGGTGGGAGTTAAAGTGCTTCAGGGAGAACGTGAAATGGCAGCTGACAACAAGTCCTTGGGCGAGTTCGAGCTTGTGGGCATCCCACCAGCACCAAGAGGCATGCCGCAAATTGAAGTGACATTTGATATCGATGCCAATGGGATTGTTACTGTCTCTGCTAAGGATAAGGCCACTGGTAAAGAACAGCAGATTACAATTCGATCGTCTGGAGGACTCTCAGATGATGAGATTGAAAAGATGGTTAAGGAGGCCGAGTTGCATGCGCAGAAGGACCAGGAGAGGAAATCTTTGATTGACCTTAAAAATAGTGCTGACACAACCATCTACAGTATAGAGAAGAGCTTGGGTGAGTACAGGGAGAAGATTCCAGCTGAAGTTGCATCCGAAATTGAGTCTGCTTTAGCAGATCTGAGGAAATCAATGGGAGAAGAGAATATTGATGAGATCAAGGCAAAGCTTGATGCTGCAAATAAGGCTGTCTCAAAGATTGGAGAGCACATGTCCAAAAGTTCTGGTGGGTCTTCCTCTGAAGGGTCTCAGGGTGGTGACCAGCCCCCAGAAGCAGAATACGAGGAGGTCAAGAAGTAGAGGGTGTGGGACATTTTATGTGGTACTCTGATTTTTATATTTGATTTAAAATGTGGTACAAGTCTCATATATTTTTTTTATCGCGGATGAAAAACTAATTTAATGGTAAGAGTTTAGTTGTACACCTATGGATAAGATTGCGGATGCAATCTTTTAGATTGGTCCATGCATAAAAGGTGATCCTAGTCAGATCCCATTTTTTGTTACTCCGCAATATTTGCACATGTTCTATTAGAAAAATGAAATTGTTTTATGTTACTCTGGAGGATGTGAATGTCCTCTTTCTGTCTGCAACAAACTCTCATAAATCTGTTTATTATTAACAGGGATGTTGGAGTTGGATTGGATTGTTTTTAGTCCCCGGTAAAAAATCATTTCATGTTGTTTTCTCTTTGTGGCAACTCGATTTACAGGAGAATAGCATGATGAAGTAGCATGATTTGCCAAAGACGACGTTCATACATTGTGCCATAGAGAAAAAGTGCTTGTTGGTATTATGAGATTGAAGCTGGATTAATGCCAACAGTATGAATATAGAAGTTTGATTCTGTTAATCCGTAGGGCTTCATTGGTTGATAGATGATTTGAATGTTAATCATTGAACGTCCCTTCCTGCACCCTGGGGCATTGCTGCTATTTGGTGAGAGTCGTTGTCAAATTGCTTAGTGTTTTGTCTTTTCTGGGATTTGGATTTTGAAAGAGGCAAAATTATCAAAATATTAGACTTTGGAGATGCTGGAAGGGTACGAAAATTTCATATATTATTTTTTCAAAAATTATCTTTCGGTTTGGTTTTGAAAAATGATAAAAAGTGCCTACGTAGGGGCCTCCGAGCCTAGAATGAGTACAAACTATGTGGCGTGGCGTGACGTGACGTGATTTATTTTTAAAATTTTATTATTATTATAATTATGTTTTTGGTTTGGGTACGCAATCTGGGGCCAGGAGGTGGCTGTAATGGATCCTTTTAGTACTACACGTGCTTTGTGTACTAGCCCTAATATGTTTCGTACACGCAAAAGTCTAAGAATAGAAAAATCTATGGTAGATGGGGAATGGGTTTGGATTTGCTGTTTATATGATAAGTAAGAGCATTTGGCACTACTTAATGGTATAAAGTCAATTTTGGCATCAATTAGTGCCATTTGAGCTTAGAATTTAGCATCAACTAATGTCTTTTTAGGGTGCCAAATTTGACTTTGCATTGGAGATATTCTAATCATCATCTGTTGATTACTGTTAGATGGCTGACACATATGCAAGAAATGAGATCTAATAGCTTACATAAGAAATACTCAAATTTAATGTGTTTTGAATTACTTGTCAGATTCATGGATTTCTCTTATATGAGACATTAGATTTCATTTCTTACATACGTGTCTAGATCAATAACAAATCCAAACTCGATTACATGTACAAATCAACAGCAAATCCAAACTTCATGGGAAACCTACTAATCTTGCCCTTTCTCTGCTGCTCTTATCTTAACTCTTAACCACTAAGTTGGATCTAGTGTAAATGATGTCTTCTATGCTCAACAATTAATTTAACAAGAATAGGAAAAGAAGGGGAGGGGAAAGCTTGCTTCTTTTTCCTTTTTCTTTTTCTGTTTTTTTAATCAGAAAATGATTTCATTTTATATATATAAAAGTCCCCTCTTGTGTAACTGCAAATGGGAAGGAAACTGCAAGGTAAGGATGAAGTCAATTTGACCATTATTTTTCAATTCCTTCATCTCCAAACAAAGCAGTGAAAGTTTTGTGTATTTACTCATTTAATTTCCGTGAAATATATCGAGAAAATGATGTTTCAGAATTCAAACCTACGAGTCGTAAACCCCCCAGAGTTCACTGCTCGGTTACAATTAGCTGGTAATTTTTCAGTTTCGGAAGGGTGTTTTAGTCACTTAAAAAATATGTACTACAATAGACGCATCGTACTCACCCAACAGTCGCACTTTGGACTGTATATATAACCAACTCGTTATTACAAAGTTAACAAATGCCTCAACACCTCGTTTTTTTTGTTCAAACAGTGTGCGCACCTCGCATCCTTCGCCGGAGAGCATATTTCCGGCGATCATAGACTTCTCCCCGGCTTCTCGATATACTACATTACAACTTTTCCGGTAACTCTTATGACTTTTCAAAAAACTTACCAGTCTATAATTGTGTCGTTGACCTCTTAATTATAGTTCAACTGCAAATGATCCTCGTTATCTAATCCTTAATTTGTGTTATTAATATCAATTTACTGATATCTAATGTTGAGAAAATAAGGCATTTTCAATTATGCAGTGCTGAATTTAAATTTCCTTGATTTGGACTCTGTTTGGTTGTTGAGGAAATGTAGAAAAAGAAAAGAAAATGAAGTTCTTGGATGTTAGATTGTTCATTGTTTGGAACCTGATGAAACAAAAGCCTCTTGATACAGCTATATGGCTTAGTTGAGTTGAGTAATTCATTTGATTGAAAAGTAAAACAACATACAACTTGAGATTCGAAGTTTTATATTCTCTCCTTTTCAAAAGTTTTCTCAGCAACCAAACAGAGGGTCAGTGCTTTATTTATTTTTTTGATCGATTTATAACTTTGATATGTATAATTCACCTGCTATTTTTAAATATACAATTCTTCATGTTTTTTCTTTGTCTGATTTTATTAGCAAAACTTCAGCCAAATAACAATATATATATTGAGATCATGATTTATTGATAATACTCAGAATGATATGAAGTTTATTTAATTTCAATTGCTTGATTATGAATGATTGGTCAAAGCTAATGCACTGGTGGATTTATTCATGCTTTTATGATTAATTTGCGATGCTCTAAAGTTTATTTATATAACTAGATTTTGCAAAAGGGGATCTTGCATAGGTGAGAATTGAGAAATGGAAATGGAACAAGAGTTAGAGTGGGCTGAAGCACAAAAGATAGTCATAAGCAAAGACCTCGTTGCTACGGCCAAGGGGCAGCTTCAATTTCTCGCAGCTGTTGATAGGAACCGTTGGCTTTATGAAGGTCCTGCTCTACAAAGGGCCATCTATAGGTAAGCATTTGAAGAAGTAATTTCTGTAGTTGTTTGAGATTTCTTGATGGTTGAATTGTTTGTAGTTTCAATCAATTACTCGCACTTGAGAATTTCATTTTTCAGAATTTTTGACGTGTGAGGCAAACATGCAGGATATGAAGCTGCATCCAACTTATACTTACTTGTGTATGAGTACTGTTGTTTTACATGGACACGAATTACATGAGATAACAAATCAACCGGCATTTAAGTTGATTAATATCATGTTGTTGGAAATTTGGTCTGTTTTTGAAATGGAAAACATTATTTCCTGATAATCAGTCATTATTAGCAACTTAGCGGTTGCCATGTGCTTAAGAGGAGAAGTCATTCATTTCTGTGGTATCATTGGAATTTGGGAGAACCCTACTTGGGTCTAATGCATGATTTGAGATTCAAGATTTTGTACTTAATAATGCAAACAAAAGAATATAAACTATTAATGCAAACAGAAGAAGTAAAGTTTATATTTTCATAAATCAGAGGCTAAAGGCAATGGGTGCCTATGTTTCTTCAGTTTATGCATTTTAATATCAGTACTAAGTACCGACTTACCGATTCCAATAAGTTCGTGTCTTCATGTTTTTGGTTATTCAGTTTATAAATTTCTTCAATTAGATTATATGATTTCAGGAAGATAAGTTATATGAGTTCTTTGTTCATATACCTTCTAAGTGGAAGTTTGATCTCATTGTTCTCAGTGTTTGATTTTAATGTTTATTTCAGGTACAATGCTTGTTGGCTTCCCTTGCTTGCGAAACATTCTGAGTCCCAATTTCCTGAAGGACCTCTGGTCATTCCTTTTGATTGTGAATGGGTTTGGCATTGTCATAGACTAAATCCAGTAGGGTTCTGGACTAAAACATTGAATTTTTTTCCCTAATTCTTGCCGCTTTTTAGATTGGAGAATGCTAAGCTGTCATTGATTTCATTATGCAGGTACGGTACAAATCCGACTGTGAGGAACTATATGGAAGAATTCTTGACAACTATAATGTTTTATCTTCTGTTCAAGGGGCTTCAGTGAGGCAAACTGAAGAGATTTGGAACAGACTGTACCCAGATGAGCCCTACAACCTTGATTTAGCTAGAGCTTGCTCAGAAGATATCTCTGAGAAATTTTCTGAAGCTAAAAAATTTACCAAATATGATCTGGTTTCAGCTGTCCAAAGGCAGAGCCCTTTCTTTTACCAGGTAACTAAGAGAACGATCATAAAATGTTCCTTCCTTATGTCACATGTTGAATTTCTAAATTAATCATTTGTTGTTTTCTTTTAATAATTTGCTAATGAAAATTCGTGGAGTTTCTGCCCTCCAATTTTTCAAATTTTTATGATCCTTATGCATATTTGCAACAGGTATCCAGACCCCATATGAACAATTATCTTTTTCTCGAGGGAGCCGTGGCCAGATATAAAGGTTTTCTGCATCTAATCATGAGAAACAGGAAGAGGTCCATAAACCGCTTCTGTGTTCCAACTTATGACATTGACCTTATCTGGCACTCTCACCAGTTGCATCCTGTTTCTTATTGTAAGGACATGAGTGAAGTACTTGGCAAGGTGTTAGAGCATGATGACATGGACTCGGACAGAACGAAAGGGAAGAAGCTGGATACTGGGTTTTCTGGTACTACTAAGCAGTGGGAGGAGACATTTGGTACAAGGTATTGGAGGGCAGGGGCAATGTATAGAGGAAGTGCCCCATCTCCTCTCACAAATATTCCTTGCCCATCTAATCCTGTGAGCAAGAAAGTTGTTGCATCCAATGACTGCCATAAAATAATTCAACTTCCTGCAGTGGAGGTTGTGGAGGTGCTTTCTTGACACCGTTTTATGCCTTTCTTCAAACTATGTGATTTTTTTATTATCCGTCACTTGCATGTTCTACAGGGTTTTTTATTTGTTTATATATTTCTTTGACATCTTACCAAAGCCAGAAGTTGGTGCAAGAAGTGAGATAGATACTAATGAGAAACATCTAGCATTGGAGGTGAAAGTTAGTGTACTAAGTGCATGTTTTTGGATTGTGGGATTGTAGTATCATGGGTCTGTTCCTAAAGTTGTTGTCTTTGAAGTCACATCAGGCTATGAAACCTGCATTCTTTCTGTAAATTGAGTGTGTTAATAGAAGGATATCTTGACTTACAAATTTGTCATCTTTATAAGGGGTATACACATGAATAACTTATGTAAGTTAATAAATTGGTTAGAAACTTAAGCTTAAAAACTCCCGTAAAAGATTTCTAATTGAACTGTTTTGAAAACAGAGGTACTCTGTTTACAGGATTTAGCCTCTCTGTGTTGGTTTATATTGGGATAGCGAGTACTGTAGTGCTTGTAACTTCTAATGAAATCTATTGTTTCTTTGAATATCAAATCGGGATGTTTGCAGCGTAGGTCACTAACAGTGAAATAACTTTTATATTCTAAGGTTTTTCATTCTTGTTCTTAATTATTTTTCAGGTCCTTTTGGAGATTGTGGGAGTCAGAAACTTACCAGAGGGACACAAAGGAAACCTCTTTGTCTCGTTTAGTAAAAGGCAACCTGATATATTCTTCAGTGCTAAAAGGAGACTGAGTATTTTATCCGAGTCTGGGGAGAAACAGGTTGCCTCTTTCCAGTGTGAACCTACTGGAGAGCTGATCTTTGAACTTACATCCCATTCACCTTCCAACTTACCGTTATCAAAGCTTTCCAAGCCAATGGGTTCCACTTCACTCTCACTTCAGGAGTTCCTGGCCCCACTCTCAAAACTCTCTGTGGAAAAATGGTTGGAGTTGATTCCCAGTTCTGGCAATTCAAGCTCTGAACCAATATGCCTACGTGTTGCTGTCTCATTTACTGCTCCAGTTGTAGCCCCATATGTGCTTGATATGGTTCGTTCTCGGCCGGCCTTAAAAAGTTCTTGTTTTTTTCCCCTTCCTGGAAGGGTTCATCAAGATGGGAGATGGACACGTGTCATTGATGAAGCTGGCACCAATATTGTCTGTCTCCAAATGAGGTATGCTTATGTCCTTGTCTTCTGCTAGCAAATGAGTCATATAACACTACCTTCCATGTCTTTGCATATAATCAATTGATACTTATTAACTCTGTGTGTGTGTGTGTGTGTAAGTGAGAGAGAGAGAGAGATCCTTGTCTTCTGCTATCAAATGAGTTGTATAACACTGCTTTCCAGCTCTTTGCATATAGTCATTTCTGCTATCAAATGAGTTGTATAACACTGCCTTCCAGCTCTTTGTATATTGTCAGTTGAGAGATATTAACTGTGTGTGTGCGCACGTGTGTGTGCGTGATTATGATTTTCAACATCAACATCAAATGAACAGTCTATTAGCTATATTAATAATTTATGTGGATGCATGTTGAGGGCAGGCTCACTAGTCATTTTGTCCCGATTAAGGTATCTCCCCAGTGTCTGATTTTGACCAATTAGAATTCCAACTTTGTAATTATAATGTTATTATGGATGGCAATTGGTAAAACTTAAAATGTTGGACCATTATGACTTAATCATCCACTTGGAGATGTTAGAGTTTGCAGGTGCAATCAACTCCAAGCACATGCATGCATCTACCAGCGTGGGGGGTCATCAGATCTACAAGAATTTTGCTTCTAAATAGAACATACTTTTGTGGTTACACCATTTAGTATCAAAACAGTGGGTCCATAGAATGAAAATTGAAGGTCATATGGATATACTTAGAACTCGCATTGTGACAAAGAACCTAGAACCCTAATATATTTACGGGAAATAGGTTGCTTCTTCTTCTTTCTTTTTTTCTTTTTTCTACTAATAATGGCATTCCATATGACCTATTTATCTTTAATTTCTATGATAAAATTATTAGATTATTTAAGAAGATTATATTTCCCACATTGAGTGAATTAGTTTTGTCTTGTCAATGTGGAATTGGAAATCATATATATCAAGAGTTATGACATGAAAAGCTTTCCAGAACAATATCCACTTTTTATGCATTTTTTTAGTAGTATGTAACATTCACTGGTTGTTGCCTATTTCAAGTAATTCTGAAACCTAATAATACGGTTGGTGGTTTAATGCGCATTTCAGGGATACAAGAAAAGCAAAGGTGAGAAACAATGGCAATTTAAGGAAAGAGGTTATTGGTATTACAAGATCTGGTGAAACACATACTTTGGCAGAGTTGGTAGGGACTGCATGGTCTTTAATGGATTCTCACTGGTCCCTTCAGCTTCAGAAGAAATCCAGTAAAGATGGCCATCTCTTTGAGCTCATGGGAAATAAAGTTGTAAGCCTTCATTCTAGTTTCATATGTTTCCTTATTATCTCATTATCCAGGGGCTCTCTAGAGTTGGAAAAACATGATGTGATTTATAAATATGCCTCTCTAAATGGCCAAACAATATCAACTGAGTGCTTTTAAGTTTATCAGATAATCCTTCACACTTGTACTACTTTTATAAACTATGATGATCTCTTTCATGAAAACTATTACATGAAAGGCTAACCTGATACAACCCTCTTCTTTTGGGTAAGGAACCAGTAGTGCAGCCAGAAGTTCAGCATTTGCAGAGTTTTTTTTTTTTTTTTTGGGGGGGGATTATACATTGTTTTGATAAATCCAGGACTCCCTAGTTTTCCATTATGGGGACTACCCTACTGAAATTTCTATCCATTGAATTTGTGTTCTTGGTGCAGGTGAAACTTTACCCTGGTAGAAAGCTGGAGTATGAACCCAAGCAATGTGGGAAGCAGAGAAGTGCGCATGACTTCATGACAGCAGTTGAATTCTCTGATGAAGATCCATATGGCAAAGCAGTGGCATTGCTTGACTTGAAATCTGGATTTCTCAAGGTACATATCCATTTTTAATTCAGTTCTTCACGAAGAAATTCCTCACTTAATTTGTTGCTCTTATATATATATATATATTTTATTCTAAAATGAATAGGTGAAGGAAGAATGGTTGGTACTGCCTGGAATCATATTGACATTTATACTTTCTGAAATTTTGAGGAAGGAAGGATATGATGGTTTCACTGTCAACGGAGAAAATTTGAAGGAGATAGATAATGTCATTCATAAAGTCAATGAGGGAAGTGAGGAAGATGAAAAAACCAACCTGACCACTACTGTAGCAGGGGAAGTAGTGCTGAAGGTGGACCTGGCTGACGAAAATGCAGTGATGCCAGAAAAAGGCAGGTCATGCAGTGGAGGGTGTGACAGCGGGTGTGGAAATGCAGTAGAGAGTGGTGGGTGTGGTGGTTGTGGCAGTGGATGTGGTGGTGGCTGTGGAAACATGGTGAAGAGTGGTGGTTGTGGCGGTTGTGGTGGTGGTGGTTGTGGTGGTGGATGTGGAAATAAAGCTAAGAGTGGTGGCTGTGGCGGTTGTGGCAGTGGTTGTGGTGGTGGTTGTGGCGGCGGTTGTGGCGGCAGATGGACATATGGAAACAGTGCCGGTAATACCTCCATTGAAGAACACTCAAACAAAGCACCCCTCCATGCAAGTGAGACAATAGTTGCTTAATATTAATTCATTATGGAGCTCCATCAAGAAACTCGGGACATTTTATTCTTATGTTATCAGAAGTTACTGTCACTCTATGTACAGTGTCTATAGCAACCAAGTACAATTATCGTATAAAGTGGTTTTGTTTATAATATAATGCGTTCAGCCATCATTCGAAGTTGTTGTGCTGTTTATAAGATAATGTGCAAGGTGAATACTTGGGTTTTCAGTTTCTTCAAATTCTCAGCTGGGAAGTTCTCGATGCTCTTCATGGCACGCAGCTATAGAATTTGTTAATGTATGATGCTACCAACTGAGCTATGGCTCATTGGGTTTGAGGCCAAATTAGCCCATACCCATTTACCTACCCAAATTCATTTAGTATTAATTAGGGGTGACAAATGGGTGGATATGGATTGGGCCACAAAATGTCCCATTTATAACCATTTTAACTAATACCATATCTTGACCCATCTATATCCATACCCATATATCATGGGTCAACCCCACCCACAAACCCATATATATATATATAATGGGTCGATCCATTTTTTTTCCCCCTCACTCTCTCCATACAAACACAAACCAGCACCCAAAAAAAAAAAATTTCACATTTAACAAACAGTTTTGTAAACGAAAAATAATTCTCTCTCTCTCTCTCTCTCCACTATTCTATATACAAATCTTATCTAGAAACACAGAGAGCATAATCTCATATTATCCTTCACTTGAAAAACAATAGAAAAATTATTAGATACATAACTTAGGTAGTAAAAACAACCAAATTGTCCTTTAATTAAATGTTGAACATTAAAAAATAAAAGCTTGAATTTTCTGTTAGTGAAAAAAAATTATATGCAAAAAACAAAAAAAAAAAAAAAAGAGCTATGGCTCATTGGGTTTGATGTATGATTATTACGTTTCATGAAATATTGTTAATTGAAATGAATGGATTTTGTTAAATTTTCCATATAAAATAATGTATGATTATATATCGTAAATATCTTCATGCAAATTGATAAAATTAGTATCAATGAAAATTTGTACTCTCTTGCATTTGGGTGTGTCAAGAACAGGAGTGCTGATTATGATAATCATCTAATTCATCCAGCTGCATCAGACATATCATCAACACCGGAAATATTTCCGAGCGAAATGCCCTAATTCTACCAGAGCAAATTGTACAAAAATGCCTTAAAATTATTATTGGTGTTCCAAACAAACATCACCATGTAAATGGAAATGTGAACAGAGTTGGCCATGTGTGTACAATTGTGCTATGATATATAATGTATTATCTTTAGGCTGTTGGAGTATTGTTGGCTCTACTCCTGCACCCTTATATATATATATATATATATATATTGCCAAGCAATACACATGAATAGGTTAGTGGTTAGTTGTTAGTGAGAAAGGGGAGCAATAATCGGGCCAATTCTCATTCATGAAGAATAAAATCTAGAAACCCAAGTCCTCATCCCATGAAGGGAGAGACATGAGCTATTGAGCCAAAGCTCATATTCTCTGTACCCTTATATGTATCCAACTTTTGGTTAATATTATATTTCAAATTATTCCAAAATAAATATAAAAAATAAAATAAAATTGCCCCTATACACTTTATAAAACGACATCATGATTTTTTTTTTTTTAAGGTACAAATAAGTACAATTTTTATTAAAAATTAAAATCAAGAACATGGAGAAGACATTGAATTCAATTATCATAATTATTTTAGTAGGAAAAAACGATTATTAGGTAAAACAAAGAAACAAAAGACACGTCAATTTGTTGTTATGGAGTGAACCCCACCTCTTTTTTGGGTTGGGTGGGGGTTGGTGTAATCTGTAGCCTCATCGTTCATCATCATACATCAGTCTGGTTTTTGGGTCGTGGGCTTTAAACTTTTTTGACCCATTCAAACTCATTCAAACTTCAACCCAGAAATTCTAAATTAAAAAAATAAAAATAAAAATCGTGTAGATTACTTCCGTTTTATAATTTTATTATTTGTTGTGCCCTTCTCAGATATTATTTCCTAGTTACTACCCAATTAGCCATGAATCATGATGACTCTAAAATATCCCAGCTTCGTTGGAAGAAAACTGCATTTCTTACTCTGGGTTTACTTCAAATTTTGGACCTCTCTCTCTCTCTCTCTCTCAGCATATGGTTAGTCAATATTCACTTTCCTTTTACACTCAGGTTTCAGTTAATC
>JAESVK010001383.1:2141784-2159859 GCA_017140935.1 Hamamelis virginiana | reverse complement strand
ATATATATATATATATATATATATATATATATGTATGTATCTATAAGTATGTTCGATTTTTCATTAGATTTGGGCATTGAGGCAAATATGATTTATGCCATGTTCAATTTTATTGCAGGTTTTCCTCTAGATGTTAGTGAAGGTTCATGTTTGAGCAGAATCATTATCATTCAGAACCTTAAGGTATGATTTCTACATTTCCTATTCTTCCTCACAATGGAACACATTTCCATTCTGTAAGTGTTTGATTCTTAGTATATTTCTGACTAGTTGTTTTGATAATTGGATTTGGTGCTTAATCTGTCATGGATCTGTTATTATTATTACTTTTGAGGAATAGTTCTTTGTTCTTGTACTGGGAAATTTATCTGCCATGTGGGTAGGCTTCATCTTGAGAGGAACTAAAGCATAGTGCCAGCCTCTAATGAATAAATTTATGGATATTCTGATACACTTGGGACGTTTTGATTCACATCATAAGTCATTTGTGGTTACTTTTCGTGCACGTTAGACACAATCTTTTTCATACATTTCGTGCCAGCCTCTAATGAATAAAATTTTTTTCATAAATCCTTGAATTGTTATTTTCTTGAATTTTGTTAGGATTTATAAGACTTCTGCTTGTTTCCTTTTGAATGGCCATCATGATTCAAGTGGATTTCTGTATATCATGGCCAATAATTTCTTTCTTCTTTTGGTTACAAGGGACGGGATCAAACCCATGATCTACCCCATTCCTTCACCCTCCCTCACCACTTGGGCTAGCCCCAGGGGCTTATCATGGCCAATAATTTCTTCAAACATGGTTATATAGATTTATTGATTGGTCAGAGTATGATTTTATTTTTTTATTTTTTTTTGGGGGGGAGGAATTTGAAGTTACCATGTTGGTATATAAAATTGGTTGTTATTACTTATTAGTATAAATTGAGCTTGCAACCAAAACAAATTTCCCACGTTTTGGGAATGCTCTCAACAGATGATAGTTATAGGTTCGGGCTGTTTTTGTCGAACGCTACAATCTGGTTTTAAACAAATGGTTTCTTCTCAGGGGAAGTGGAGTCAATAGATGTCATGTTCTATTTCTTGCTTTGCCTTTTTGCTCTTTGTAAAGTGGATGGAGCTAGTCTTGAACTAGAGATGGTTCTTGATATTAGATCCAATTGTAAGCTGGCTATCTATTAATGCTTTATGGAGAGATTAAAGCAATCCGGTTGCAACAACAATGCTAAAACATGAAAGTGAGAAGAAGATGAATTGTGACAAATGGCTCACCTAATACCAGATATGAGAAGAACATAAAATCCTTAAATTTCTTTATTTATGCATCTTACATCTTATTGTTTAGTGACACAATCAAGTGAGGTCAAGTCTTCCATTGGTTCAATCTCTTGTTTAGGTTCATCATCTGTTTAGTTTATTTCAGCATCCTGTTTGTGGCTTTCAATCTTTGTTTCTTCCTGAAGGAAGGATATCTTACCAACTCTGGCCTCTTTTAATATGGCTTATTCCTCAATCACTTCTAATGATGATGTACCTATAAAAATGTCATGAAATTAATATTACCAATTTTATAAGTAATTTATGATTTTTGAATGGAAATTAAAGAATCCAGATACAACATCATTTTCAAAGAAAAAAGGCCACACAAGGATATCAAAAATCCTTGAATTTTCACCACCTGGTGACAAACTTTGGGAAATTTAGCCCTTCAAATCATATAAAGATTGAAGAACCAGTTTAAGGTCTTTATTTTATGCCCCAACAAATTCTAAGAACTGTCTATAATTCAATGACACAATTATTCCTTTCTTCCTGCACACACTGAGACAACAAAAGAAAGCAAACAAATTAAGATTCTATCCAGAATGCCAAGGGCATTAATCCTCCAACCTTGTAGCTACTTGGAGATCTGTAGACAGCCACTGCCACATTAAACCCAATAAGGAGGTCAATATGTCCACTAAGAAAGTCATCAAGTGAAATAAGGCAAATTGCTTTTATGCTGCAAAGCAAATCTAAAAAAGGATGATAAAACACTTTTTCATAGGTAAATGGTAGTAATGAAGGAGCGGCAGGTTTAGTGGTGGTGGCAGTGGCAATGATGGTAGTATTAGCAACATTGCAGGCAAATGTGGAAGCAGCAAAGCTGTAGGAGAAGATGTTTATGGTTGTGTGATAAAGATTTACAAGAATAGCGGTAATGTATACGGTGATGCTGACACTATATGTGGTGGAATGAATGATGGTGCTGGTGGTTGTAATAGTAATTCCTTTTAAACTTACTGAAGTTTCAAGGAAACCACCATGTTGGCATGTTCTTTTATGTAGGTGCATGCACAAATATGAGTATTTGAGACATTCGTGGAGCGTTGACACATTTATTACCTTTGCACTTTAGTTTTAGGCATTTAGCCTGCTTCAAATCTAAGAAATTGAAGTTATCCAAAGTTCTGAACTTAACCAGGAAAAATATTTCAAAATATGTTGCTCAATTGACATCCCAAATTTAAGAAACCTGGTGCTATTTTGTCCTGAACTCTGAATATGTTGCCCACTTTGACAACCCATATAAAAGAAACTTTGTGCTATTTTGTTGCAAACTTTGAATTTGTGATTTTGAAGTCATATTGTTTTTTTGAGCACTTCAATTACTTTACGAATTTTTGGATCATGAAAAATGGATATGAAACCTGTTTGATTTCATTTCTCCTGATTGCCAAAGGTTAACTATGTATATGCTTATACATGCTAAACTCTTAATATTTGGGGATACTTGATAATCACTCCAAAGTATAGAAGGCCATATGATTGGGGAAAATGATGGATAATGCCATACGGGTCCACCACAGACGGAAGAAGCTCAAAATGATATGTCAAGGTGAGAAAATTTTCCATTCCCTAACTTATCGCCAATGCTGTCTTGTTGCTTCATAAATGGAGCAAATTGCAAGAAATAACTCATACTTGCCATGGAAAGTCATAGCTACCTCAAATAAAAAATGATGCTGTGTGTCAACTGTGTTTTGGTTTGCACTAATTAATCCATCTGAGGAATTCCAGCTTCTATAAGCGGCCTACAAACTTTCTGTAGTTTGTCTAGTCAATATATTCCAGCTTCCATTGATTTTAGTCTACATTTTCTGGGTGCATGTTGAAGAATATGAATGAGAACCTGAAATTTAGTTGCAGGGTACGAAGTTTAAAATCTCATAATCTAATAATCCCCAACTTTCCTAATATGCCTCTTTAAGTCTTGTTCTCAGAATCTCAATGATGTATAGATAAAATGTTAATTATTTTGTTTGTTGACTTCTTTGTTCAGCTGGCTAATCAACCTCAGCATATCTCCTCTATAACTTGAGTTAATTTGATGGATGAGTATATATTTTTCTAAACTCCTGGATGAGTGATAATTATTTTTTCTTTTGGCTACAAAACACAGATACAACTATTTTTACTGCAGGACAACCTGTGAACGACATTATTGTGTTATGAATCCGCAGCGTTTTTACTCTAGCGGGCACCCCCATATACGTACCACTTGGGCTACAAGGCATGTGATGACGTGTTTATTCGAAACCTGTCTTAATTGTATATATCCACTTCCCTCATTGGTGGGTATCCATCATAATCAAATTTAGTTGACAGTTGTTTTTATAGGCTTAAACAAGTTTGGGGGTCCTATTTGTCACTGTTGATATCTCCTTCCACAATCCTAATTTCTTTTTTTGTGAGTTCATGATTCATGTTTTGATTCAGGTGCCTTCTCATTTCTCATCCTTGAGGGCATTGGGTCCTCTTAATTCATTTACATTGAAATTTCCAAAAGCTTTTTGTCCCTGTTCATTCACAGAAGAGATGCTTCTTGTTTCCTCAACACTGTATCATGATCCTAATCCTTCCCACTTCTCTCAAGTCCCTTAACATGCAAATTTATCATTTTCCTTCTTGGCTTTTGCTTGAAGTTTCCTAAGAGAGTGATATGATAAAGATGGCCCACATCCTTGTTTTTTCTTCTTCTCCTTTTTTATTTTTTTCTTCTTTTGTTTGTTGCTGGAGAAATTGAGTTATGTAGTCATGAGGTCCAGCTTTCGGTGCCAGAAAAACATCTCAACGTTACATGTTTGATATAGACTTGCCATCTAAAAAGGTAATGAAACTCCAATGCTATCATTTTGCCTTCGGCCTTTTTAGTGTATTCCAAATCACAATATGTAGCAAAGAGGGTAAGTGCTCTAACCTTCCTGTGGGTCATGCACGACTCATCAATGGCTACTTAGTTAAATGACGCTTATTAATGCATTATTTAGTTTGTGGTACGATGATTATAACTTGTAATTAGGGAAGAAGATGACGTTTACGAAGTCTCTTCACTATGAATGCTAGCTACTAATAAGCTTGATTAATGTAACAGCATTGTGATATCAATTTTGGAGGCTGAAGAGATAGATGTCTGGGGAGGAAGAAAAGTGACGCACTAGGCATGAGCCATTAGATCACTTTGTCAATACTTGAAAGGTAAAAATGACTTCAATTATTCTTACAATTTGGGGGCCCACAGGCTTGTGTCACAATTTGTTAATTCATCAGTAGGTATTATATGTTTTCAACTCATTGTTGATCAGTTGATTGAAACTACATACTTAGTTTTTATTTTATGTTTCGCCCTTACAAATGTTGAAATCATCGTTTTTTAAGTTTTATTTTTGCATATTTTCATTTAATGAATGCATATTTTCATTCTCTAGAAATTTGATGAAGAAGGATGCTACCCAACTTTAAACAGCCATATCACGTGAATTATTACATCATTACCATCCGGGTTGAGAGCACAATTTTGTACAAGGTTCAAGACATAATTTGATATATTGGCCTTAATCTTACGACACTTTTCATTTAGGACTTAGGAGGCTGCTTTCATTTCCACCAACAGTTGATTAATAGTTTCAATTCCACCATTTCCAATTCTCCAGTGCCTCTCAGTCCAAATGGTCATTTTTCTGATCTTAGCCTCTGTATCACTTCCACCATTCCCACCAAACCTTATTATGTCAATATAGTGGATCGTCTGAACCCCTCTCTCTCTCTCTCTCTCTCTCTCTCTCTCTCTCTCCTGGAAAATTAATCGCTTCCCACTGAAAAATCCCGAGTTCAAATACCTGGAGACGAGTAGAGCTTAATCTCTCATGAGTCAAGATAACCAATTCATTAATTTGATCAAGTTTTGATTGGGTGAGTTAATTGAAGATGATTATTGGGTATTATTAAGTTAAAATTAACTTAAATTAAAAGGAGACTGAGAGGACAAAAAGCCAATAGAAAAGCAAAAGCTGAAAAGAAGAGGTTGACAGAGGAAAAGGGATCTGTGTTTCACCAGGAAATGGAAAAAAGAGCCACATGCTGTCATGCTACGTTAAAAGAGGCCAAATTTTCCTTTCGCCTTTTTTTCTTTCTTTCTTGATCTCTGTAAATTGTTTCTGCTATGCTTCATGACCACTGTGAAAATCATGTGGTGGTATTTGTATGGTACAAAAAATGAACCCAACCCCTCATTCCTTCAACACCCACCCCTCCTCTTTTGGGTCCACCTGCACAGAAAAAAACCTACTCTATCCTCTCTAAACTCCCTATCTATCTCTAAAAACTCCTCTTTGATTCTGGTTATGGTCATACGCTTTACATATCGTACACAAATGGAACGAACCCACCCATCCAATCTAGCACCATTCAAACGAGCAACACACCAAACAAATCCACACTCCAAACCCCTCCCCTTCCACCAACCACCAACCACCAACCCCCCCGGGTAAAATCCCTTATCCTGTATCCTCACTGTAACCACCAATTCTTCTGAAGCAGTAAGAAATAGTGATTTGTATATTCTCCATCCTGACACACTATTAATTAGGCCTCTGCTTCCGGTCGTAAAACGAGCGGTGTAGACCGTCGACATTTTCAGGTCTCAGGTGGTGCTTTCAATTCGACATACGGTGATTGTACACTGTCGGCATCAGATTCACTACCGGAGGAACTACCCGAATCTGAATCTGCATCAAAACAACATATTAGCATCTTCAAACTACGCTAGCACCGAGGTGAAGAGGTAAAAGCAAAAAAAGCAAGGGAGATTCAATACCACTAGAAGAAGATGAATCACTGCTAGAACTCGAAGAACTGGAGCTGCTTGACCTGCTACTCGCATTGGCAGCGTCCTTCTCAATCTCAACCGGTGGGTAATTGTTCATTGGAATTTCATCTCCAATGTCAACATCCTCTTCCCCCGTTTCCCCTTTCCTATTCTTCTGTGAAGCCTCGGGCAGCTCACTCACCGGTGACTATAGTACAGGAGCAACGTCATTATCAGTTTAATTAAGCATGACAAAATCAAGATAATCAGCTCATGACATTGCAATGCCGTCATTACCTTGTTGATCTGGGTCTGGTTGTTAATGAGCCCTTGCCGCTTCACCTTGCTCACCATCTTCTTGTAATTACTCACAAATCGATCAAGTTCCCACAATGTCTCCGTATCAACAGTCTCAATGTCAAGCTCGATCTCATCCCCATCCTGTGCCAAATGCTCATTCCTTTTCTTTATAATAAGCAACAACTGATCCATCTTCTCTGGCGGAAGGTTCTGCAAATTCATTCCCAATTTTGCCTTCTCCTCATAACTCATCTGCCTCTTGTTTGGATCCTTTGCTTTTGGCTTCGGCAACTTTCCTACTGTCGGTCTCGGTTTTGAAGACGGCGCCTGCATTTGCCCAGGTTCCAACGATGGCTGCATCTGTACTTGTGGTGCGGCAGAGAGAGTGGGTTGTGCCCTCATCCTATCAGATTTCTTCACCAAAGGCATTGGATCAAGTCTCCTTACACTCTCAACAGTTGGAGGCGGAGCTGGAGTCCAAGAATGCTGCCTTTGCCGTTGCTTTCCTTCCTCTGTACCTAGCATTCGTCTATTCTCATCCTCAAACTTTTTATACGCAGGATTGAACATCTCATCAAAGAACGAAAGCAGCTGCTCTGCCATGAAATACACATCCTGCCCCTTTGGATTATACAGCATCGCATTGTTGAAAGTTAACCGAACATCAGCCGCAAAATCCATCGGCATCCTATACTCATTGTTCTCCATCTTCGCCTTTACTGTTCCGAGATCCATCGGATGCTTGATTATCTGATGATAATCGTGAAGGCCTAACTTAACCGCATCGACCGGAACATTGAAAACCCAACCAAGCTTGTGCTTCATCAGCTTCGTCAAGATCTGTCCGCACCTCCTCATCATACTCGTCACCAGCTTCTCCGTCACCGGCTCCACCATCGGCTTCTTCGGATCTCTACTTGAAATGACCGAAACAGGCCGTTTGCTTCCCGAAAGCTTCTTCTCCGACGGAGTCATCTTGTTCTTTCCGATTAGGAACTCTGACGGCGGATAGCACTGGTTAACCTTCGGCGTCCGCTTCGAAGGAGTGACTGTAGACGGAGAGTCAAATTTATAGTCGATCTGAAGAGGCGGCGGCCGCGGGGCATCTTTACTTGCGAAGCTCCCAGAGAACTTCGAAGCATGGTAGCCGGATCTTGATTCAAACTCTCTTGACTCGATCCGATTCCTCAGGCTCCTGACCTGTTCCAGCTCCAAGATCAGCCGTTTCTTGATCTCCTTCAGCTCTCTCCTCGTATACGCGGAAAGATTGTACGTAACATATCCGCTGTGAGACGACTCTTTGCGGTCGTTGAGGCTAACCGTTCTCCGATTCAGCGACGAGGAGTCGTCCGACGCGGGAGCCGCCGGTGGCGGGGGTGGTTCTTGACTGTGCCAGCCGTGGTTCTTGCTAGTAGGATCATGAATCTGTCTGCTAGAGTTAGAGTTAGGGTTCGGATTGGGGTTAGGGTTAGGGTTAGGGTTTGATTTGAACTTCAGGTGAGGATTGTTAGAATTGGTGTACTTCCTCATATAAACCTTGCGTCCCCAACACGGTTCATTTCTACTAGCCAGGATGGCTGATGCCATATATAAACATATATATTTCCGACGCTATAGATCCGTCAGATCCGGCTAGTCTCCGGCGAGGAACCTCGACCGGAAATGGAGAAATCCCATGTCGAAGTTGCCGGAAAATTAGTCGGAGAAGTGATTCACACCGCCGGGAAATAACTGCAGGAATAGGAAAACTTGGAAAAGCAGAGAAACATAAATTGAAGAGAGAGATTGAAGCGTAGAGACGAGGGCATCCAAGACCCTCACCAGAACGAGGAAACAAGGAAGGGCACCAGCGCCTTCTTAAAGGCGTCCAGATCTGCCCGTTGATACATCGGGCTAGTTTTTAGCCGTCGATGCTATACGTGTTTTAGATCTGACGGTGAATGAGTGGTTTCACCGCTGCCCAGATAGACTGACCATCCCATCTGTCGTGAATGGCTTGGATCGGGGGTTTGATACACGTGAAACAATCAGGGCCGTTGGATCCGAGCAATTCGTTGGGTGGGAATTTAAATTTGGGGAGTTTGGGGTTGGAGGGTAAATTTGGGGATTTTTGGGGGGAAAAAAGAATGGGGTCCAGTAGGATGATGACGTGGATAGTGGGTCCAGGTGTGGAAAGGACCGGCGAAAATATCTTTTCTTTTGTTGCGGAATCTTCTCCCGCCAAAATCCGGGTTTGCCAGGTCAGCGCCGCAAATGGCCATTTGTTTGAGCGCCACGTGGGCAGATTGAGCGTGGTGATAGGTCCCTTTTGACACCCTCCCTTCACTTTGACGCTCCATTGCGTCGTCATCCTAGCTTTTCTAGTGTTTTTTGTTTTTGGTTAATATATATTAATAAAATTAATTATTAATTATCAGCAAAGGAAAAGGAACAATATAGTGTTTAAATTTTTATTATGGGAACTTGAATTTAATTAAAAGAAATACGTCTCAAAATTAGAATTTAGTCTACTTGTAAATCATTTTCCATGTCAATCCAAACACAATTCATTTATTAATCAGCTAAAGTTGGACTGAATTGACAGTTGTCCCATAGTTCACTGTACCAAAGTGATTTTAACCGTTTATTAATCTTGCCAATATTTTAAAATCAAATATTACCTAATTATTAAACTTGTGACACAATTATTACATGGGTACGACATATTAACATACTTTTAATCTAGATACGATTAAAGTCAATCCAAATTCACTACTTCATGTTAGATTCAAATTATGTTTACAAGTTTGGTCACACTTTGCCATCCTAACAAAAGTGGTAGAATATTTTGTTAAGTAGAATTTTGGTAGTAAACTTTGGTAAGATTTTGAAATATGCATCCAAATTGAATAATTGGTTATTCATGTTTGATTATAAAATTCAAAATTTAATTTGAACTTGCTCATCTATTATACCACCCAGTTAAAACAATTTTTTTTTTTTTTTATTAAATTCATTTCAAGTGGAGTTTGGTAAGTGCATCTATTTTACATATTAGTGAAATTATCAAGTTAAATTAACGATAAAATATCAATTTTTTCACAGTTAGTTTTCTTAGAAACCAACTGTTGGATCACTGTGATTTTTGGCAGACATGACATACGTAACAGGAGTATCTAATCCAACGGTCGATTTTTTAAAATATCTATCCCAATTATCCCAATTAGGAGTGGACCGAATTTATCCAAATGGGGTCTAGACCCCCAATGGAACATTTCTTATATATTTCATTTGAATTCAATTTGATAAATTAATAAGTTTAAAATTGTCCAATTTATTTTGTAAATGAAGTTAAATAAATCAGCAAATGCTCACTAGAAGATTTTCATTCACTTAATGGAAGATTCATCTCAAGATTCTAATCCAAGGGTTTGTGTTATTTGCTTACTTTAGTTAAAGTCAGCAAATGTTCACTAGAACATATATATATATATATATATATATATATATATATATATATATATATATTATCACATTACATCACAATTAAACCTGAAAGCATTTGGTATTTATTATATATAATTGATGTCCTGCATAAAACATCTTCTACAACCTATCATTATCAAAATGATAAAAAGACTAAAAATAATAAAAAGACTAAAATACCCAAAAATCAGTGAGGTCATACCATGTCAAAGACATATTATCACTCTAAGAAAGATACTCTCCTCTAATGTCCATAACAAAAGTATGTCCTGTCGTTAAACCTTTTTTATTTTATTTTTTTTATTATTTTCTCTTCACCAGTTGCTGTAATACGGAGTATTAATAAACCACCGACCACCCATCATTTTCTAGAGAAATGGAACGAATAGAAGAACCGGCAATGGGGCCGAATGACGGAAGCCCAACGACCACTCAAAACTGTTACAAGCTCCGCATCTCAAACAGCTCCAGGGACTTCACCGTATATCTTTGCCCGAGAAACCGAGCCCCTCTTCGACACGTCATATCCGACCTGATTTTGGCCGTGGTGAAATGCAGTTCACTAGTTATCGCCTCCGAGATGTGCATCAGCAAGACAGCAACCACTACAGTAGCTATCTGTAGCTCATCAAGGTTTAAGCTTAAATCCTTGCATCGAGAATTACCAAAGGCGGTAGCAATAGTAGTGACTTGAAGCTTTATAGAGAGATAGAGAGAGGAGGGGGTGTCTAGGCGCATACGCTTTGTGCTCTTTCCTGTTTCACTGTTTGTGGGGGAGAAGAAGGGAGGTTGGAATGATCATGCGCATTTGTAATTTTGTAACAATAAAAATAAATAAATGAATATAACACAATAATCAATTATCATCATATGCATATTTCATTAAATTAAATAAATATAATTAAACTATATTTCCAGAAATGTATCAAACAATCATAGAACCATACTACTAAGAAATCAACAATAATCACAAACTAAAAGAATGCAACAATTATTAAAATAGAATCTCTTCACTTCTTCTTCTGCATTCCAAAAGATAAAACAACATTATAAATTTCAAGGAAAAATAAAATCATATTTTTAAAAGTATTGGGCATGGAAAAGCGATTTTTTTGTTAAAAAAAAAAAAAAAAAAATTTTGCTTATGAGTACTATCAACAAAGCCTTTTGGGGGGCCTTATTTTTATAGAATGGCAACCACGGGATCTTAGTATTAATGGTGGTGGTAAGTGGTAACATGATTTTAATGGTAGTAGTAGAGGCATACAGTGGCGATATTATAATAGTGGCAGTGATATCATAATAGTGGCAGTGAAAATGGTATTATGATGTTCATAATGACAGTAGTGCTATTATGGTGGTAGTGGCAACAATAGTAGTGACGGTGGTGGTGACAACATCATGTTAATTGTAACAGTAGTAGCAAGACATTATGGTAATAATAGTAGTGGTAGTGTAGGTGGTGGCAATGACAATAATAACATAAACCACAATAGTAATATAAATAGTGGTGGCGAATGGTATCTGCACGGACATGATGGTAGCAGCAGCAGTAGTAGTATTGGAAAAAAAAAAAAAAAAACCACTACAGTTGGAATTGGAGGCCTCATTTTTAATTATCCCTCCCAATCCCAAGTTTGGCATTCTAATAAGAACTTATAAAAGATTTTTATTTGTTGTTTCTCCTCGAGTAACAATAGAAAAGTAAGTTGGACTTTGCAAGCAAGATGAGACAATTTTATTTTTTAAATAGTAAGAGCATCGCTAATGCAATCATACCCTTTGATGTGTCATATTCAAAATATGGCCAAATGGCATCGATGCCAAATTTTAGCACTGATGTACTCAAATACATTAATGCTATATATTAGAATTTCTCACCCTTTTGAATATAAAGTGTGACATGGCACGAATGACATCCCATTGAAGATGCTCTAACATTGAAAGTTTGGCATGTAGGTCATGAGAAAGTTTGGCATGTAGGTCATGAGCCAAGTCTCTAGCTCAAAAGAATAGCCTATTAGGTGAGGGCACCATGTCCACTTTATAAGCCTAAGAAGACATCCTCAATGCATATTCAATGTGGGACAAGAATCTAAAATATTCTCCTCACTCAAACATGCAATACTCTCATCACAGTAGGAGAACACACAAATGGTGATGACACCCTTAGTGTGAACGCTTAGTGTGACACTATACCCAAAAGACTAGCCTGTTAGGTGGAAGTACTATACCTATTTTATAAACTCAAAATCTATCATGTGTCTTTCTAATGTAACAAGAATTTGTGATACCTAACTTCCTCATCTCTAGTCTAGGTTAAAATTGAATTGGGTCAATCGAGTTCCAAGAGAATTGCCCATCCGAGTTGTTTTAATAATCGAAATGTTTTTACCCAAGTGGTTACATCAACTTGAAGCTTAAAATTGAGATATTAAGTTTGAAACCAACCCAATTAATTTAGTAAACCAACCCAATTAATTTAATTTATTATGATTCAAACTATGCATGCATCACACCAATACGAACTACATGCATAAATATGCATTTGTTTGGGCTGGACCAAAAACCAAAGTTTAGCACGGCTAAAACTGACAGAGCTCAGCCCACCTTTGAATTAAATGGGTTGAGCTTGGGCCATCCAATATATACCTCTAATTTCAACCCGAGGTTGAATGATTCCAATTGCTGATATAGATAAACACAAACTTTTGTTTTCTTATCCTCGACATATGATAGATTTATATCCCATTACACAATAGTCGCAAATTACCATTAAGTCCTGACGACGGTGGTAAACATAAGCTCACACTAGCCTAATTTTTCCAGTTTTGGTAGAGTTATGGCTTTAGAATATGGCCCAATGAAAGCACTATAGGCTGGGTTGTCAACTTGTCATTGAGTAACATTGGTCTAGCTCACCATTGCCTAATTTCATGTTCTAGACAGTCCTTGGAATAGTTAATTCGTGGTATATTAATATTAGTCACATCAAGGTGGATACATGATGGCTGATGATTTGTTGGTTTAGTAGCAGGTATTGTCACTCTTAAGGAAGAGCCTTTTCATTTGCTAGTTGTTTCCGGTGTAAATTACGGTCTCAAAGACCTTGTGATTAAGGTCTTAGTGCGGGCGTGCTAGGCTAGTTAAAGTTTAAGAGACTGTTTTTAACACGATCTCTAGCACATTCTAAGCCGCGTAATTAGCAAAAGTCTTAATGTCTAGTCTGTCACTTTAAAATTGAATGGAAATCAAACAATTGGCGAGGATTAGAGGTTGATCCTCTTAGGTTCTAGTGTGGAATGTCTAAGAAAAACTAAAATCTGATTCGAATTACATCGAAATTAAACCGATCAACTTGCTTGGAATGAAATTGGAAATACATTAACGAAAGAAATACTTATAATGCTTGAGATCAGAACGCTAGATATGGAAATCAACATACTGGGAATGAAAATATGCTTGAAAGTTGAAATGCAATGCTTACTTGAAGTAGAAATGCTTGAAACTTGAAGAACTATGACTTGAAATTGAAATAATGCTTGAACTAAACTAATGATGTTTGAACTAAACTTGAAAAGAAGCTTGCTTGCGAAGAGAAAAGGCCTAAAAATCTACTGATAGGCCTTGAAGCATCGCTCTGTTTTGGAGTTGGTGTTGTGTGTCCTTTGCTTGCTTCTTTGATTAGGTATATATAGGCCACGGTTGGTCAGCCTTGATAACTACCCACTTTGTGCTCATGAAGTAGTGCTCTACTACTTTTTAATTTCTCACATGATGCCTAAATAATTGCCACATGTCCTACTAACTTTCTAAACTTTATCATTTCATGACATGTGGCATAACCACCCCACTAACTAAATTAGCTACTTTCTTGATTAACTAAATTAATAGCCCACTTCTTTAATTAACCAATATAAAGGAGTCAAATTTTAGAAGTAGATCAAGGGTTTCAATAATATCATCGTTTACTTCCAATTGGAAAAGAAATTGAGATTGATGGTGAAAACTTTTCTGGGTTTTGTTGAAAAGGTATGGTACTTTTGGTGGGCTTGGTCTCGAGATGGAGCTGTTTTGGGTCCTCAGTTATCTCTTTTTTCCTAGTTATAGAGGCACATAATCATTTGATCATGTTGAAATTTGCTTAAAATCTTAATAAAGAAATGGGTTCATCAATATGATAAACATGCAACCTTTTCAGTTTTAATGACCCTACACTCAATGGTACCTGTAAATTTTTTATTTATTTTTTTAATACTCCCTCCGTCCCACAAATATAGACCAAAGTGGTAAAGGCACGCATTTGGAGGAAGCCGATTAAATATTGATTTTATTATATTTTTCCAAATTTTTTTTTAAAATACTATTCTAGTCTTATAGTAGTAGGGTATTTATAAAAAAAAAAAAAAAAATTAAAAAATATGGCCAAATCAATATTTAATCGGCTTTCTCAAAATGCGTGCCTTGACCACTTTGACCTATATTTGTGGGACGGAGGGAGTAATATATTTAACAATATGTTCACATACAGGTCTTTCATTCTTTTCTCTCATTCATTCTTTTATTTTCTTCATTCTGGACTCATTTGACTTGTCAATATTTCATTGGTCACTCTCCCTTCACATCTCCAATCCATCTCAAAATTTCAAATTTATCTCCCTAGTCCCTCCACATCTTTAACCCATTTTCAAACTCTTTCAGAATTTCGAATCTCCATCTCTTCGCATCTTTAATTAACTCATTTCACATGATAACTATTGTTGAGATCACCACCATGTTTGTATATATAGTTTTCCTACCCTAGATATATTTTCTACCCACTCCATCTCTCTAAACTCGCATCACTCTTTTGAGTGATCCGTCTTTCAACCGCTGCTCTCTTCTTGTTCGAGACTCAGTATCTAATGGGTGTTGAACAACTGTTTAATGAGAGAATAAATAATATTTCTGTTTTTACTTTTTGTGAACAAACACATCACAGGAGGTTTCTCTTAATCAATCTAACAGTTTAACTTGAAGAATTACTAATATTTTTATTTTATTTTATTCATTTTTTTAAACTGAAGAATAACTAATACTTTTTTTAAAAGAGCATGGATGATTTTTGCTCCCTATCATTCCAAGAATTATCCTTAATATATGGATAATATTTTCGTCCTCCAGGAACAGTTGAGCTTAGCCTTGCTCATTAAACAAGTCTCAACTTGGACGAACTCAGACTTAATGGCATTTTTACATTTTCATTGTGTTTTACAGATAATTTTATAAACAAAACCAACAATACAAATGACACTAATTAACAAGTTCAAAACGAAGTATTTCAAGAATTCCAAGGATTTGAAAATAAATAATTCCAAGAATTCCAACAATAAATTGTTCAAAACAAATAATTTGTTTTTAAGATATTTGCTCTACTTTTACTTTTATGCATTTCAACAGAAACCTGCTGTGTTATTCTTACACATCATTTGATTTGAAAATTTTGATTTAAAATTTGACCCATCTAACATTACTCTTCTATTTTTATTTTAGTTGAAACTTGATTTTTTATTTTTAAATTACTCCAAATTTATTTATTCTTTCTACTCAAACTTCAAATAAATAAGAATAACTGAGTGGAGGTTTGTTCCGTATGTCGCACACCCTGTGTGCTGTGCCCACAGGATAATTTTAAAAAACTCAATGGTAAACTTTTTCTCTTGTCAAGATATCCGAAACAATAATGAAATTTCATTTATACATTTTTACATATTTTAATTGGCATATGACGTAAAATCATAAAAATAATTCCATTATACGAAACATATTCTCAAAGACGAGCGGAATAGGTGGGCGAAGTTACATTTTCTTTATCCGAAAACCATAGAAATATTGAGACACATGGCCCTCACCCGCAAATCATGCTAAATTCTTAATTCTCGACCAAACACTACATCCACAAAACTCTCTGTATTGTTTGTTATAAAAACTAAATGACCAATGAAGAAGCTTTCTTTCCATATATAGACCACAAGAAATTTTAACCTAACAAACCGAATGAAGATCAATTTCAAAAATTGTTTTGAGTTGTTGGGCTTAATAATTCCCTCTTTTAACCCAAAAAAACGAAAAAATCAATACAAAAAAATAAAAATTAAATGAAAAAAAAGTGGAGACTTACCACAAATATCAAAATAAGATAGAGAAGTCCACAACTCAAGTACTAATAATTTAAAACATCCTACTACAATATCACCATCAACTTCAAGCATTACAGTCCCATAAATATATATATATTAGAAGAAGAAGAAGAAGAAGAAGAAGAAGAAAAAGATGCTGGAATTATTGTTTATGCAGGAAATTACAACATCAGCTGACAAAGATAATGGAGGGGTCGCAGCAACACTCGTCAAGGAGGCAACAACAGCACAAAGCCGCAAGACTGTAACAAAAAAATCCAACCAAACTTATAAACAACTTGAAAATTATGTTATGTCCATCAAAAACATAAAACACCCAAAACGTTTTTTTAAGGGTTTTTTCTTTTTGTAAATTATATCCTAATTAGGATCTTATAAGATCCATAAGATGCCATGCATGTATTGCAGGAAGAATAGAAATTATCTAAAGCTAGAGAGAGAGAGAGAGAGATTACCATCCCTCAAGGAAACCCGGTTCTCTCCTGGGTGGTGGAGCAGCGTATTGTGGAGGTGCCATCACCGGAGGGCCTTGATAATAACCTGAATTTTATCCCAACAAAAGAATATTAATAATATTGGGATTTTACACCCAAAAAAGAAGATGAAGCAAATTTATGAGGGAAACCATCACTCTCCAAAACAGAATCCCATGAACAAAATCATAACCAAAAAAAGAATAAAAACATAAATCTAATAATTGAAAACAACCCATATTACAGAGAGTAAAAATTAACCACAAAGATGAACCAAAACCCCATCATTGGACATGAACAAAGAATTTTATTGAAGGGAAGAAAATATATATAAAAAAAAAAAAAAAAAAAAAAAAAAAAAGAAGAAGAAGCAAGAAATGGGATGATACCTTGAGCAGGATAAGGATAAGCATACTTGGGATCGTTCATCTCTGCAACACAAACAAATTAAACACAACACACAGACCAAAACAATACCAAATTTTCGAGTGAACAAGAGAGATCGAGACTTATGGGGGGATAATTGAAAATTGAGGTTTCTGGGAAGAGTAGTTTCTGATTTATATCGTATAGCAGTAGAGTTAGTGTGAAAGATGCGTTACTTTTTTTTGCACATTCTGGGTTTCTTTCCGCTTGGGAAAGTTTATATAAATAAATAAAAAGTTATTCTCCCTTCTCTCTCTGTCTCTCTCTCATTATCTGTTACTCTCTCTCTCTCTCTCTCGAGTTTTCCAATGGCTCTTTCGATAACCTCTCTCTTCCATCCTTCTTTGACAAGGATACTCGAATGCGCTTGCACGTGAGAACAACAGAATACGTTCCAACTTGGTTTTTGTCCGTTTCTCCCAAATATGCATCCATCTATATTGTTATAAAACTTCAATTTTATTTTTTTATTCCTTTTTTGAAATATTACCTCAATCATTATATTCTATTATAATTTTAAAAAAATACTACATTAATTTAAATTGCAAGAAGAGTAATTATTATACATCTACACTCTTTTATCTTTAATTCATGCCAACTTTTTTGAAAAAAAAAATATATATTATGTTAACATTAATTTAATTACCATTTATAAGCAGCTTGTGAGGCACATTAATTATTATTGGAAAAATCCTATACACCGCTGTAAAAAATTGCTATAAAAAGGTACCATGTAAAATTGTTATAAAAAATTGCACATTAATTATTTATGTAGCACTAGTAATGAATTCAATGGACCCTTATGTCTTCTCCCACTCAATTGATTCATAACTAGTACTGTGGAAGTAGTATTTTTTTGTAGTGGTGTACGTAGCAATGCATAGTATTTTTTTTTTTTTTTTTTGTTATTAGTAGAAATAGCACCACAAGTCCACAACACAAGATTATTAATAATCTTTCGATCATGCGATATGTTGTAGGTGCATGCCAAAAAACTTATAATCTAATTACATATTTCCTTCTAGGCACCGTTTGGATATGTTTTTTATAAGTACTTATTTGTTTTTTCAAAAATTTGCAATATGTAATTTCTTATAAATTT
>JAESVK010001383.1:2112623-2136784 GCA_017140935.1 Hamamelis virginiana | reverse complement strand
ATAAACATAAAGAATCATGATGATGTGCGAACTAGAAGTTACATCAGTCAATTACAAATTCCTAATCAATACAAATATTATTTTCTTTCTAAATTTCAAAACACTAATAATGTGTAACGAAACATTCAAGTTGTAGTTTGTGGGTGGATTATATTCCACTATAAATGTGGGAATATATATATATATGGAGGATGCTAGTGGAATAACTAATATTAGCTGTAATTAATATTTATTTTCTAATCATGATAATTAATTCACCTATAATTATATCTTACATTACAATGGAATAATTAAAATGTTGTGCTTGTATATATATCACATACTTAGGGGTGTAAACAGTTCGGTTTGGCTCGTTTAAAAGCATAAAATGAGCCAACCCAATTCTAACGGCTCACTAAAATTCCAATCAAAACCAAACAATTATAAAAGACAAACCAAGCCAACCCAAATCATGTGATTTGAACGGTTTCTTAATCTAAAAGAATAAAAATGGATTTATTTTCGGGATTTTAACTTGGCAAAAATATGAAATATATTTTTCTAGGTTATGTTTCCTAACTTGTGCCTACTAAAAGTCATTCATAAGATAAGGAAAATACTAAAACTATCTATCTAAAAATAATGCAAAGTATTTCTTGTCCAAAAATCCTTAATAAAATAAGTAAAACTATATAACAATAATGCAAATTAAATCACTCATATACAAGAAATAAATATATACAGAGTCCAAAATAATACTTTCCTAAACACCCTAAAATGGTAATGAACTATTATAAGACAATCAATTTCACACGTTTTTTAGTCGACGTTGTAAAACTACTAATATATGTCATACTATTAATATTTATAAACTTTAGATATTTATATTATTTAATAAATGAAACACTACTAATATAAAAAAAAAAAATTATAAATCTTTTTAAAATGGTTTGATCCGGTTTAAACGGTTTGGGATTTTAGTGAAACCAAATCAATTCAAAATTCAAAACGGTTTGATTTTCTCAAACTAAACCAATCCATAGATATTATAAAGTCGAAAGCCGAACCAAACAGGTTTGGTTCGATTTTGCGGTTTGGCCTGTATTTTTTTTTTTCACCCCTACACATGCATTTACATTTTCTTTTTTCTTTTTTTCTTGCCAAACAATAGCAATCAACTTTTCATTTCAAGCTTTTAATATTAACAAATGAGTGTTAATATGCTTTCATGTATTCGAATTCAAAGCTAAATTCTTAAAATCAGAATAAATACATATTTGAATCTATATGTACCTTCACTTCAAGTCAAATACAACATATTCAAAATGCAAAGCAAACAATGGCCAGAGTTTTTAAAATTTCAATTGAAGGCCCCTTTATCTAATTTGCCGCTCTAAAATTTTGGCATTAGTCTCTATTCATACAACAACTACAAAAGTACTCTCTTATCCCACGTAATCGAATAAAGGGCTAAAGGGTAAAAACCTAACAAGTCTTCAAAATAAAGGTGCAAAATCATGACATTCACAGGAATATTGCATTCATTATTTCTCAAGTAAGAGTAAGAGTTATCTGTGGCATGCCTTTGCATTTATTACAGATGCGTACTTGTAACAAATTATACTAATGTTTAATGGAGGATTATATAAATTTAATAAAAATTTAAACTAAAATGGTTTTATGTTTTTATTAGATTTTAAAAAATAAAAAACAGAAGGAAAAACATGTTTGATAAAAAAATTTTATTTTCAAAATTCAAAAAAGCATGTTTGACTTGCTTATTTCTTGAAAACAAAAATAAAAAATAAGATAAAAATATGAAAATTGAAAATAAAAATGTTTTCGATTATTTGAACTCTGAAAATAAAAATTTATTTTTTCGGAATTCACTACCAAATGTGGCCTAAGTAATTGAATGTAAGTTTAATGAATTTTGATTTTATTATTTAATAGAATTTGAAGCACATCCTTTACATATAAATTTGATAAATGCATTTTTTCCTATACTCTCTATTCAACTTTATGCAAAAATAGGACTTAAATATAGTTTTTAAAATTAGTTGTGAATTGATTTATTTAAAAATCATATAGCATTGAGTGAGCAGACCATTTTAATTTTAATTTTAATTTTAAAATTCTTAAACAAATCATAAAATTTAAGAACCCAAAAATTTTATTAAAAAAAAAAAAAGAAAAAGAATTGGGAGGACCTATTTGTTGGAAAGGTTGAAGGGTTTTGAACCCAAAACAAAAAACAAAAAGATTAAAAAAAGCAATAAGAAAGGGAAATGAAGAACAAATTGAAGAATTAATCTTGGGCATGCAAATATCTAAATTTATGCAGCTTAGATTGACCCTTGCTATGTACTTCAATAGTTTAATAACATGTATTCTCATATTATTTTTTTTAAAAAAAAAAATTGCATTAGTAATGTCATATTTTCATTCCTTAAAAAAAAAAAAAAAAATTATAAATTCGAATACAGAAAAGTGTATCAATTTTCATTTATTAATATTAAAAACCCACCTCCAGGTACGTATGAAATTACACCAGAAGGTCTACTTCCCCAGAAAAATAATTCGATTTTGATTAGAAATTTAGAAAGTTGAATGGTCGGTTCAAGTTGATCCAAATTGTCAAAAGAAAATAAAGAGAATTATACGGTGGAGGCTCCTACTATTGTCACTTGTATGGATAGGGACTGAATTAAAAGTTTGTCAACAAGAGCCCAATAATTTATTTATCCTGTCCATGAAAATAGAAAGCTTAAGAGCCAATTCTTTCTTCTCTGTTTCATCTTTCAAAATGGTCCAGTAATTGTGGGGCTTTCGGCTGACTTTTGTTAGAGGGTGTTTCTAGATTTCAACAGGTCCTGTCACACACCATTCACTCGTGATGTGGGCTTCATTATCTATTAAAATCCCCATTTTATTAGTTTTATTTTTAAATTACTTTTTAAAAATATTATTTCTTTACATTATTACTTTTAGAGTAATATTTAAATTATATCTTCACATGTCAAAAATTTTAAATTAAAAGCAATTGCATGTCACAGAAGATGAGGTTACTAATTTTTGCCATAATCACTTTTAGTATGAAAATTTTGTCAGTAATTTCTAGCTACTATCCCTCATAGAAGTAATTATCATCCCATTTTTTAAATCCAGTGAAATTTTGAGCGTAAAAAGTGATTTTAAGTAAAGCTAATGCAAACGGGTCCAAAGCCCCTATAATAAAAGTGTTTGTACCACCTAATATGTGGATTAGTCTAAAAATAAAACTACCACAAGAGAAAGAAAAAGAAAAATATCGATGCTCTTAAATTAGGTGACAAAGTCTCATGTCATCATGCCCTATGGTTGGGTTCGAAACCTATATTTATGTGAATCAACTAATATCTAAAAAAAAAAAAATTAATATCTAAAAACTAAACAGGGGGAGGGAGAGAGGCTATTTTGAATAAAGAAACTTTGAAGAAGTGGATGAATAACTTTTGAAATTGGTCACAAGAAACATTCAATTGATCGAATAAGTTTAATTGTGAAAGCTTATAAATGATCGTATTTTCAAAAGGGTACATGAAAAATGATCCATTTTAGTGGCAGATTTTGCAACGAATATGCTCCATGATTTTCTCAAATTTAACGACTATAAATCAAAAGCATATTAGATACATCTATCTAGCCAGCTAAGTATTTGGAGGCTTTAACAATTGTTGAAGGTACTAGGTTTGCTTCGGGTCAAGGAATTGAGGATAGATATGACACTACAGAGAGTGATTCATTGTGAAGTATAAACACTAGTTTTGCCTTACTTCTCTTGAGAGTGGGTGTTAATCTCTGTGAGAAATTAGGATTCAATTCAATAGCTTAAGTTGCTAAGAATCTTACGAGTTTCCTTTAAAGAAGAGTTTAATTATAAGGTTGTCATATGTTAATATAGCAATCTACAAGCAAGATGATGCATTTTTTCATTTGTTGCATGTGTCATTGGAGTGATTAAAAGCAACTCCAATGGGGTGCTAAAAGAGTTCCCTTTATCAAAATTTGGTATTGGCATCCAAATAACCTGTTCTAATGAGATGCCAAATTTTGACAATGGTAACCCTTGATGCTAAATTTGGCATCTCAAATGGCATTTGCCATTTGTATCATATCATATTTTTTCTTAAAAAATTGAGCAATGTCAAAATTTGGCATTGATATCATTTGAGGTGCCAAATTTTGACTTTAACGTATTAAGTGACATAATTAAATGCATGGAAGATGCTATAAGAAATGAAAAAATATATATACAAAAAAAATAAAGTGACACCTTTTGCCTTGGGTATTCACTTTATCCAACCATGTTCCAGCTGTTTTTGCTTATATATATATATATATATATATATATATATAGATATATGGCAAAGCAGTAAGACATAAGCATGCTACCACCCTAATGAAATATTACCTGGGATGATTACTCCATGTGATGTATGATGACCAAATCTATACCAACTGCACAACGCCCTTCTTCCTCTTGAAATTAATATACCCTCCCATCCTCCTCCATATATAATTGCTCTGTCGGGCCTACTATATGGTCTTCATGTTGGATTAGGTTCATACATATGTATGTATATGTATATTTATTATTTTCTATACCAACTCCCTTGTGGGTATTAACTGATGAGGACCAATGAGTGGTGTAAAATACCCACCCCCTCTTTTTCTCTTTACTCATGGACTATATAATACTCCCTCCATTATTATTAAAAAAAATTTCCTCCACAAAAAATTTAAAGAAGCATCTTAAATTATTTTGATGATACAACGAAAATTCTTTTCTTAAAATACTCTAATTTGCTTTCCACCCTTCATCTAAAGTGATAAAATTTGATGATAATCTATATGTTAAAATTTCCAATCTAGCTATTTTAAGATTTTTTTTTTCTTTAGATGGGACAATATTGCAAACAATATATGGGTGTTGGATCATTTTCTTCAAGACTTGACATGCTTTTAAGGAACACTACAAGGATATATATATACACACACACATCAAGGAGTAGAGATTTTCTGTCCCACTTTTTATATACCATTTCCTGTCTCATCTCACAAAAGTTCATCTTAAAATTCTCACCTTTTAATAATATTTATATTTAAATTTTCAAGATGGACTTTTGTGAGATGGGACAGGAAGTGATATATAAAAAGTAAGACAGAAGATCTCCACTTCACATCAAGGCCCACCTTCAAATTTCCAAATTGCCTCAAACAAACTAGTGTGATTATTGAGGTAAGTATATTGTTTTTCAGCAAGGATATATATATATCTATCACAAACCATAGATAGGAAAAGCTCACAAGGAAGATGGGAGGGCACTGAAGCCTTTTCCTTCAAATTTTTTTTTTCTTCTCACTAGAAATATGATGAGCTGTGAAAGAGAAAATGCTTTTTGCCCAGAGCACAGGATTTGACACCAAAAGTAAAGAAAAGGAGGAAGAAAATAAGCAGGTTGAGACATTCTGGGTCCAGTGTTGCAGTAATCATACATGTTCCATTCACGTGAAGGAGTAGCTGGAAGTAGCAGATATGAGTTGGTAATTGTACAATATGCATAATAATACTGAAAAGTTATTCAGTAAATGGGATTCACAAATTCTCACATAAATCTTATGAAATCCTTCCATTTTGAATCACCATACCTCAAATTTTACCCTAAAACCTATCATGTAATGGGGGCATTTATTAGGGAAGGACCTATTTGATTGTTGGAATGAATTTATTAGAATTTATGCAATATTAAATTTAAATGTGCATACTCATCTTCTTGAATGAATTTATCAAAGTTAACATAATTAATGTTTATAAGAGTAAATTTTGAAAATTTATAAAATACCTTTATTTGTAACGATGATTGGCATCTTCTCGAATTTTCCCTTTTTAAAAAATAGATTTATTCTTCAAATTATTGTGTATAAAACAAAATGAAATAATTCAATTTATATAAATTCAAACAGCAAAGATTTGGAAATTTGGGAAACTAAAATAGGATCAAAATAATGAAAAAATTCACAATTTGGGTTCTTGAAATATGGTCTAACATTTGCAAAATTAATAGTTAAAGATTTACATTTTGAAGGAAAGACAGGTAGGAAAATGTTGTCGAAGATAGAATAATTCAGTAATTTTCCGAAAAGAAGAAGTGTGGGAACCTGCAAGAGGGGATAGGCATAAGCATTATTGCCTAAGCCATTAGCCATGAACTGAGGAGGGAGTCAATTTTCTTGAGGTTTTATTTATTTTTTGCAGAACTAATTTCCAAAAATATAACTTGTTTTTCAGATGGTTACGCCATCAAGGCTGCAAATTATACCTTTTTTAATATTTATACTAGTGGGGTAGGCATGTGCAAGGCACATGCCCTGCGTAGTACAGCTCTTTGATTTCGAAATTGGTTTGTTTTGGAATATAATATTAAATAAAAAGAAAAAAAGTAAAAATTAAAAGAAAAAAAATTAAAAAAATTAGAGAAAGAAAAAGAAGTTAATTGAGACTCATACATAATAAGAGTAATTTTCTTATGAGGAAATAAATCCAACCAAAGGCTTTTATACAATGTTCAAAATAGACTTTGAAAAACAAATACCTTGGCTCTAGCCTTTAACTGCACTGGCAAAAACCAAAAAAAAAAAAACATTCAAAAAAGATGATGAAGCTCGTTTTCACTCGTTGATCTGCAGTTGTGACTGTTTGATGAGCAGACTACCTTATGAATAGGTTTCTAGTATGTCCAGAAGCTGAACCATGCAACCTGGTTAACAGAGTAGATATTAGTCATTTATGAATCCACAATGTGAAACAAAAGCAACAAGGCTGACGAAAATTTTAAAAAAATGTTATATATTGATCACCATGCTACAGACCTGGCAATGTCTTAGGTCACATAAAATGTAAGCACCATAATGATCTATCTCTAACTTAAGATACCTTGTTATCATGTCATATTAACAACCAAGTCTGCTAGATCCTTTTGATTGGATATCTGGCCAATATAGAAGCCTTCAAGGTAAATCAAGAATAAAGGTTTAATTCAACCTTAATTATCTGTTAAATAAAAGAATAAGTTATAGTCCTGTATACAAAAAGATGATAGATTTGTTATCCATAAATAGCAAGATGAGTTTAAGGTATGCAAAACACATCACAGCAAGATGTGGTGTATGGCATGAGGAAAGTTGAATATGAAATACAGCAATCTCTTTGCCTGGAGGTTAAACAAAGTTCCTTCAGAGACCTGCTTGCTGCCTTACCAATAACAAAACAAGTAGAGCTGTTGATTTGAAATAACATTCATTTATAGGATGATCAAGCGGACTATCCGCCCTATAAACCGGAATGACTTTATTACTTCTCTAAGCGTTTTTCTCATCTCGAGACCAGTGCTGCATCAAGAGCATTACAACATCCAACATGTAATTATCAAGAAATGTCCCAGTAAAAAGATGAGAAAAACCGAACGTCAAATCTATATGGTAGATTAAGGAATTAACATCTCCAAGTGTGTTGAGCTTCTCTCCCACACCTTTCAATAACTCCAATACATCCCCTTCCCATCTGTAAAACTCCAGCTCCTTTCCTTCTAGCAGCTTCTGGGAAACCTAAACAAAAGAAATAGATACAAAAAACTAAATAATTTATGGGCAAATCCCTTGGTAAATTCACATGTTGGAAGACATCTATATTTCAAAAGCTGTGGGTCTCTAAGGTTTCCCACATGGCCACATCATGTCTCAATTCCCAACAGAATTGGGGCCATCCACCCATCAAAGTAGAAACATGAAGTAAGGAAACATCCATGCAATGATCAAATCATTAGAGAAGGGAAGATGGGTAAACAAAGCAGAGTTGGGAAAGATTTGAAAAAAAAAAAATCCACATGTATAAATTTGAGTGTCTCTGTGTGACTATGTATGTAAAGAAATTAACTCTAATTTATTCTCCATTCAAACTTGAAGCTTTAACCCAATCAAAAATAAATAAAGACAGTTCTCAAATAATTATTGTCTGCTAGATCCTACTCATTGGTTTCACCATTCTACATTTCAGGGCCATATTTTGCATGAGTTTATGATTCTTCATATCTTGATTAAGTACTTCCATACATTGTACCCCTTCGTTCTTTTGAGAAAAGAAACATCAATTCCTTTAGTGAGACAAAACTGAAGCTAGCAAGTTGAAGCTTTCTAACATATAGGCATTGTTTTAAAACCCGGACCGATCATCGAATAGGAAAAGTTACCGGATTAAGAGTCAACCGGTTGAACCGCGGGGTTGAACTGTGACGTCATAAATATATTATTTATTTATTTATTTATTAGAATAAAAGCTGTAAATGATTCAAAATATAATTTTTTTTAAATGTTTGTACAATCAATTCATATATTTGAATATATGTGCAGTCATCAAAATTGAAAATTGATAATTACTATTGATCAATTTTTATTATATATATTTTTTTAAATGCAAGATAAGAATATTGTATTATTAAATTGGGTGCTTTGGTTTCTTTTTGTTATTTGAGATATTTTAAGACTAATTTGTCTTTTTAGTCTTCTTGGCTTTAAGAGATTTTAAAAATATTGGACTATTTTAGTCATTTTAGCACCTTTAAAAAAAAAAACAACAAAAAAAATAAAAATATAAAAAAAAACGGGTTGATTGGTTTTTTGACCGGTTGAACCGCCGGGTTGAACGGTTTTTTTTTTTAAAATGGATTTTTGTGGATTAAACCAGCTGGAGAGGGGGCCGGTTCCCGGTTCAACCGGTTGAACCGGCCGGTCCGATTCGAATTTGATAACAATGCATATAGGTGTCAAGGCAAATGTGTTCTTTAGTTTGTCAAAGCTAATTAATTGTTTGATTACACCAGTCGTGGCAACTCGCAGGAACAAATTATTGCACAATAACTGCCACTTTATCTATTTGTTTAGTTCTACAAACTTTTTCACCTTCTCTATAGTTAACTATTTATAATCCTTTTTATTTTTCAGTACCTCCACATAAGGGCCACACAAACTTTGACAGCAGAACTTTCTCTACTTCACACTCTCACATGACATGCAAGCTTTATTAAATCTCAAGCCTTCTTGAGAGTAAACAAAAACTGTGCTGTGCTTCCCCCACCCCCACACCCAAACCCAATTCAACTCAATATTTTCTTAATTTGCTAAAAAAATTTCTTTCTACAGTTATAGTCTTTCAAACAGGGCTAAACATAGCCTTCTTTAAGTGACTTAGAATAGTATAAATCCTTTTTTCATCTCCTCTGTATGAATTTGGATAATGTTATTCGATTTCATCAAAAAACTATTTAGTTTTCTAAATATTGAATTGTATTAGACAATCGAAACCAAAGGATCTTGAGTACTATTTGAAATTGAAAAGAATAATAACTGGGGATATTGAATAGTCAGAGGCAATGTATAAAAGAAAAGAAACTAACCATAAAATCTTCAATGACTCAACAACTATATAACCAAAAAAAAAAAAAAAAAAAAAAAAAAAAAAAAAACAAAGAGGAAACTGAACAATAACTAAATAAAATCAAACCATCTAAACTAAACTAACCAAAAAGGGGAAAATACACTTTGCACCCCTCTACTAAGGGCCACAAACACTTTACACCCTTGTACTTTAAAAGTGAATACTTGACCCCTTGTATTTTCAAAATTTGGCAGATTGGTCCCTTTTGTTAGTTGGCCAGCCATATTTTTGACGGAACAATTGTCACATTCCATTACGTGACTGTTTTGATTGTAAAATAACGGAAATGTCCAGAAATGCCCATTTCACCCAAATAAAAGAATACGTACTCAAAGATGAAAACTCACACACCAGCGAAGCAAGAGCACGAAAATAGTGAGCACTGAAAGGAGCAGCGAAAACGTGTTCTGCGCATCGAGAGCCCATATGAGTAGTACGAGCGAAGCAATGAACGCGAAATTGTACCCAATCGTCAAGATGGTGACCCAGATAAATGTTATAAATAAGCGCTTGAAAACCCTAGGAATTGCAGAGATTGTGTTGGAGAAGGAGACTGGTTTTGAGGTGTAGAAAGGGGCCACTGTTTGGGGAACGCCTCTTGTTGCCTTGCTCTTATCTCTAATCCTTGCTCTGTTACATGGCCCAGTTACAGCCAACGAAGAATTGTTAAATTATCCTTATTGCCCAAATAATTCTACTTACGCTGTCAATAGCATATTCAACACTAATCTGAGTCTTCTCCTCTACCTCTCCATATACAACATAACTTCCTCTTCTGGGTTCAATAACATTACCCAAGGAGAATACCCAGATCAAGTTTATGGTTTCTCTCTCTGCGCAGGCAATCTTGCTCCTGATATTTGCAGAAATTGCACTAATGTTGCAATTCAAGAAATGTTACTACGCTGTCCTGGCAAAAAAGAGGCCATGATATGGTACGATTAGTGTTTGGTGCGTTACTCTGATTCTTTCAGGATGTAAAGAGAGGCCACAGTTTGGAGATTGAAATTGATTCTTTCAGGATATCTGTTAGGGTAAGGAATTGGAGCTGTTCAAGAGCAAGATCCATGGAATTGGTAATTTGGTAGAGAGAGTGTGTTTCAGAAAGAGAGAGAAAGGTGATGTCAGTAATTGAATTTTGAATTTTAGAGAGATAATGATTATGGTATGTGATTTTGAATAGAGAGAGTCTAGACTGTGAATCGAAGAACAGTAACCCTCTGTTTGGTTGATGAGAAAATGAAGGAAAAGGAAAGAAAATGAAATCTTTTATGCCATGTTTTCTACACGGAGAATGCATTTGAATATTTTATGGTGTTAAGATCCCTAATGCAATGGAGGGGTAAGGATATATTGGTAAAATCACAGTATAATTAAATACCATAAGCCACCGTAAGCCCATATGCCAAATTTTGAAAGTACAGGGGGTCAAATGTTCACTTTTAAACTACAGGGTCCATAGTGATTTTGGCCCGTAGTATAGGAGTACAAAGTGTATTTTTCCCTACCAAGAAAGAGCATAAACAAATACCATCCGGAATCAAAACAACACGGTGTATATATATATATATTTCACATAGATAACTACAACAAATCCAAGGCACACCATATAATTCCTGTAATGTAAAGCAACAAAAGCATATATAACACCAAGCAGGTATAGTAACGTAAGTATGACAGAAGTACCTTGGAATACTATTAGATATGCCAACCAAAAACTATTTCTTTAATTCAAGAACCTAACTTACAGGTAGATGCTAAAGTATCAAACTAAAACACGATATGCCCAAAATTTAATCAACCAGATCTTTAGTTTTATATCTCATTATCTATATCTAGACTACTTATAAAAGTCTAAATGATGGAAAAACTTTTGATTCACTAAAATACTCTTATAATAAATTGTAATGACTCTCATAACCTCCTATAATTTTAATTACAAGCAGAAACAATTTTTTCACACTATTTTCGTCCCTTTTGCCTCCCAGTAGCTTCAACTGAAAAAAAAAAACAAAAAAAAAGGAATTTACCTGCTTTCTTTTAATCCAATAAAGATTGCCAAAGCAAAAGAGAAAAATAATGGAGCAACAAGCCTTTTTTCTATTCTTTTAAACTCAGAATGAACACAAAGATAGAAGTGTTCATTCCATCTTTAAAAGCTGTCCAATTTTTAAACTACCAAAAGCTGGACAGTTTTATATAAGAAAATGCATGATTTACTTGAAGACAATCCTTCCCAGGAAAAAAAATTCTAGGAAATTTGGTTGAAACAAATGAATGGCTACAGATAGTCAAATAAAAGATTAAAAATAAAAATAAAAATCATGAAGTTCGTTATCATCGTGGAGATAATGTAGTGTCTGTTATGCAGAAATGAAATCAGTAATAAAGGAATATCCTTATGCAACTTTGGTATGGGAAGCTTGAAACAACCACTGATATTTGGAGAATTGGAGATATGTATATATATATATAAACACCATATCATATAACTATACTTCTATGTACATGAATTACATGTGTCAGACTCAAGTTCTATTCATCGTAAGTGCTCATGAAACCACCCACAAAGCTTGCTCCATTGCAATTTCCACGCAAAATGTCCTTTTTGCCTCTCTCAGAAAAAAAAAAAAAAGAAGTGACTATGACTATTGTTTTTCGAAATACTATAGTTTTCTCCAAATTCAAATATTATAATTTTTTGAAAATGAAAAGTATGGTAATGCTAGTAGTGATGCAAACAATACCCACAAAGCCAACATGATTCACCAACTTTAAATTGTCCATTGAAGAAATCGACAGAGTTCACCCCACTGCCTTTGCATTGTGAGCACATAACTGCACCTGGTAATTGGACAACAGAAAATTAGTGCATGTTAGATGACTCAAATTCTACAAAATATGTTTCAACCATAATTTTCTCTGCACCATACAATTTATTTCAAATTTTCTAAGGGAATCTGCCTCTTAAACTTCAAAACTTCATAATAAATAATCTAGTGAGAGAAATATGACCAAAATTGACATGTATGCTCTCTCATATCTATAGTTCATAGCAAAATTATAACCAAGATCAAAATCACAGAGGAGCATAGAATGAAGAGGTCAGATTCGGACCTCCACTGGTGATAACTCAAGCTTCACCCAACTTTGTTTTCATGGGTAAAACTCACTACTCTTCCATACTTTGACATGTATCATTATTATCAAACATCACTCAAGTATTATATGAGAATATACAAATTGAAATGATTCCCAACAAACCAAATGTTTTCCATCTCATACAATGATAAAAGAAAATTACACTAATAAGAAAGTTTTAGTTTGAACTTTGAAGTGAGATTTATATATATAATTCAACCAAAAAAAACAACTCCTCTGGAATCTGGATGATAACTACACATGCTAGAAAAATATACAAATATATATTCCTAATGAAAACCTCAAGGATTATACTTCTAGCTGAACAGGAAGACGTCTTATAGTAAAGTTGATATAGAAGGATACAGGAAAGGATAATTTCCAAAGTAAAAATATCATCGCAAGCTTAAAAATAAGAGAAAGAGAGAGAGGCATGCCAAAGAATGCCAAACAGCTAGTGTCCCGACATTGAACATAAAGACTGTATTGTTAGATACCAAAATTGAAGAAGGAAATGTTTGACACATCAAGGCAGGTTTTCCAACACTTCATAATTAATATTATAACAAGATGTCTCTAGTTTTCTATCCACATCGAGTTTTGAAGTTTAATATGAATTAAAACAAAAAGGATATATAGAATTATTAAAAAAAAAGAAGAAGGAAAAAAAAGAAGAAAAAGAAGCAGCAGCAGTTATTAAAGTGCAAGTAGCTATAAATATTTATTAAGTACCTCATCGTCAGTGTTAGGATAGCAGTTAGGATAGCACTTATCTTATGTAGTACTTATCTTATATACTGTTATATGTGATACTTATCTTATCTAACAAACTCTTGTATATATTATACACTTGAACAGTTAATGACAGTGTGGAAAATATTCTACAATTGAGCAGTCTTAATTTGGTATCAGAGCCACCTAATTTCTCTTCCCCATGGCCACGTCTTCTTCATCTGTTGCTACTCTCTCTTCCCCTGCTCCAGCCGCTGCATCAACCCCTGTCTCATCTCTCTCTTCCTCTTCTTCTCCCTCTCTTCACAATGCACACCATTTTATTTCTATCAAACTCACCTCCTCCAACTTTATCTATTGGAAAACCCAACTGTTCCCTTTCCTTCGTGGTCAAGACCTCATGGGCTATGTTGATGGCACTCTTCCATGCCCTCCCTCTTCTCTTGATGACAATGGCAATCGTGTTCCTAACCCAGCATATCAGTCCTGGATCCGGCAAGACCAACTGATCTCGAGTCTTCTCATTGCTTCTCTATCCGATGAGGTTCTCCCTCTTGTTGTGGGTCTTGATTCATCTAAAGATGTTTTTGACACTCTTGTCCGTGCCTTTGCCTCTGTCTCCAACACTCGTATTATGGAATTGCATCTCAACCTTCAGAATCTTCGCCAAGATGATAAGTCCATCTCTTCCTATCTTCAACTTGCCAAATCTCATGCCGATGCTTTAACCGCTACTGGTCGTCCTCTCTCTCTCTAGCTGATCTCAATCTATACATTTTAAAAGGGCTTCGATCTGAATTTAAGGACCTTGTTACCACTATCAACGCCCGCCCTGAGCCAACCCCTTTCGCCGAACTCCATAGCTTATTACTCAGTCATGAGTTCATGAATGCCCAATCTCTTTCCACCCTCTCTCTCTCTCCGTTACCACCAACTGAACCTACTCCTGCTGCCCACATTGCTCAACGTGCCTCCATACCTTCTCATTCTTCTAATTCTTCTCGGGGAAGGGATCGTTTTCATCGCTCTCATGGTCGTGGTCGTGGCCGCAATTATCGGTCTCCGGACTCTTATTTTCATTATCGTTGTCAAATCTGCAATGGCTCTAACCATCTGGCTGCCACATGTTATCAACGTTTCATACCGGCGGGTCCTTCATCTGCGCACATGGCTTCTATGCAACCTCCACCTTCTTATATTGAGTGGTTTCCCGACACTGGTGCCACTCATCATGTGACCCCGGACCTTGCCACTCTCTCCACTCGTGATGATTATCGTGGTCCTGATCAGCTGCGTGTTGGTAATGGTAAGGGCTTGGCTATTTCTCATATTGGTTCTACCTCTTTCTCATCTCCATCTCATAATTTTCTGTTGACCAATGTCCTTCATGTTCCTGAGATTACGAAACCTTTACTTTCTGTTCATAAATTCACCACTGATAATAATTGCTATTTTGAGTTTCATCCCTCATATTGTGTTGTTAAGGATCAAGTCACTTACAAGACTCTGCTCCAAGGATCGACTGATGTTGGCCTCTACAAACTTCCTGCTGCTCCAAATCCTCTCCTACCATCTCCATCTGCTCTCTCTGCTGTTCGAGTCTCTTCTACCTGCTGGCATCACCGCCTTGGTCATCCGCATTCGCGTGTTCTTCGTCAGATTCTCCGTGACAATAATCTGCCTCACCAATTGCTCAACACTCCTTCCCTTTGTTCTGCTTGTCAATTAGGAAAATCGTCAAAATTTTCTTTGCCTGTTACTTCTACAATTAGTGATTCTCCTTTAAGCCTTGTATTCACTGATGTATGGGGACCTTCCCCTATTTTATCTAATGAAGGCTTTCGTTATTTTGTCATTTTCGTTGATGATTTTTCTAAATATATCTGGTTTTATCCCATGGAACACAAGTCTGATGTGTTTCAAATTTTTCTTCAATTTCAAAAAATGGCTGAACGCCAATTTCATACAAAAATTAAAATAATTCAGTCCGATTGGGGTGGTGAATATCGCTCTCTTTCCAAATTCTTTCGTGACTGTGGCATTGTTCATCGTCTTCCATGTCCACACACTCATGCCCAAAATGGCTCTGTTAAAAGGCATCATCGCCATATTGTGGAAACTGGTTTGACTCTCTTAGCTCATGCTCATGTCCCTCATCGTTATTGGCATTATGCCTTTGAAACTGCTGTTTATCTAATTAATCGGATGCCTAGTCCGGCATCGAATCATACCCCTCCCTTTCAACATTTATTTCATTCTCCTCCAAATTATAATTTTTAAAAAATTTTTGGGTGCTTATGTTTTCCTCATCTTAGACCCTATAATAAACACAAAATCCAATTTCGGTCTCTTCCATGTGTCTTCCTTGGGTATAGTCCATCTCATCTTGGATACCGCTGTCTTCATATTCCGTTGGGCTGGTTCTATATTTGTCGATATGTTCGGTTTGATGAAACCGTGCTTCCCTTCGGCACTACCTCAATTCTCGGACCACCTCCCACACCTACACGCCCTCCTTGGCTCTCCACTTCAATTTTTCCTTCACCATCCCCTAATGTTTATCCTTATCCACATGCACAGCAGTCCACCACACCCAATTCTAATCCCCCATTTTACTCTCCCACTAACCATCCATCCTTATCTTCCCACTCAACCAAATCCCAATCTCCTACTTCCACGGGGGCAGCTCCCACTTCTTACCATAACCCAGCTGGAATCAATCTTGTAGTTGATCTTAATTCATCTACTCTTCCCACTTATCCTCACGCATCTCAACCACCTCTCCTACCGCCACCTCGTCTTTCAAACCAATCTCATGCAATTGTGTCATCCAACCAATCCTCCACTTCACCACCAACACGCACTCATCCTATGCAGCTGCGCCATATGACAACTGCCAAGCCACCCCATGCACTTCTCACGCAGCATCAGCCTCTCGTTGAACCTAGTTGTTATACTGAAGCCAATAAATCATCCCAGTGGAGGCATGCCATGGCACAAGAGTTCAATGCTTTGATTCCAATGGTACTTGGTCTTTGCATCCTCCAAGCAAGACACAAAATGTCGTGGGCTGTAAATGGGTATATCGAATTAAGCGCAATTCCAAGGGTGATATTGAGCGCTACAAAGCTAGACTTGTAGCAAAGGGATTTCATCAGCAGCATGGCATTGATTATGCTGAAACCTTCAGCCCTGTTGTGAAACCAACTACGATTCGCACGGTTCTTGCAATTGCTGTTTCCAAAAATTGGCCTCTCAAGCAACTCGATGTAAACAATGCTTTTCTCCATGGCATTCTCCGTGAAGAGGTCTATATGGCTCAACCTCCAGGTTTTGTTGATCCACAACACCCACATCATGTGTGCAAACTTCACAAGTCTCTTTATGGTCTCAAACAAGCCCCTCGTGCTTGGTTTCACCGGCTCTCTACTTTTCTTCTTACTCAAGGGTTTACTGCTTCAAAATCAGATGCCTCTCTTTTCATTTTCTCCCATCAAGGTATCATTATTTATGTACTTATTTATGTGGTGGAAAATATTCTACAATTGAGCAGTCTTAATTGTCAGGAGAAGGTATCATGCAGGCCATTCGGGGCCAGCAATTGCCCTCAGGTCCCAAAACACCAAAATCCCCTCTGCTTATTACTGCCTACACAAATGAAAGGAAAATCAGTGCCCTTACCCTTGAAAACCAAAAAGCAAGTCAGTAAAACACATTCATAAATTTAGAATCTGGACACATGCTCTATAAAAAATAAAAAAAATAAAAAAAAGAAAAGAAAAAAAGGAATGAAAACAAGTATAACATTCCTATTGAAAAATTTCACATACTTTAAACAAATAAATGCACTTAGACAGGCCACAAACTTTTGCATAAGGATCCAACAGTATCTGAGAAGCACTGTAGTAGTGTCCTTCTTCAGGAGAAAACTCTCCATCAAATTTATAGCCATATAGCATATCTTTAAAGTCTCCCTTCAGAAACACATGCCACACATCTCCAGTTTTATTTTTCAATGGATCAAGAGAGATCTGCTCAGTCACTCCATTCTGCATCAGATAGAAGGCAATGATTAGTTCTATATGCATTTGCCAATCAAGATTATTAAAAAAGTGAAACTAAATACACGAAATCCATCCAATTCTTCCAATTCTTGCGGGATCCTACTTTGGATGTACCTTATAATTTAAAAATGATCTCCATTAATTATGAAATATAATAACTCCATGAAATAAACTCAATTAAATCAAACCAAAAAAGAAATCAGAAAAAGTATGGAATTCAAACATACTGAGTTTTAATATGACACCCAACTATCAAATAAGTAACAAAAATCCATATAATACATCCACTTGCCAAGGATGGTGTCCCATGGTTATGAAGTGCATCGATATTTTTACATGATACACAATAACGTAATGACTAAGCAAGTCATGTCCAAACTTTGTGGGGTTAGATATATGAAACTTATTAAGTCAATTCATTCCATAAACAGTGATATCATTAACAGATATTCGAACTCTTTTTTTGCACCTACAAATGCGGTATCTTGCATCCATTTCGAACGCTTTTGAGTATGCTATTTGCACCACCCTGTCCCTGCCCATCAGTTGGAATATGTAGAGCAATGAATTTCTCTCTCTCTCTCTCTCTCTCTCTGCATTGGGTAATACCCTATCTCCACACAAAGCAAATTCCAAATTCAAATCCAACTTTCAGCTATTCACCTTGTTGAAAACCAAATCCTAATAATATTCTAATATCCAACTATGGAATTGAATGGTTCAGTGTATTTTACATAGCATTTGTATGATTTAAAAGTATTTGGAGAGATCAACAAAACTATTATTATAGCATCAGTCATGTGGATTCAAAATACGTCACTATTTCTAATTTTTCATTATCATTTGCATTGATGATTGCCATTTTCCTTATACCCCATTTACAATGACAAATGCGCACATAAGATTCTATACAAAACAAAATGGAACAATTCAAATTCCTTACAAGAACTAATTCACTAATTTACTCTCCTAATGTGGGAACGCAAAATATCATTAATGATGAGCTAAAGAGCCAAAAATTTAAATTAAACAATTTACCTCCTCCAAATCAGAGAGGCTGATTAAACATAGTGTAGCAGAAATAGCATTGCTTGAATGAACCACAAAATTCACTCCACCGTCATGAGCTGTAGCACCAAACGGCGTCGGATAACCCTCAAGAACTTCAAACTGCCACAATCCATATTAAGGGTGAGGATATCTTACTTCATAACAATAGAAATATGGAAGCAAAGATTAAATATACAAACAATTACTACACCCATATTGAGACCCATGATTAAAAACCTAGGAAGCTAAGTCAAACATTTGTTCCTACAAAATCAAAACCCCCATTTCCTCAAAAATAAATATATAGACAAAATGGTGAGAGAATCTCACCTTAAAGAAGCTAAAAATCAATACTGAGGGAGTTGATGCTCTCTGCAACTCGGACCAGTTCTCAGGTCCTTCTCTTCTCTACGAAACCAGGTGAAACTCTTCTATTCTCTCTCCCTCTCTTGCTTTTTACTCACTCTCTCTTCTCAAACCAAAATGAAAATAGAAGCCCTAAGTTACCAGAAGATAGACACAATGGAAGCCAAAAAACAATACAAACCAAGAGACTTACCAAATATGAGTTCAAGTCGTGTTCTTCAAAAACAACATAAAAGAATACCACCTGGAATCAACAAACAACGGTGTGAAGATGGTACTGCACAAATGTGATCGTGAGCGCTGGGGTTGTTGTCTTGAGAAAGATGGAAGAAGAGATAGCCGTTGTGCTATGATCGTGAGAGAGAAAGTTCAGAGAGCTTGAAACGGAGAGAGAAAACTAGGGATTTCATTTTGAGAGAGAGATGTGGTCTTTCGTTTAGAGAGAGACACAGTCGTGGCAAACAAAAGCTACAAACCAAAAGGCTGAAATCGATTTCTAAAACGGAACCAGCGGCAACCGACGAGAGAAACCAGCGTGCAGAGGGGAGAGAGAGAGAAAGCCAGGGATAGAGAGAGCAGCAGGAAATAACCCTAAACCCATCACATTTCCCAATCTCAACACACACAAAGCAAGGGGTTTTCAGAAACCAACGTGTAGAGGGGAGACAGAGAAAGCCAGGGATAGAGAGAGCAGCAAGAAATTACCCTAAACCCATCACATTTCCCAATCTCAACACACATAAAGCAAGGGCAGAACAGTCTTTTCTCACCAGACAAAGCCTGTATACAGCAGGTCGCTAGTGCACGGCTCCCAAACCCTGCCTTCCGATCTCTGGCATGCCAATTGACGAAAATGCCATCCAACATCCAACTCCTCTCAGCAGCAACCAGGGGCAAAATGGGAATAAAAAATATCCATGCACAAAACACGGCGACTTTCCAAGCCTCTTTTATATATAGTAGATATATATATATAGAATATCTTAGACTTCCTTTCACTAAAGTTTGTATTTAAACTAGCTTTTAGGGATGAACAAGACCACCCGTTTCAACCCAGGAGCAGGAGGATAGTTCAAATGGTTGGGCTTCAGCCTACCAAGTCCGAGGTTCCGGTTTCGAGTCTCTTGTGCCACCTACTCAGAATATTTGCCTTGCATCTTACCACGGAAGCTGTCATTTAAAATCTCGATACACTTGCTTCTATCTGTAATGATTTCACCAAAAACTAAACCTTGCTGTCAAGAAAAAAAAATATTACCAGAAGATCCTATTGTCTTCCCTGTCAATGCATATCTGTAAATGATTTTTCTTTTTTTTTTTGGGCTGTGGATAGAAGTGGAACAGGCCTTACCCTTTTCATTTATTTCTCTGCTACTGCATTCTTTTCCTTCTTTTGTACGAATATATATTTCATTCGATAAAAGAATAGCCATGACAGATAAATTTTGGTTTACATGAATAGTTTTTGTACAAACTTTTGTGTACAGATTAGTGCCAATCACCTTGTCAATGTAATGTAAATATTACAGGTGATCAGCTTCTTTCCTTTTTTTTTTGGTGTTGTAGCAGAATCTAACCAGAGACTACTCATAATCTTACAACAGAGTGCACTAGCTGATTTAATTTTATAAAGGGAAGCAGTATTGTGGTAAAACAATTTACGCAGGATGAAGGTGAAACTGATTTGGTGTTACTTTTGTTGTTGTGTTTTATTTAACATGGATGCAAAATGTTGTGAATGGATGAATAATCCTCATTTCTAGATGATCCAATATCTTCATGCCCAGCATGAGGAACTCTTTTTTTTTTTTTTTTTTTCGGCATAGATCATGGGGCCATTGAAGAACCTAAAAATGAAATTTTGTTTGAAAGATATCGAAATTGTCTCCTTTTTCTATGTCTATGAACAATGATTTCCGTATATCCGCTATATCCCCTTATGCTTTGTTTGAATCTTGAACAGAACGAGGTATAAATTGTTCAGAAATTAGATTCCATTTTAAGGCATTTTCAAGTTTTTTCCCTTCTTTCCCTCTAGTGTTCTGAGATCCAAACTGAGGTCAATACTCCATTGGGCTTTAGGAAACAATGAGGGAAAGAAAAGGAAAGGAAAATGACCACCAAAAAAAAAAAGCTCAAAAATGGATTCCTTTCAAAAGCATTTTCAAACCTTTCCGTTTCCTTACTTCAAGTTTTCCAAGATCCGAACAGAGGCTTAATAGAAAAAGAAAGCGAAGAAAAGCATGTGTTGAACTCACTCTTGAACTTCCAAGATCTAAAGGTTCCAAAGGATAGTCTTAGTGATTAGATGTCCCTGGAAGCTCCAGCAGCTACCTCAGCAATCCTGGGACCAAACTGCAGAAAGAAAAGCCAGTCATGTTTAAGTAGAAGAGAAAACAGCAGCAAACAACTACACTATTTCCAACATGATTATACCTGTAGCTCCTATTCCATCCCAACACTTGCAAGCTTTAAAGGTTGGTGCATTTTTTTTTTTTTTTGGCAGAACCTTCGGCACTTTATTAAGAAAACCTCACTTGTGGCAGAGGAAAACCTTGGTTACAAAAAAACCAACTTATTACAACCAAATAACCTGGGAAGACAATTAAACCCATCCCAACTATTATTCTTAGAACAAACCGAAACCTGAACTACCAAACAGATAAAACAACACATCAAAAAAAAAAAAAACCAAGACCAAAACCAGATCTACAATCTTAACAAAGGTTGGTGCATTGTTCTCAAAGGAAAACTATCAATGTGCCGCATTATTCCTGTTGGGGTCACCAGTGTTTGTCCATGGGGTCCTAACAAACTTGATTCTAAGTTGCAGGGTCACCAATCCACCTTATAAAATTTATGTCCCTGAATTTTGAAATTCAGATACTAAAGAAAGGTAAGTTTCTCTATCTTGAATTGCATCAAAGAACATAAAATTCTCCTTCAAATAATATGCGTGTTTCAATAAAATGCGCACCAGAATTCAAGAAAAAACAAACAATAATGTTTGTTCACAAATCTTGAAACCTGTTTTAACTTTCATGAATTTATTAAGTTTCTAGTGAAACAGAATGCTCTAAATCTTCCAACATCAAAATATGATCACCTAGAGGTAATATCCTTTTTCCTTGGTCATTTGCAATGCTAAGATGATTACAAGGATCCACTATGATACTTGTTTCAGTAGATCCGTAAGAAGTAATATGCACACGATTAAATCCAATTAGCTGTTTTTCTGGAGTACCCTTGAAAACTTTCGGCACTCTGGCAAACAGCATCACTACGTGGCTTCCATCCATATCTCCAATATTCATCACAGAGATCTCGACAAAGAATCTTAATGAATCACAAGTAGCCACCTCATCAATGTGAATAAAGTCCAGGTTATCTCCTTTCTGGTGTAGTATGTTCTTACCGGAACTAGCCTTAATAGATCCCACCAAACTTAATTTGTTTGGTGCTGACAAGAGCTTGTAAGTAAAATTGGTATAGCTTAAGCCATGTCCAAATCCATATACTTGATCTCCAGTGTAAAATCGGTAGGTTCTTCCAGGATAACCACGAGAAGGATCGGCTCGCATGTTCATATCGTTCATGGGTACATTGGTGAATGACTCAGGATACCAAGTCATGGGCAGTCTTCCACCTGTTATTTTCAACTATTACATCAATTTTTTGCAGTAGAAATTCAATGACTATGGTTTTTGGATACAACACAGAAATGAAATCATTCAATTTTGTTTTACATAGCACTTGATATAAAACTTTTTTCTTCTTGTTTGGAATGAATCTGTTTCAGATCATGTTAAGATTTCAAGATACAACTCCTTTCACTTGGCTCTTGGTTATTATTTTCTGTGGTGATCCATCATCCATTCTGGGGGATGGATACCTTCAAATTATACGAGAAACAAACTAAAATGATTTCATTATGCAGTTTTTAAGCACATCCTTAATAACAAATCAAAATTTTTAGATACGGACCTGGATTGAAATCTCCAAAGATGACTTCTGCAAGTGCATCCCCACCAGTCTCACCGGGGTAACCAATCCAGAGAATGCTCGCAATTCGTGGGTCTACTTTGGCAAATGATACATCAAGGGGTCCGCCACCAGTAAGAATCAAAACTACTGGTCTCTTACTCACAGCGGCAACACATGAAACAAGGGCCATCTGTTTACCAGGTAAGAGAAGACTAACACGGTCAAGTTCTTCAGTTTCTTGTGACAAATCCAGACCGGCAACTACAATGACATAATCAGCTTCTTTGGCAATACGAACAGCTTCATCAAATTTAGCATCGGAATAACAAGGTACATCTAAACAACCGACTGCATAAGATGTTTCCTTTACATATGCCTGAAGTCCCTTAAAAAGGCTCTTAGGATTGCAGGGAAATCCTACAAAATTAAAAAAACCCTGCAACGATTTTAGAGCAGTGGTGAATGTGTACTTTTCTAGTTGTTTGGCATTAGGAATAGTCTTGGAACTTGGAAATTTATTAGGAAATTCTGATGAATAATATGAAACTAATGCCAAGGACATTTTTTGACAATAATTTAAAGAATAGAACTGACTTGGAGAATAAATGCTTGTTATGAGGAAAAAGAATTAGCATGCAAATATCTAGAGAATTTCTCCAATAATTCTGAAATTATTCATGAAGTCAGCAATACTCGTGAATAATACATGAATTATCAAGTTGTACATGTCAAAATTGAATTACAGATATTAAATAAAAATGAGATGTAATTTGGACTTTTTCGAAATGAGAAAGCCAAAAAAAAAAGAATCCCACAAAATTAACCTAATAAACTTCACGATTTTTATATGCACAAATTCAAACCTGTGTAGTCGCCTCCCAATTGGCTTGCATTATTTGCCAGCGGACCAATAATAGCTAATGAAGAAACACAATTCTTATTTAAAGGCAAGAACTTTTTATCATTCTTCAAAAGCACAATGCCCTGCCTTGCTGCTTCAAGTGCCAAATTCTTGTGCCTTGAAGTGCAAACATCTTGAGGTCCTAACTTTCCGAACTTCCCCTTTGCAGGGTTCCCATCGAAAAGCCCAAGACGGAGTTGAACCAAAAACAGATTGAAAAGAGCTCTGTCAATGTCTCCTTCTTGCACCTTCCCCTGTTCAATTGCTGACTGAGTGTTTCGAAGCAAATATGTTCCACAATTGATATCCATTCCTGCATACAATAATAATATAACAAATTTTCAACAACATATACTTCTACCACCAAAGATACAATACATATATATATATATATATATATATATATATATAT
>JAESVK010001383.1:2091581-2112523 GCA_017140935.1 Hamamelis virginiana | reverse complement strand
AGAGAGAGAGAGAGAGAGAGAGAGGAAGGATAATTAAGAAAAAAAAACCTGCTTTAAGAACATCAGAAACTGCATCTTCAGGGGATTTTGCATATCTTTGATATTCATAGACTGTGGCCACAGCATCACAGTCTGAGGTAATATATCTGCACTTATGCCATTAAAGGGTTACATGTGATCAAATTTAATAAACTAGTTTTTCATATCTTATCAAATAAAGAGTTCTTGAGGAAATCTTTACCCATTGAATCCCCATTCTGTTCGGGCTTGCTGCAAGAGATCCCGGCTTGCACAAGCAGGTATCCCGTTTACACTATTATAAGAACACATTAAGCAGCTTGCTTTCCCTTGTTGGATACAACTTTTAAAAGGTGGTTGATAAGTGTCTTCTAAATCTTGCTCTGAAACCTAATAAAATGATAAAGTTAAGCATAGGCAGTAAGCAGCCTCAACCCAATTCAATGTGGTTCATATACTGTTAAAAGGAAGTCAAACAATTGCAAATTCCATTTCAATCCATGTTTCGTTTTTCTTAACACGATTGAACCTTACTAGTACTGGATCAATCCAGTGTTCTGTTTCCAATTAACAGCCATGGAATATATATATACAGGGAGTCTATTGTAAGGTGCACCTATGACGTCTATAGAACAAATTGAAGATTAAAGTTTGAAAAACCGATCGTTGGATTAGATGAACTACTTATAAATTATATGTGTGTGTGTGTGTGTGTGTAGAACCAAATCTATGAAATTGGTTTGTAATTATAGTTCAGCAAGTGTTTTCGAACTGAAAAGAAGACTAATCAGAAACAACAAAGCACCAAACTCACAAAAATATAACAAACTGATCAAACATTAAGAATCAAGTGTCAGACTCTTACCACAGCATTGAAACTATACCTACTGAATTTCCCCCAATTCTCCAAATCATAAGCAGTGAAATGCTTGCAACAAGCAGAAAGCATCAACCCAGCATCAGCATCTCCTCTCAACACCCTCTTCCCACCAAACCCACCTAAATTCTCACCCTGAAACCCCCTCACAAACTCAACAGCATAAGCCGACGCCACAACCGGATCCTCGCCGGCGGTCTCCTGCCCTCTGCCCCATCTGGGGTCCCTATAAATATTAATATTAGGTGCCCAAAAGGTCAACCCAGCTTGCCCAACATTGTACATTGCTCGAGCCTCAACTGCAATCGCTTCAGCAATTGCAAACCACAGACTTCTATTGAAAGAAGCTGCAGTTCCAAGTACTTGTGGGAAGCCAGTGGCTGATGAGATTGAGCCATTAAAGGAGACACCTGGGCCATTTGAGGCAATACCATGGAGAGACTCAGACCACCACTCGTATGCGGGAATGCCGAGTCTGGGAATGGAAGAGGCGTTGTTTGAAAGCTGTTGGATTTTCTCAGAGCGAGTGAGAAGAGATATGAGAGAGAAAGCTCTGGTTGTGATGGGGAGATTTGTGTTGCAGAAAGGGTATGTGTTGTGATGTGGGGGTTTACATGGAAAAGGAATTTGTGGGTTTGAGATTGTGGCTTGAGAAATGGTGATGAAAAATTGGAGGGTTTGTAGGAGGAAGAAGAAGCAGAGACTCCATTGGGCATGCATTTGAATCTGGGGGTCTCTGCTTTGACAATTAGTTGGAATGCTCGTGGGGGATATGTTGAGCAGTTGAGGTCATATATATAGGTTTGAAGATTTGTATTCCTTTTAGGCTAAGACATGTGCTCGAAGATTTAGGATAAGGACTTATACCAAACAAATAAGTACATATATAAATAAATAAAAATTTTAAGAAATGAATGATCATATAGTATTTTTATTTAAATTGATAAAATTAATATAAGTGCCTTGGCTTAAGGATAATTTTTGTGAAACTCATAAAGGTGTGAGTTCAAATTTTACAGTATATTAGAAGTAAATAAATAATTTTTCATTTGGATAAGTTTCTACTTTCTGTTTTTTTACTTTTAAAAGTAAAAAGATGAAAGTTTTGAGTGCAAAAAATTTGGTAGTTACTTTAAAAAGTTGAGGTAACAATAAATTATTGCTTCCTCAATTTTTAAAAGCAACTATCAAAATTTTGCACTATAAAAACTATAAATTTTTTTTCATTTTTTTACTTTTAAAAGTAGAAAAACAGAAAATAGAAGCTTATCCAAACACGCCATAAATTTACTTTAGAGTTATTATTTTATTTTTGAAAATTTGTATTTTAACATTGTTGTCATGACTCATGTGTATTTTAATAGTTCACAATAACATCCACCAAAAGGCATGTCTAAATATCTACTAAGAGAGTGGCATATGCTATGTAAGTGTCTATATATTACTTGGCTTTAAATTTAAATTTTAACTTCTATTTAATTACGCACTTGAAAGTTGAAATAATTATTATTGAGAATCTTATGAGAGGTGAGTTTCACCCACACAAAAAAATCCAATTTTTATATTTGGAATCGATCTACAGCAACTTAAAGTCTTATAAGTAAAGAAATAAATAAATATGGAATGTAATTTGTTTTATTGCAGTTGATAAGAGCTAGCATAATTAGAATTTAATTTGTTTCTCTAATCGATTCATATTAGCATATAGTGGTTGGTTTTGTTTGGGTTTGATTTGAAAGCTAACGATGAATGTAAACAAGAACTAGGATAGAGTACTTTTAACCAATCCAGTGTTTATGTGCCCTGTTCAGCAGTGACTTGAAGAACTTAAAAAATTAACTAGGGTTTTGGTTTGGAATATTGTATGTATTTATATTTATGTATGAAGTAATATAATAAACCAAAAATTTAAGAATTAGTTGGGCTCTGACACTCTCTTTGCTAACCATCAGTAAGGACTAATAGTCCGGACGTTATACAACCCCATGGAGCGATGGCTTCGTGTGGAAAGTGAAGATTAGTCAGGGCTCTGACAACTCAAATACATCGTTGCTTGACAAAAAAATAAAAATAGAAACAATGAATTATGGCTCCCATGTACCGCTCCTTCCATGAGGCGAGTTGGACACTAATTACTTGATTTGCTCAAACTCGCGCCCAAACAAAAATCACAATAAAATTAAGTTAAATTGTTAGATAAATGATTCAAGTCCGGCATATCCCTCCAAATAAACAATCTCATATTACTTAACCATCATGCGAGGAGAAAATATTCCCATCATTGTCCCGAGAAACAAACAGAGTGCCGGTCAGAATGATTTCAACACATTAAACTAACAGATTGCAATTCCGGCCAATTTCCTCCAATTTCCTTTTTTATTTCTTTTTTAAGGTTACCCAATGATATAAAAATGGATATTGATGCCTCAGTTGAACTGTAGTCAACTAAAATGGGCACTCCATTGTTTTGGTTGCTTCTAAATTTTAATTTGGGAGATTTTGGCCCTAAGCCAAAGGAATCTTTCTCATATTATGAATTATAAACCTGTTTAGGGGGAATCTTGGCCCACCCATACTGCAGTATAAAGAAAACTGCCGAAATGCACACATTTTCATGAATGTGCCACATGGCCCACATATGCTCATTACCTTCTGTCATCCACCATCCTATAATTAATTCCAATAGTAGATCTAAGCATGTTTTGGTACGGATTTTTATTTTTTGTTTTTTTCGGTACACATAATTAATAAAAAAAATACTATAGCACTAGTTACTTTAATACGAAATTATAAATCACCCTGATGTGTCCTGCTTTGAGTGGTAAGGTCTGTCCCCTCAATCTGCTTCCCTCTTTTTTACACATCGCTCAAACCACAATACGTCAGGGTAATTTTTAATTTCGGATTAAAGTATCGGGTGATATAGAATTATTGTATTAATAATTACTTTTAGAAATTGAGATAGAAAAAAAATCATTACTGCATCAACTTTTAGAAGTTTTATAAGTCCATATAAAATTTTTCCAAAATTTTAAAATTTACTTTCAATAATTTGCACACTTTTTAATTTTAATTTTAAAAGTAAATTCCTAATTGGAATGCTAAGGTGAATCAATTATTCATTTTCCTTTGGTTTTTATGAGGTCATAATTGACTTCTACAAAACTAATTCTGGATCCATACCAAGGCTGATGGCCTGAGGATGTGAATGGGGAATCTTGGGCATTATGTAAAAATTCAAAGGACATAACCCACCTTCAAATGGCCCCAAACTAGTTTTATTTGAAGCATACTATTCTTCTCACTAGCTTTTTCAATCCTTTTTTTTTTTTTTTCCTCTCATTTGATTAATGAGATTTTTTTAAAAGAGCATTGTTTGGGATAATCCCATCTAGATACAATGGGGTGTGGGTGTCACCTTATTCGGCGGATTTTACACACAACCCATTGTATTTCAATGGTGGGATTATCATACAAAGCAATCCCATAATTTTTTTTAAAAAAAATATACATTGATGATATGACATTGATGCGACAACTATATGTTAGCTGCCGTGTAAATTGACTTATTAATGTCCTATGCTACATCAATTGCTATACTAGTACTCATCTTGTTTTGCTTTTAATTTGATTGGGTTATATCAGTTATGGTTGGGAAAATACTACACATTTATAAGCCAATTTGAGTTAAGGTTTGAATGCTAAATCCAATGGATTATAAGGGTCCTCCAAATAAAATATAACTTTATAAATCCTGGATAGTCTGGTGTATGGACTCTTGTAATTTGTAAATCATCTTTAAAAAATGGTAATGGTGAGAGACAGGGCTATGGGCTATTCACAGCGTCTAAAGATTCTAAACTAAGAGAATGGGCTAACTGAAAGTGCATCAAGTAAAAGGGAATAAAAGTCAAATGGGCTTGCCCACAATCGACTAGTTTGGGGCTGGCCATATCTGTGTGTTAACGTCTTTGCTTGGGCCAACCCAACACTACCCAATTGAAACCCATAAGGTCCAATCCAGAAGCATAACACAATGGACTTGAGCAATACCCTTCTTACTTGTTTTTTTTATTTATTTATTTTTTTGACATTACTGAAATCTAAACTCACATTGTCCGTCATAATTGTCACAAGTTATTATTAGGTCAATATAACTGTGGGTTTTCAAACTTGAACCAAGCCCAACCAAGCTTGCTTTGGGCTTTTAATTAAATGGGCCTGACCTGACACTAAACTCACTCGAAAGCCTTGTAAACACTCTCATCCATGCGCGGCTCACACTGAACCTAGCATCCAGGCTGATGCCTGATGGACACCTGAAATAATGGGGGCTTGTCTGTCACTCCATTGAATAAACTCCTGGGCCTTGACTTACTTAAGCCCAGCTAATGAAGACTGCCCTGTACTAACTTTAACAGTAGTGCAAATTGTCTCCATATAGAGCCTTTGATCTTTAACAGTAGACAGCAGTCTTCAAAATTGACGAAATCTAACTTCAATCTTTTTTCTGATTTGTTTTTTTGGTCATTGGGTGAAATTAAAAGCATATTGTTCAGTCCATAGCAGCGCAAATTACGACCAGTACTTTATAGTCACAAAATATTTATTTTCTGTTTGGATCTCAAGGAAAACGAAAGAAAAATGCCCGAAATTGTTTAGAAATAGATTATATTTGGAAGTATTATTAATCTTTTCCCTTTCCTATGATCCCCTCAAGCTTACTGAGATCTAAGTTGAAATATTATTATTGGTGTTTTTGTTAATTTCTTAATCTTCTAAGTTCCTTCCCTCATCATTTCAGGGATTAATTACTTCATCTCCCAAGCATTCTTGGCCTTACCAAACTGATGACAACCACAAAGATTATATATATATATATATGGATCTCTTGGGCGGCATCGCTCTTGAACAACATTGCAAATCCCAAGGGTTGCATATGTGGACGGCTTGGATTGTAAGTGAGATTTCACGTTGCAGGCATTGTCGGTTGAGAGAGAAAGAGCAAACCAAGTTAGATTGGAAATTAAGTTGCTCAAATGGGCCGGAGACACAAACCTGCCACTCAAACCCGACCCCACTGAATTGGCACTGTACTTTTCTTGCAGGACACATACTTTTCTCATTCTCGCTCTCGCTCTCGCCCAAGCACTGAACTCATTATCGATAATTGGCTTTCCAATTATAAATAATACACATCCTCAGGCAGTGGATTAATGGAACTAGGCATCAATTTTCGATAATTCGTAAGTCAATTATCGCAAATTAGCAACATATTATCGCAAATTGATGACATATTATCGCGAAATGGTATCCAGTGGAAATGAATTTGCATTAGATTTTATAACCTTCACTTTCACTTTATTTACACATAATTTTTATAAAGATAAAAAAATAACAAACATAATAAAAATTAGTATAAAAATTATTAAAATATAACTTAAAATAATATATTTGGACTGCAAAATATCTCTTTGAATTGCATAATTGCGATGCAATCAAACTCTTTCTAATTTAGGAAGATAGGCACACTTAACCTGATATTGCCCAAACAAAGACAAGCCTAGTGCTTAGTAAATTGTAATCTGTGAAGTGTTCAATGATTAGAGCCTCTAATCATGTTTTATAGTAGATAATTTCGTAGTTTGGTTAGAAAATCCATTTAATTGGCTTATTCCCATGATGTGGGTATTATGGTCAAATGTCAAGAATTGGAAATTACATTACATATCTATCCAAACACTAGCAATGTAATTGTGTGGGTATATGTTTACACATTCCAAACATATCCAAACATGTGGAGGGTAATCACATTACATATTCTCATTCCCAAATAATGTGATTCATCCCGTAATCACATTACATTACACATTACGGGCAACCAAACGGTACCTAATAATATTATTTTTGTCATTTCCAAGTAATGTGATTCATCCCTCTAGATTTCAAGGTATTAACAAGCCAGAACTGATCCTCACCACAGATAATATAAAATAGCAGTGCTAGTAGTAGTAGTAACAATAATAATTATCATCATCCAAGTCATGGCGCTCCTAAATGGCATGTTAAGTATCACAGTTAGAAGACCAATTCAATGATCTCAAAATAAGTAACCATAATATAGCATCAATGGTTTGAGCTCCAAGATTTAGCATAGAAGACCAACTTAGACTAACGCTAACTCAATTGTCTCAACTCAGTTCTATGCAATCTAAGAAAAGTATATTTTAAGTGAAAATCCTTCTTTATTAGAACAAATAGTGATGTTAAGTGTTGAGACATATGTCTTACGCTGCATGGATGATTTTGAACCATGTCAATTGCTTCCTGATTGCTAAGGTGCTCCCAGAGCCCATCAGATGCAAATATAATGAACAGATCATGTGGCTTTAATGGGTGCACTGAAATTGATGGTTCTGTGAGCTCAATATTGGCCTTTTGAAAGGCTCGCGGAGACGGAATTTAGTATATAAAGGCTCTCTATTGAACTCAGCCTTCTCTAAATATACATCACCAATAGATCTAGAAATCTTCAACATTAATGATTCTGACCGTTAGTAAACACACATTCAAAGGTTAAGATGCATCATGTCAAACCATAACAAACAAATGCAATGAATTTGTTATAATATGTTATTAATTTGCGATAATATGTTGTTAATTTGCGATAATTGACTTACGAATTACAAAAATTGATGCCTAGTTCCATTAATTCACTGCCTGAGGATGTGTATTATCGATAATTGGCTTGCAAATTTTCGATAATCTGAGATGCAATACATTAAACCGCCACACACCAAACCCATTTTTATTTTTATTTTTTCCTTCACCGTTTATGCTTACCATTCTTCTACAGCACACCAAACCGCCCATTTTCATACCCATTTTCTATCACTTTCCTCTCCATACCCACAGACCTATACCATCTCTGAAACCCACATGGGCCATATCCAGTGGATACCATTTTGCGATAATATGTTATTAATTTGCGATAATTGACTTACGAATTATCGAAAATTGATGCCTAGTTCCATTAATCCACTGCTTGATGATGTGTATTATCGATAATTGGCTTTCCAATTATCGATATGTGTCCTGCAAGAAAAGTACAGACATTTCAGTGGGGTCTGGTTGAGTGGCAGGTTTGTGTCTCCCCATTTGACTAAGTTAATTCCCAATCTAACCTACTCTCCATTTATCTCACTACCAACACAAACCTGCAACGTAAAATGTCTCTTTTAATCACAGCCGTCTGTGTGTGCTCCTTTCGGGATTGGCGGAGTCGCTCTTAAGCGACGGCGCCCAGGAGATCCAATTCGTGTGTGTATATATATATATATATAGTCTAAATCAAAATCCTTAAAGAGATTTCAAATGTAACCAAGACTGATCACAACAATATGGTAGTGGTCTAGCAGCTAGTGCATGGATATTGATACAAAGAAGGAAAGATTAGGAGAAATGGGACTAGAAACCAGTAGTACGTATATGAAGTTTTCATTACACACTCTGTCCATTGATCACTAAAGCAATTTAGTAGCAAAAATATACAGCAAATGTAGGATATATATATATATATATATATCTGTGGATTTTATGATTAGAGCAATCTGTGTCAATATTCCCTGCAACTAAAAGTGGTGAACAATGATTATAGAGAATATATGAATAGACCCAGCTTTTGCAGATTGCAATGCTCTCACGTGAATTTTCGTTCGTAGATCAAATTACAATGATGATGATTGGGGTAAATGGGGTCAGTTTGACATGAGAATATAAGCACACATTAGAAGTTTCATCAAAAGAGGATAAAAAAATATGCACAAACTGTTAAAGGGCTACTGCTTGGCTTCAAGCTAGGGTTTTAATAAGTCTAGAACCCTATGAAATTCTCCACCGTAAGATATATGGTGGTTTAGGCTTAGTGTTCATTAAAGTCTTCCTTTGCTTAATAACACCTGACCCTAGCCTTATAAAAGAACAAGATCGAGATTAATATATTAGTGGAAATCATATATAGTGTTGAAATACGTCCTAATAAGATTGATTTTATTAATTAAGACAGTACGTGTCACGTGATTTATTATTGAATCTCCCTGAATTTGTTTGATTTTTCATGTCTCCTAAGTAAATCCAACATTAGTGGATGATGAACCATCAGCTAGCCAGCTAGCCAGACTTAATTAACTTAAGAGTTTGTACGGGAGCATCTTCAACTAGCCTGCTGCCAATAGCCAGCATGATGATTTCTGATGGGATCAAAAAGAAAGAATGAAGTTGAAAATGAAATAGTGCAACAACATTTTGACTCCTATTTAATATATAGCACTCATTTATCTATCTATCTATCCCTATATATATATATGACCTCTCTTGACATTTACACTTTTTGACTTCGGCCAAAAAGCAGGTGATGCACTCCCTTACTTTTTCTTTAGCAATTTTATCCATGATGGTTTCGTACTAAATTTCATAATAAATTCTTCTCTTCTGGTGATTATATTGGAAATCCATATGATCCTTTTGAAGTTGATTGGCATACACAATATGTAACTATATATATATATATATATATATCCTTCCATGATCGCCAGAAGCCCCACATGCACCACATGCCGATGGCTACTGTCTAGGTTTTTTTTATTATAAAATATTATGTGAATTACAGCCTTTAATTGAAACACAGTGGGTATATTATTAGCAAGCTAAGAATATCTTTATACCAAACACAATCTGTTCTACTGTGATTTGAAACAACAAAATACAATCTCCTCAAACACATCAAGTACATACTTGTATATATATATAACAATATTCGTGGTACGTGTACATAATACATTCTAATAGAGAGTGTGTGTGTGTCTATATATATATATATATATACACACGTGAACTTTTCAATGTGGGCAAAATGGAGATCCATAATCACGTTGAGTCGTTGAGGACATGCAAGGGACCCTGAACCTATGAAACATATCGATGTGTCCAGTTTTGTTGGTTGCTGATTCTGCTTTTTTACTTAATTTGTGGGGGGAATTGAAAGTGGTCAGATAATTAGTGGAAAATGCATGGATCCAACATGCACATTGCAGAAGAACAAAGACGAAAGACAAGACGACGCAATCCAACAAGAACATATATGAAAGACAAGCAGAGAAATTAAGAAGCGTGATCAAAACAAGAATTAATTACATTAAGTCTACAAGTGAGATGAGTATGTTTTTGGAATAGAGAAGGGTACGTTGTCCGGGAGATCATGCTTTCCAGCTAGGGGTGTTCAAAAACCCGCCGAACCCGACCCCACCCCTGACCCCACCCGCAATCCGGCAGTTGTAATGGTTAGAGGGGTGGATTGGGTGGATTTGATAAATTTTTTGTGGATTGGTTTGGTTGGCGGGTATATAGATGTGATAATTCGCCCTAAACCCGACCCCACCTGCCAACAATATATATATATATATATATATATATATATATATATATATATATATAATTGAAATAAATTTCATCACTATCGTATATTTTTCCTTAACGGGATATGCTTGCAAGTTGAGTATTTTTTTATTTGTTTAGAGATATTTATTGTGATAATTTTAAGATGCACTTATTTTGTTGGATATGCTTTTAATTTTGAATGTAAAACCATATGTTAGTTTGTAAGATTTTTTCAATAACAAAGAACCTTTATTATTTTGTATCTAGTTAGTAGCTTCTATTGTTATGAAGATTATTTAGATTATAGTTTAATTACTGAAGAACACAATATTGCATTGTTAGATACAAATTTGAGGTGTCTTTGTTTGTTAAAAAAGTTTTAAAAACTTTAGATGTTTATTATAAAAAAAAAAAAAGTATTACTTCACCCGCTCAATCCGCCTAACCCGCCGGTTGAAATTCGTCATATATTCAATAAATCTGCAAGTTATTGAGGTAAGCATTGAGGTAAGCAGGTTGGTTGGCGGGTGAGAGGATTAACCACCCGTTAATGATGGATTGGTTAACGATTTTACTCTCCACCCGCTTCTACCCGACCCGCGCACACCCCTAATGCCAGCCCACAAAGTTGGGAGATGAAGACAACTATGATCTATACCTCATACATCACCAGCTTTTTCTTTTTCCTTTTCTTTTTTTTTTAATAATAAAAATTATTTTTAATTTATTCTTTAAGGAGCCTTAATTAATCCTAGACAATTTGAGCTGACAAAAGTTGGGGTAGGAGAGAAGATTGCTCTAGAATTTGCAAATAATTAATGAACCCTGTCATGGGATTAGCAACTAGCAATTGGGTTTATATGACATTTATGTACCAATTCAAACAAACCCATTTCAAATCAACTCGATCTTTAATTTGTAAATTTCGTATTAGGCTGGGATTAGTTTTTTAGAAATTTGGAGAATTGTTTTTGCCAATTTGCTGCAACGTAACATAAAAATTGCATGCCCCAGAAGTTTACACAATTACTTAGAGCAGCTTTCTCGGGCATTCTTACTTAAATATACTAATTCTGGTAATAATACTACCCTAGAATTTTAAAATATCAAAACCATTGTGAGAGTAGTCTCAATGTTAATTTTGCATAAGCTAGCTCTGATAAAGTATATACTCTAACTAGTATGTCTGCGATTTTCACTTGGCTATAAGAATATAAGAAGAGCTCATAAATTGCTCTTAATAAAAATTAGGGTTGCACTTGGATTGGTTGAAACCAAGAACCTAACTGAATCGGTCAATTTGGCTATGTTTGATTCAGTTCTAAATAAGGTTTAATTGGTTTGATTTGGTCTCGGTTTTATTTTTTTAGCTAAACCTACTTAGCTCATTAATTTGACGTAGCTTTGGTTCTAGTTCAAAGACTTAATTAAACTAAAACTGAGCTAAGAACCAAACTGAGTTGAATGGACATTTATATGCTTAACATAGTAAAATAATAATAAAAATAAAAATAATAATATGATTTGTATAGTAGTTTAATACCATACACATCAATATACATCAAGCAAATTTTAAAAAGAAAAAAAGTAAATGAATTTATGTCTTATTATTTGAAATATTGGATTATTATGTAAAATATATCTTGTTGAGTATTTTATTACATTTCTTTGTCAATAAATATGTGATCAATTTGAATTTAAATATAAGCTTCAATCTTGACTTTTATAGATTTTATTTGTTCAAAGAAGTTTTTCATTATTTTTTCATCAAAATAGATATTGTTTAGGAGTAAGTTTAAGTAATATTATCGAAATTGCTGGCCTTAAATTTTCAACAATTTTAATTGACAAAATTTAGGGTAGGAGAGAAGATTGCCATAGAATTTGCAAATAATGAAAAGTGCTTAATTAGGATTAGAATTAGCAAACGTTATCTTATCAAGCAAATGGGTATACCTAACATTATATTTATATACCACACAAACCCATTTTAAACTAGCCATTTAACTTGTAAAATTCTTATAAAGGATTATTTCTTGGAAATTTGGAGAGGATTATTTCAAGCGTATGGTTGCCGATTAGTTTCTTTATACAATAAGAAACATTTAGGAATGATAATTGGAGCTATTTTAACTCAGGAAGGTAGCTCGGATGGTTGGGATTCGGCGTACCAAGTCCGAGATCCTGTTTTGAGTCTCTTTGACCACCTACCCAGGATAGTGGGGTATTGCAATCATCCGAGGGATTAGTCGAACAAAAAAAAAAAAAAAAAGATAATTGGAAATAATTCACTATGCAAACAACCAAGTAATTTGGGAAATAATTCTTCCCAAATTTTTTAAAATACTCCATAAAATTATCATGAGGATAATCTCGATGTTAATTAATAAAACTATCTTGTTAGTTATTTCATTATTATTATTTTTTATAATAAAAAAATATATATATTTTGTTTATGAATAAATTTAAGTAATGTTGTCGAAAGAAGCTGGCCTTAAATTCCAAAAAATTTGAACCGACAATATTTGGGTTAGGAGAGAAGATTGCCCTATAATTTGTAAATAATGAACCTTGCCTCGGGATTAGCAACTGACCACACTTAAAGCAATCGTTGTCTTATCAAACAAGTAGCTAGGTTTACACAACAAACCAATTAATTTCAAACCAATTATTTAATTGGTAGATTTCTGATTAATTAAGCCAATGATTAGTTCTTGGAAATTTGGAGAGAACTATTTCTTTCAATATTTTTTTTCAACATAAAATATAAATGCCTTATCAATCATGGTGATTTTTAATTTTAGATTAAAGTGTCGGGTGTTATAATATATACATTTTTTTTTTAATAAGTTACTTTTAGGAGTGATAGTTGGAGCTATAATTTTTATTTTATTTTTTATTGTTCACAAAATTACTTTGAAGTAGCTTCTTAGGCATTTTCACTTTAAAGTTGAAACTCAACGAGTACAACCAAATAATTTTGGTAATAATACTTCTCCAAAATTAAGTCAAAATTGATACAAGGTAAAATAAACTAAGCCAAAAAGCTTTTATAATGAATTAACTAGAGTTGGTCTGGTGACAAAAGGATGAACTGTAAACTTAAATATTTGGGGTTTGAAATCAATCAAACTCTCTTAACTAGCCACTAGTCAGGACTATTAGTTTGAACATTATACAATTCCATGGAACAGTAATGTCATATAGGAAACGGAGATTAGTCGGGTTTTGTTAAAAAAAAAAGGCGATCTTAAAATATATACAGTCCCATAATCTCCATAAACTCCAAATTGCAACCACTTCTAAAAGTGTGGAGTGAGTGTATTTAATTCATCAACCAGTTCTCAAAATTAGTATTTGAGCAAATTTTCTACAACATAAAAAATAGTAGTACAACTCCCACTAAAATAACGGTTCAAGTGATTAGGTCAATCAAATCAAAAGAGAAATACAATGAGCTGAAATAGCGGTATTTTAAACAAAATCTTGATGAGGAACATCATGTACATGGCTCTTACTTACTGTTAGTTAATCACGTCTTTTTATGCCTCATTGTGTCCCCTCGTTTTCTTATGCTGATTTGACTCATGACAGAACGTCACAACCTCTTCTTTTATTTTCTCTCTCTTTTCAGTGAGTCCAAACAACAACAATTAATATTGAGAGAAGGCCAGCTGACGTTTTACAGTGCACGTACCATCCCTTTCCTCTGTTCGATCTCAAAAGAAGTGTATGCAATTAATATTATTCTCATTCTTGCCCCTACTCTCGCACCTGCAGATTTGCTCTCAAACCTGCGCAAATTAATGGGCAAGTGGACGAATGCAGATTCTCTGCTTGGGTATGCTTGGTGCTTGGGTGATGTGGCATGATCTGGATAGTCTGCACATCACCCGAGTGAAAAGCAGACCCTCCAGATCATGCCACATCACCCAAGCAAATCCAAGCCCAAGTAGAGGATCCAGATGCCAAGTGGACTTGTGTCCAACTTCCATTCAATTTTATTTATATCAAACCTTAATTGGTTGCAAAGTTTGAGACCCGAGTCCCATCGATGGCTGCCTCTTCTGTCATGGGTTGACAAAGAAGCACTCATCATGGTGCCATTCAACTGAAATTGTTGCACAATTAGCAATGTGACATGGTACCATCCAACTGAAATTGCAGAATTCAAGGAATCAAATCCTCTCTTGTTAGCAACTTTTGAGTGCGTATTAGGATCCTAGCCAATTTATGAGACATAAGGGCACTAGACTTCACAACTTTTTTTTTTTTTATTTATTAATTTTTTTAAAATTTTTATAATGAGGTCTGCTCGAGTAAATTCACTGCTAAGTACGTTGAGAAACTTTCTGTGCGTCAAGAGATATCTATACTATCTATGTACTTGTATACTAATATATGAAGTCAACATCACGGGATACTTAGCACATTTCAAGCGAGTTTCACTACGATTTTGTTAAGAAAGATATTGGACTTATGAATTACACAACGTATAGGAGATATCCATTCTTTCTCCTTAAACTCTTTTCATCATAATGATAAAGACAGGACTCGAATCTAAGTCTCGGGTACAATCATTAAGAGAATTTATCAGTTAGATTAGTTTGCACCTTCCAAGTTAAAATGATATAATCTACATTATCCGCTACTTTTATAGCTACCATATTCCATTTCTCCCTCTAATATTTTAATGATTGCCTTTTTAATTCAGGTTTTTATACTTAATTATTTTTTGTATTTTTTTAAATTATTGTTTATTTTTTATTTAAACACGCAACTGGTATTTATTATGCAAATCTTGAAACGTGTAAATTCTTATTGAATAAAGGATATTAAAAAAAAAAAATCACATTTGAGTAATGCTATACATCTCTAATTTTTTTTTAAAAAAAAAGTGTTTCGAATGAACTCAAACCCTATATTTTATCATGCAGAGAATTTGCTAACTAAGATAAGAGCCCGATCGACCGCCACCCATATATTTTTGGAATAATATTTTGAGGCAATTAGCGTTTTCTAAAATGATGTCAGAAGATGTTCATGATTTGCTCATATATACATGCGATCAAAGTTAATGCTTTTTTTTTTTTTCTTTTTTCTTTTTTATTTTATCTTTTAAACGTGTTTAAATGGAACAATTTTTGATCATCTCTCATAGGGTATGTGAGATTATTTTAATATATTTTTCACTAAATATATGCCAATAAAAATGCTAATGGCTAGAAGGACGAGAGTGCCCTCTCAATACCCCAACTCATTAATTCATTCACCAACCTAGATTTTATTTGAGGGTAACAAAATCTCAGTCACATCACCCAATTCAATACACAAATGCAACAAAAGCATGTGCCCCAAGCTTTCCTAATTCTTTCTTCTAATTTAGTTGACCGACCAAAAATAACTTCTTGGAATTCAAGTAAAGTATCCATGTAATCAATCGTTAAAGGTATTAAAGTGTTAGGGGGCCACATTCAAAACCTAAAAGGGCTGGTAGATGAAAAATAGAGCAAATTCTAAATCAAACAAATTCTACCAAAAACCATAATTAATTACCCAAAAAAAAGAAGATTTGGGTACGTCCACAACTGAGTCACGAAATAATGTTAATAGCCAGCTTTGCCCAAATGGTGCTGAAGACAGAGAATTAGAAGGATAAGGTTAACCCACCACAACAAGAGCCATTTTATTTTGTAGCGGCCAAAAAAGGCGGAGGAGAGTTTGAAATTATTGGTGGAGGGTACGAGGCATGATGACAGAAGGAGCGTGGAAGCATAACAGTCATATATAGATAGAGAAAGAGAATGTATGTAAAAACAATGACGTCGTACTCAACCCTCATGCAAAGGGCAGTGAACAGTAGTTTTATAATATATATATATATAATCTATATGGGACCTACCTCTATTGAAAAGCCACCAGCTGATCGAAGAGCAGACAAGAGACACTGATCGATATAAGTGGTTTTGGTGAGGATATTGTGGGCAGCCCCGGGATTCTGCATTGTTGCAACAAAATCGAAATACATACACTGCATGAACGTGATATATAGAGAGAGAGAGAGAGAGAGAGAGAGAATACCGCTCATGAGAAAAACCGCTCCTTGGCGTCAGGGTCTGGGGAATAAACGCCGCGGTTTTAATTTCATTCTGTATATATATTTATCGATCAATGTCTATATGTGCCGTACTCTCGTGGTCTTGTCACCAACAGTTTCTTTTATACGGGAAAACTCTTGGCTAATTTGCAACGTACGTCCACCACCATCAGCTCTTATCCCTTTTTAAGATAAGGACACCATGCAAAACTTAATCATTTTTTCTACAAAATGTCACACCCTCCTCCTCCTACCAAGCAATTTTTTTATTTTTTTTTATGACAAGGGTGTTCGAGCAATTTACTCGCACCTCAATTAATTTTTGGGTGACCACAATACCCTACTAACTACGGACACCAGATAAGACGCAAGTCAAATAATTTGAGTAGGTGGTTCAGAAAATTCGAAATACGGACCTCGGACTTGATACTCAACATTTCTTAAATACTGTATGAAAAATATTAAAATTTTAAATTATTATTATTAAATTAAATATAGTGGCACGATAAAATTTAAATTTTAATATATTTTTAAAATATAATTTTATCTAAAATTTGATGCTTGGCAATAAAAAATAGGACATGACAGAGAGGAAAGTGCCCTTTAGAGACGGGGTCCTCTGAAAAAACACCTACGGACAATTCTCTCCACTCATGTCAAGTGACTAATCACTTCGCATCACATCATGGCCCCATCCGTGTTTTGCCGGCAATTCGTTGAAAGGCCAAGATAATTGCTATGCTCTCAAGAGTGTATGCCAACACGTGATCTTATTCATCATTAAATAAATTAAAGAAAATGGTCATGATAATTGATATTCACTCCCCATGACCATTTTGGCAAGAAGATCCGACTTCAACTTTTAATCTACCTATTACATTCATAGCTATTTTTTAATACAAAAATGCTATAATACCATATACTTTAATATAAAATAAAAAAAAAATTATCTTGACGTGTCATAATTTAAGTAGTGTGTAAAAAAAATAGAATCGATTTGAAAGAAGAGTCCCCACATTCAAAATAGGACACGTTAGGGTCATGGGTGGAGCCAGAATTTTATTCCTGGGTTTGCCAAAACTTAAAAATAAAAATTTTAAAAGTTAGGCATGGAAAGTATATTAAGATTTGAAATAAATTTTTTTTAAAAATAAAATAAAATTAGTATTTTTTTTTTTGGTTCAATAAAAACTAATATCCATTTGGGTTTAATAAAATATAGACAAAATATATTATGTATAGAAATTTTTTAAATTTTAAGGTTAGCTGGGGGGGTGCCATCTTATTTTCTAAGATATACAATATACAAAAATAATACAATTTTTACAATAATATATAAACTATATAAAAAAATTTTCAAAAGCCATGGCACCCTTAGGCAATATGTGGCTCTGCCACTAGTTATGGTGGTTTTTAATTTCACGTTAAAGTGTCTGATGTTATAGTATTTTTTTTATTAATATTAGAGAAATATTTTCGATTAGAAATAAAATTTTATTTTTTAGAAAAAAAAAATACCTTGAATTGGATTTATTATTTGATTTCATGCACATACAAGTTAACATTTGTTACCAATTCATCATCAATTGAAAAAATACTAATTTATCTTAATGTAATTTCATAAGTGTATGGATGAATTAAAGCGTCTCACTATTTTATCTTAGGAAATAGTGTAAGTCAGTCTGACAGTCTGGTTAGATGAGTACTTCGGCCCCGTGAGAAGTTCACGTGTTGTTGGGGTTCGGTTGTTCGTCCCATATATATATATAATATAGTCTCCTCGAGTTTCGTGTATTGATTGATTTACTATATGTCTTTTCTCATCCTCGGCAGCTGGGTATTTCGGGGAGGGGTTAAAAGGGTAAATCGATTTTATATTATTATTATTATCAACCATAAACCTCTCTCTCTCTGCATGAATTTAGTGGCCCTTCCTATGAGCATTTGACACCCCACCACACCTTATCATCCCATAAAGATTCTATAATAATGTGGAAGTAAAATTCAAGTCACCACACAATGTACTCATTGGTTTTTTAATTTTTGTTTTTTTTTTTTAAATTTAACTATTGATCTTGTGTGTACTATCAGTGTTTTTTATTTTGCATTTTTAGACTTTCGATTGTAACATATTGACTCTTATAGTTTTGATTTACGGTATTTGGTACCCTTTTGTCAATGAGTTCGCTGATTTATCTATAAGTATATCTTTATGATTTTTTTAATATATTTTAATTTTTATGAATTTTTTCTATAAAATAAATAAAATTTATAATAAATAAAATATATTGAAAAAAAATCAAGTAACTTCACCATTATGCTTGTAGACATATTAGCAATCTAAGATAATATTGCATAAAAAAATAGTAAGTCTAAATAAACAAATGACTAACTTATAAAATGCTGCAAAATATCACAAATCAAAACTATCGGAGGTAATGTGTCACAATCGATAGTCTAGAGCTGGAAAGTGAAAAACGCTAATAATACAGGGGGTCAATCAGTAATTTTTCCATCTTTTTATCACAATAATAGAAATTGTTCTAAATTCCAATCCCAACATATGAATATGAATGTACTTTTATGTGCTCGATTCTGATATCTCTTAGGCCACTACAAGTAAGATTACAAGCCACTAGATTATTATCAGCTATATCTTATTTTAACTAAAATCAGCTAAGAACACAAGTCCTTAGATTCCCATTCACTTAATGCAAGATTCATCTCAAGATTCCAATCCAATGACTCAAGGGTCTTAGTTGATTTTAGTTAAAATGTGATATCCCTCATAAAAACATATATATATATATATATATATATATATATATATATATATATGAATGCTATGTTTAGGCCAGCCTCACGCAAAGTTGTGTAAGGTCGCCTTCATATGGTCAATTTTAGATAACAATTTATAAAACTGATCATTAGATTAGATGCTCATCTTCTATATGTCATGCCTGCAAAAAATCACAGTCATTAGATTGATTTAAAAAAAAAACAACTCTGAACCAACTCTATTTCTCTTAGATCTTTGGTAGCAGCACTGATGGAAGATTACCTTATTTCTCATGAAGTTAGTATTCTCTCATCTCTAAATTGCAATGATTTTTCAAGTTTAATTACCATTTTTCTTTTTTCTTTTTTTGTACTTTAGAAATGTTTCTCTCTCTTTGTTTTTTTTGTTTTTTTGTTTTTTTTCTATTTCTTTTTTAGATACAACACACTTATCTTTGTCATTTCCTGTAATTGCCAATTAATTATATTAAAAATAGTCATTTTTTGCAGCAACTACTTTTGATCTTGGAGGGAAGTGCTCTTTGATCTTGGTGGAAAGTGGTAGGTGCACGGGAGATCCTCTATTTCAAAAGAAGATACTAATGTTGTTCAAAGGGAGCAACTAAAATGTGAGCTGTGTAGCACAAATATCCTATTAAGGAAATGAAAAACTTTAGTTTAACTGGTTTGCGTAGCATGAGCAGTAGAAGAAAACATGGAAACAAACTAATGGATATTCGAGGATCTAAATTATTATATGTATAAGGCATGCATATAAGTTGGATTTATTCAATTTCATGGATTTGAATTTGCAGACCTTCTAGCCAACAATTAATCAAATTCACTAACACTATTGTAAGGCAACAACAATTCAATTGCATTTTTTTTTCTTTTTCTTTTTGAAGAACAGTGATGGTGTTTTTGGTAGCTATTTTAAACCTCTTCATTAAATTTGATCTTTTAAACGTTTTTTCATTGGTTTCAAAACTATTCTTCATTGGATTTTAAAGGTACAAATTTGATAATAGTTGAACTTCGAATAGGGGTAGATATATGTGTATTTAAAAACAGTTAAATTTAAGAGAGAGAGATGGCACTAGATTGGATGCCTATGACAAACAAAAAGATTAATATTTAATTATTCATATTAAATAATTGCAGGCCGAAAGTTAGTAATATTTATATTTTATTAATTTTTCTTTTGCGAATCCGCGCATCGCGCAAGTCAATACTAGTATGTATATATATATATATATATATATATATATATATATATGAATGCTATGTTTAGGTCAGCCTTACGTAAAGTTGTGTAAAGTCGCCTTCATATGGTCAATTTTAGATGACAATTCGTAAAACTGACCGTTAGATTAGATGCCCATCTTCTGTATGTCATTCCTGCAAAAAATCACAGTCATCCGACGATTGGTTTTTTTAAAAAATGTCATTGTGAAAATATACAACTTATTTGTTCTTCAAAATATCACCATTTTTTTAACATCAGTTTTTTAAAAAACCAACCGTCGGATCACTATAATTTTTTGCAGGCATGACATACAAAAGAGAGACATCTAATCCAACGGTCAGTTTTACGAATTGTCATCTAAAATTTGTCATATGAATGCGACCTTACGCAACTTTGAGTAAGGCCGGCCTGAACATAGCTGATGAAGTCGAAAAGAGGTAAAATGAATGAATGGGGATCAGATCTTTAGATCAAATGATAATTTGATATGT
>JAESVK010001383.1:2061014-2081581 GCA_017140935.1 Hamamelis virginiana | reverse complement strand
CACGTGTCCTGTATCAGGATCGGTCAACAAGTTTTTTCCCTCTTCAATAGCATTCCTGTGTGTATGTGTGTGTGTGTATATATATATAATGAAATCATCCTCTTGGCATTTGATAACTTTATGGAAGTTAGAAAACACTCACATGACCTTTAGATTTCTCTAATGACAGATATCTATTAGTCATGGGAATGTTTGTTGATTTTATGAAAGTCAGCAAATACTGACACGGTGATTACATATAATTATATATATTTGAGAAAAAATTGGTTTACAATCGCAAAATTTTTTTTTTTCTGCCTCTTGTGCGCTCCTTGATCTAATCATTTTTATCAATACATTATGGCTACCATGTTTTCTTCATCAATATATTGCATTGCCCATAATTTTAGGGTAAATAGATCACAAGATAATGTTGCGGTACATTATTGTGACAAACTGAGCTGTACGCATTAATTGCGCGTTATATATGATATCTCATTTGATCATAATAATATAAAATGAAAATTAAATTATGGAAAGCTGCAGCAGCTAGCTAGCAAAGAGGGACTGCTCTAAATTAAAGGGCTGCAACCTCTTAATCTGTCCATTTATGCATTAAAGTTGAAGAGGGAAAAAAACGGTTTACCGATCTCTGACGAACACGTGGATAAAATCCACCCGATGAGGTAAGATATTGAATTCCCGATGAGCATAAAGATATTGTGCATGCATACACCGATCTAAAACAGATCGGTATGATACGATCCATGAGGAAACAAACGTGGACGAATCCACCGATCTCCCGTAACTGCCTCATCATATCACAAAAAATATCTTCCAGCATGCTCTGATCTTCTGCAGAGGATCAAATGATTTCCTGCAGACTGAAAGCGACAGGCCGTTAGCACAAAAGGAAAACCCGAAATTACCCTCCTACACTCGAGCACATGTTCAGACAATTCCCCTATAAAAGGGGAGAGATATTTCACATACGAGGTACGCCTACTTCACCCAAAAAAGAGCATTTTCATTTTATTATCACTGTTCACTGACTTGACCGTCGGAGTTTTACAGGTCTAGTACCACACCGGTGCAAGAAACTTACCAGTCCCAATCAGTTCATTTCGAGTTCAATCCTTTCACTCGTCTCTTTTACCTCTTTTCTCTTTTTACCTCTTTTTCGACATCATCAAAAGTGCTACAATGACTGTGAACCCTGCAGTCTGCGCAGCACTTAGCTAGAAGATCAGTCATTAATGATTTAAAAAACAATTAGCAACGATGGCGATAGCGCATGGTGGCATGCACAAATCTGTAAGCACATGCAAAGATCAGTCATTATATATTATTAATGATTTAAAAACAACTCCATGGCTGGCCAGTAACTATGGTGATAAATGATATTTAATGCATATGTAGGATGGTGAATTTAACTGCCACAAGTCAGAGTAAAAATATGCTCGACGGAAAAAATTATTCACTAAAACTTGTTTATTTTTTGTGGGGGCAAATAATGCTACCCACTGTTTAGTACTCCATCAGTATGTCTTAATCATGAAATTATATTCAAGTGTCAAATAGTGAAGGGAATTAATGCTTAGCACATGGTGGATAACCAACCTTTACTAAATAATTTATATATAAAATATTTATACTATTATATAAAGAACAGTACGCTGATGTGACATGCTTCATATTGTTTTTACCTTTCATTCTTTTCTCTTCTTAATTCTTCCATTTTCTTTATTTTAATTGGTTTTAACTTTACTTTTAAATGATACGACATTATTTCACTAGTTCAACTAATTAAATGAAATTTAGACTTTCAATATTTTTTATTGTAGTGGATCGATCCCATTTAAGTTTCTTTTCTCTTTCCATAATTAATTGTTTTTCCTTTTTATTTATTGTGGATCTCATCTTCTTTTCCCTCTCTCTTCTTAATTATATTTTATTTTTATTTAAAAAATTGATTCTGCTTTATTTTTTACTTTTTACTCTGTCTTTTTTTTCTGATATATATTTTAAATTTTTTAGTTTTTGAATAATACATCCAAATTAATTTTCTCCAATCTATTTAACAATTTTAATCTTTCTTATGTATTAAAATATATACTCTAACCCAATATATTTAATTAAAATCAAATGGTCAAAAATCATCTCATCAAAAATAATTATGTTATACAATTATAATTTATTAGACTAATCGTTATTGATATATGTCCCGCACATTGCGCGGGTTTGTGCTCAAATTTCATATTAAGTAGTAAAATATGCTTGTGTGTCAATAATTTAATAAAATTGTTCACCATATGGCAAGTAAACAACGACTTCCACTGAATAATCAAAGAATTAAAGATAAGATTTTTTTTATTTTTTTAAAAAAAGAAAAAAAAAAAAGAAAAAACAAACAAACTAGGCTCCTGGACAATGAAAGAGAATCTCTCCCTGATCTGTCATGTGTTAAGTTCTAAATTCATTCATATGTGTCTTTTATTATAACTAGACTATGATCTTAGGCAAATTCAAAGAGGGTTCTTTGTACGTTAAATTCAACACAATATTTCATGTACACGCAATGCCAAATAGCTGCCATGAAACACCTTAGATTTGAGTGCTTTATCCATGTATATATAAATTGGTTTTTTCTATTATTGGACCTACTTAATTTCAGTTCTGAAGAGACTGATCTTGTTTTAGCTAGGGTCCGTTGCTTTCAAGAAGGAATTTTTCTTTTTTCTCTAGTTGTTTTGGGTTGTCGATATTGTTTTTGTGAACACACTAATTAAGTCTAGCTTCTTCTTTTTGTTATTATATAATAATAATAATAATAATAATAATAATAATAATAAGTTGATTCCGGAGTAGACAGTAATGATAAGTCATTGCGGCCTTGACATGATAATAACTCGTTGCCGACTTGCCAATAAGAATGATTCATCATCACGGGTCAGTAGCAGCCAAATATTGTCAGCAATAGATAAATAATTATCCATAAAAACAAATCCACATATCTCTTACCAACGAAATTACAGCTTCACCCACGATTTGTGATACTAATTAATTAAATATCCCCAAACCCTCTGTAATTCTTAATATCGTATTAGCATTGTCTAGTAAACAAGTGATCAATTTAGGTCGGAGCTTCTCTAACACTATGTTTGTATTGAGAGAACTGGAGAGAAGAGAGGATAATAGAAAAGATTAACTTTCTTTCTACCTGTTTGGATTAGGTCGGAGCTTTTCTAACATTATGTTTGGATTGAAAGAACTGGAGAGGAGAAGATAATAGAAAAGGTTAACTTTCTTTCTACATGTTTGAATTATAGCTTTCATTAAGAGAAGATAAAATATTAAGTTGTAATTTCCAACATTATCCTTATGCTTTCAACAATCCAAGCAATGCATGAAGAGTAAATTTGCCTCATTTCTCTTCTTTTCTCTCCAAATATCTCCAATTTAGAGAGAATAAAAAAAAACATCCACTTTCTCTCCGGCTCTCTCAATCCAAACACATGCACTATAAGTCATTTGGGAAAATAGAATTCCTATATAGGAAACTTTGGAGAGTTGCTCTGGATGATTCGTGGGGATATGTGTTTACTTCTTGGATATATATATAGAGAGAGAGAGAGAGAGCGGGGGGGCTTGTGCTTAGCTGTAATTATATAAATGTGGTTAAGGTGGCCGGTTAGCTCCCAAGAGGCGACATATTTCATGTTTCTTAGTGCAGAAATGATATGAAAGAGGTCCACATGCACACAGGGATTAATTTATAATTGGTGAATAAAGTGTCCTATACACATGTAGATGATGTTAAGCATGGTGACATAGCCCGCCCCTACTAATTGAGAAAAAGACCTAATGGCGCGCTTTTTGTAAGCTTTTATTTTTTATTTTTTATTTTTTTTTTATTTTTGTCCTTGCCTTTTTGTATTGACCACCTTCTGTTTTACTGCATATATCTCCCGGTGTTCTCTCCATGCAAAGTCCCCATGTGTAAAAGTGTGCAGCAATGTATTCTAAGAGTTGTTAAATAAGGTCACATGCATGTCTACCGTCGTCTTTTTTTTTTTCTTTTTTTTTTTTTAAAAAGAAAGATATGCAAACACGTGTTTATTGAAAATATTAAATGAACCAAAATCTACATTCATGGGTAAATTAATACGGCAAGAAAATTTTACTATGAATGAAGAAGATTACAGTGTGGCTCTCAAGCTCTCGAGAATTAAACTTCTCTTCTTTTATCTTAACTATACGATTGAAAAATCCTGATTGAAATACCCTTTTTATATAACCCATTGGACAAACACACAAAATCTAATCGGTTTGGAACAAGTCATTGGGTTGCCAGCGGATTAAATTCAAGATACCCACATAACAGTACTATTATATTAATATAATTTAATTTGTGGAGTACTATATAAAAGTAAATGTTCTATTATATTTTGACATTGGGCAATTTAAAAATGTGATTTTGGCTGATTTATTTAGCACTACTCTTGAACATTGTCTACATATCTAAATCGTAATGAAAGTGACGCATGTTCTTAAATTAAGAAAATATGTAACAGAAATGAGGTGTAAGATTACCTATATATATCTACGCTGTCAGGGCCGGCCCTTGGCTTTTGCAGCCTAAAACATTTGCTTGAGGCCTCCAATCCAAGAGGGGCCTAAATTTTTTTGAGGCCCTTAGCATATATTCTCTTCTATTTAGTGATGTTATTTAGAGATTTAACTGTATGTTTTTTTTTTTTTTATTTCCTATATATTTGAATTATATTCATTTTAATAGATTAAGTATTTTGATATTTGTTTGATATATATGTATTAGTGAATAGTGATAGGAGGTTCTGGATGAACCAAATGAAAACCCTTTTGTGAATTGCATGTTGTAGTATGATTGTAGGTTTTAACCTAAGAGAAACTAAGATATGCAAATTTTCTTTTTTTTATATATGTCAAAATGTAGAAGGGTCTCATTCTAGGAACTCGCTTAGGGCCACCCAAACCCCAGGGCCGACCCTGTACGCTGTATCATATTAAATATATGTGTCATGCATGACTTGTACCTTTCTTTTTTAATATTCTCCTCTTATTCACTTTAACTTATCACCTACTCCATGAACATGATTATATTACATTCATCAAGTTAAAATTATTTTTTTTCAACAATAATTCTACCCCAAGTAACATGAATCTTGGTACTGGTCTAAAAATTATTATCAAAATCATTACCTAATAATGTAGGCACTAGGCAGTTCAATTTTCACAAAAGATAGTACTGTAATTCATAATTACTCCTCCATATATTGTACGGACCAATGTATATATATATAATGACCGTGCCGGCCAAAATTGGTGATTGAAAAAGAGTTGTAAAGCGAGGTCGAGGGGTGTTGGGATGTCACATGGAAACAGAATCCCTCCATAGATTAATCCATACATAGTTTTCTAGGCAGCTTTTAGAATTACTTATTTTTTTATATTCTTTTACGACACTTTTCGTACTCTTATCTCCTAATGACTCAACTTTTTTTAACAAGTACTCTTCAAAAGGAAGAATTTGATTTAAAACTGTAGAACATATTACCTAATGACTCATCTATTTTTTAACAAGTACTCTGCAAAAGGAAGAATTTGATTTAAAACTGTAGAACATATTAGCTAATGCCAGCGTCTGCTGACCTCATGAAAGCCGCCGGCATCTTAGAATGCAATTACAAATTGCGAAAAACTGTGAGCGCTGAAAATAGTTATGGTTTTTGTTAATGATACTTTTCAAATTAAGCATATGTTGATAGGAATATTTCTAGCTATATATCTTATATAAAATAATCCTGTCAACATTTGCTGACCTCATGAAAGCCAGCAAACACCCCTATGCCCATTAGATCTCTCCCATGGTTGAGATCTAATAGCCATGGGGGTATTTACTAACTTGATCATTACTCATATATAATTTTATTATGTTCTTCATGATCTAAAAAGAAATAAATGTTAATACCTAAGTTGTGCTGTAAGAAAAAACCTGCTCCTTATAAGCTGGATTTTTATTAACCCAAAAAAAACTCAATTTATAAGCTTCTTTCTACATGCTATTATTGTAGAACACTTGTCTCAGCTAATTAGCTGCCATTTGAGACAAACTGGGCCTGTGTTTTTATGCTTAGTAATAAAAATATGTGAAGAAAGAACACAAACCCACCAAGCCAAAGTTTAGGGCATTGAAATATGGGCCATGACTCAGCATTATATTATATATATATATATATATATATATAGAGGTTTTCTCTTATGAGGATCACCTTACTTTAAGCTAAAGTAAGCATCTAACAGTAGAGCCGCCTGTGATGAAATTTTGGAAAACTGACCGTTGGATTAGATACCCCTATAATGTATGTCATGCCTGCCAAAAATCACAGTGATCCAACGGTTAGTTTATGAGAAAACTGACTGTGAAAAACTATGATTTTTTTGTTCTTTAAAATGTTATCATTTTTTGGCAGTCAGTTTTCTCATAAACTAACCGTTGGATCACTGTGATTTTTGGCAGGCATGACATACATTATAGGGGTATCTAATCCAACGGTCAGTTTTCCAAAATTTCATCACAGACGGCTCTACTGTTAGATGCTTACTTTAGCTTAAAGTAAGGTGATCCTCATAAGAGAATTTTTGTATATATATATATATATATATATATATATATATATATATATAGAGAGAGAGAGAGAGAGAGAGAGAGAGGGGGAGGAGAGAGAGAGACACAGAGGAGAGAGAGAGACACATTACTCCTGTCAGCCCCAGCAAGTAATACGTAAGAGGTTATATAATACACAAAGAAGCTGACAGGGTCTATGATCTAAGTCCATCCTTTTCGGTTGAGACAGATTTGTGGGTCAAAGCTGAAGAGCTTTCAGGGCATGGGGAATTATATATTTAGTCTGTCTGATTGTAGATTTCGGTGAAAAAGACCTCTAATCACCTTGAGTCTCAAAAAGAGAGAGAGAGCTAGAGAGAGAGAGAGAAGAAAAAAGCAGATTCCGTTTCAATCTGAGCCTAGCTCTAGGTTCTATAGCACACACACAAAATACCATAATACATACTATAATGCATTTATTATAAATTAAGCCAGAAAGAATTATTTTATATATGTTTATATATATATTCCTTCAACAAGCCCCAACTTCATGTTATTAAGCTTCCTCTGATTAGTATTCTTTCAAGAGAGAGAGAGCTAGAGGGAGAGAGAGAGAGAGAGAGAGATGGAGCTTTCTCAACATGGTTTTTTAGAAGAGTTACTTTCTCTTAGAAGAGATACATGGAACACTTTTCCTACTGGATTGAATGAATTATTCCCTAGTGGGTCGTCTAGTTTTGATTGTTTTGATGAGAGCAGCTCAGTTAATTTAGCAGCTGCATCGAATCCTTCACTTGCTGGATTCTCCACAGTAGAACCGAGCTTTGAATGTCCTTTCAATGAAGTCTACCCTTTTGTTGACAGTTTCACAGTTCCATTTCCACTCAAAGAAGATTACCCATCAGTGGTGGAGGATGAAGATCAGCAGCAGCTTAATCTACTCACCATTAACGATATTCAAAGTTCAGAATTTGAAAGGAATAGAAGTAGCTGTAAAGTTGAGATGGAACAACAATCTACCCAAATTCCAGTTTTCAACACTATGGGTGGTGATGGAATTTGTGGAGAGAGAAAGCAGAATCGTGTTAAGAAAGTGGAGGGACAACCTTCCAAGAATTTAATGGCTGAAAGAAGAAGAAGGAAGCGCTTGAATGATCGGCTTTCCATGCTCAGATCAATAGTACCCAAGATAAGCAAGGTCATCAATTTTATCTTCTCATTTTCATTTTCATTTTCATTTTTTTCCCCAAAACAAGTGTATGAGCGCTCGGCTACTAGCCTTGACTAGTAGCTCGCTAAGAGAGTTTGCTGGTTTCGAACTCAAAGGTATCCCTTTTGCAGCCAGGTTAACTCTCGTTGGTTATAATAGTTTACATTTTCTTTGATTTTTTCTTTCTTATTGGATCATTATTAATTTGCTTTAATTTATAGAGCTTACAAGAATGTGGGTATATATAATTATTAGCAGATGGACAGAACATCCATACTTGGAGACACCATAGATTATATGAAAGAGCTCTTAGAAAGAATCGATAAATTGAAGGAAGAAGAAATTGAAGAAGTGGGTACTAATCAAATGGGCTCATTGAAGGAGCTAAAGCCTAATGAAGTGGTAGCTAGAAATTCCCCTAAGGTATGGTTTCTGCAGTACTAATTACCCATATATTATGATGCCTAAATCAATTAATGAGCTAGTTCTTGATTACCAATTAATGAATGAGTTGATTTCTTTTTTTTCCTGGCAATATGATTTTGCAGTTTGATGTGGAAAGGAGAAACATCGATACCCGAATCGAGATTTGCTGTGCACCCAAGCCTGGATTGTTACTATCAACAGTGAACACCATTGAAGCCCTAGGCCTTGAAATTCAAGAGTGTGTTATAAGTTGTTTTAATGACTTTTCATTGCAAGCTTCTTGTTCAGAGGTATGTTAATTTGTTGATCTTCAGTACTTGATTTTAGACTTACTTTAAGGGCGGCTGGCCTGTTCATTACTTAGGAATTTAGTCTAAAATTCTAAATTTTCAGAAATTGACTGAAGTTTCCAATTTTTATAATGAATTTTCTTTTTTTTTTATAATAAAAAATTACAATTTTTACAAACACCTCAATTTCCATGAAACACGGAAATTTTGGACTCTTCTACAAGTAGTAATTACTAATTCCAACTCTTTTACAAACAAACGCGGAAATTTTGATTTCTTCTACAAGTACAAATTACTAATTCTCACTATGCTTATCTTTACGAGATTTCAAATCTTATACTCAAGATTTTTTTTATTTTTTGACCAAAACCTTTGGGGGACAATTGTCAAATCACTTCAGACCAAAAGAAAAAAAATATGGTTGATAAACTTTCTTGGTATTTTTGTTATTTTTGAAAAAATCAAGTGACTTGATTAAGTTGCGCAATTTTTGGCATAAAATAGCTTAAAAAGACAAAAATGATATTATTTTGGAGAAAAATTTTAAAAAAAGGTTTTTGAGGGATGAGGGAAGATAGAATATATATATATATATATATATATATATATGAATTCGCCGGTTCAATATTGGTTCATCCAAACAACAGAAACAAGAGATGAATTCCAAAGATTTTACAAATACTGGGAATTAAAATTCTTAACAAATTGAATGAGCAAGCCCAAAGTGCATTAAATCATCTAACATTTCTCTTCTGTGTACATTTATTTTCTTCCAACAATGTAAGGTTGCGGAGCAGCGAGACATTATAAGCTCAGAAGATATAAAGCAAGCATTATTCAGAAATGCAGGTTATGGAGGAAGATGTCTGTAGAATTAGACATGGTGCAAAAATAAATTAATGTGCCCACTTTAGGAACCCTAAATATCGAGACGACAATTTCGGTTGATCTTCAATGAATTTTGCAAGTGAGGATTAATGTAATAACGTTGTCCCTTTTTTTTTTTTTTTTATAAATAATTTTTTTTTTTTTTTTCCATCAGACCCATCTCTCAATCTATTGTATTCTCTGTCCAAATTTGGGGGTGTTCATGTTGATGTTCATTAAGATAAGGGTCATTTGTTCCTCCTAGGAAAATAGATAAATTTAATAAGGAACATATTATGCACTAGTTAAGTATTTTAATGAGGGTAAGAATGTTTAAGAATGATTTTATAATACTTGGGGGCTCGACTTTGCGATTTACTCTTCCCTGTATTCTTAAACAAATAATGGTTCATTTCTTATTGCTAAATCACATGACAAGTATTGTTAGGTGGACTGCCCTTTTGGATGGATTTGAGTTCTACCTAACGGGGCGGTCCATCTATCATTTTCCAACCATAAAGAAATAATAACTGAGATAACGACCTCTTGTATTTGAATCTTCTATGAATTTATACGATGGACTGTGTATATATAAAATTGATAGCAGTAATTTACCAGTGATGAGCTAACTTCTCTCTCTCTCTCTCTCTCTCTCTCTCTCTATATATATATATATATAGAGAGATATATATATATATATAGAGAGAGAGAGAGAGAGAGAGAGAGAGAGAGATTGCCAAAACTAAAGAACCTTTGGCTCGAATAAGAAACACTTCAGTCAAAACTAAAGAACCTTGGCACGAATAAGAAACACTCGAGTCACTTTTATCTACAGGACTTACTCCCAAATGGATAGGTTACTTTTCTTTTCTTTTTTCTTTGTTTTTCTTTTTTTTTTTAATCAAAAACACCAAGTTGGGTTTTGTCAATTCTTCACATGAAAAGTTCTATCAAGTTTGAGTAATTTTGTAGTGAAATCTATCACCTGTAGATGGATTCTGAGTTGAAGATACTCCGTATTTGATTTTTACCATAATAACAAGAGCAATACACTTTCATTTCCAACTCCTAAGAAAACTATCCATCAGCTTTGGATGATGAATTATCAGAATTTGGAAAATGCTGAAGCTACCAAAATTCTGTTTTTCAACAAGAGGTTGTGTCTAGAGAAAGAATAGTGTCAAGGTGAGAGAATAGCAACCAAAAAATCAACTAGCCAAGACTATGTAAAGTTGAGATTCAGTGACAGCAGTTGAATGCCTAAATCCATTGTTTGTAGAATGTACAAGGTGAGATGCAATGATGCATGTTACAGACTGCAAGAAGTCTTCTGATAAACAAAAGAAATTTCCAACTAAAATTCTAAACATCTTCAAGGAACTAAAACCAAATTAAATCCAGATGAAAATTCATCCAAGCTACAGCTACTGCTTATAAGTTTTTACATCAACTCTCCCGAGTTGCCCAATATACCTAAATCGGATTTTTCTAGACAAAGGCAGTTCAATGAGTAAAAAGCCAGAACATGAACATCTGTATCTCAAACGGTTACTCAGAAGCTGGGATTGTTGCTGTTAACCAACCTGGAAGCACAAGGCCTTGAGATTCAACTACATTTTCTAAGACCCAAATACTCCGTATTTGCGAAGCAAGATTCTTTCTCTAGACGGACTTGCTCAATTTCTGAGACTCTCCCAAGGTTTAATTCAGCATCATCTCACAAGTTATCATTCAATTTTCTAGAAACACCACCTGCCTCTTGAAGTTTCCGATACAAACATTGCCTCCTGCCAGGTTTTGTGTTAAACTGGCACTAACCTGCTCCACAAGAAATTTTATGCAATAATAACATTAGTGAACATTTTATCACTTAACAATGTTAATGAGTTTTGTAATAACAAGGGCCAAAATAGTCATTAGATGCCATTATTACATGAAAAGTTTATGGGAGGTAATTTTGTAACAAAACCTTAAAGGTGAGTTTATTTCAAAAACCTCTAGAGAGGTCTAAGAAAATTCAACTACCTGCATGGGGATCTCTGTACTTTGCCCTTGAAAGTTTTACACTTTGTTTGGTTCTCAAAAAGTGCAAGGGAAAATATATTTAAAAGAGAGGGAGGAGGGAGGGAAGAGAAGGTAAGGAAAATTGAAAACTTGCTTGTGTTTGGTTGTCTAGGTAAAAATGAGAGGAAAGAAAAATGAATTCCTAAAGAAAGCAATTTCCTTTGTTTGGTTATTGGGATAAAGATGAAGGGAAAGGAAAATACAGTAGCAAAGTGTCCTTAAATATCATATTGACAACACAGTTATAACCGAATGTAGCCTATTAATATAGATATGTTCAATCAAGTGCTGTAAATGAGAACAAAAGCAAACCCTTTCTCTCTCTCAGGCAATATTAATCCATTTCTTACAGTGAACAACTATAATTAATCTATATAACAAGTACACAGAATATGAGCACAAATCTCTTTGAATAAGTATGACCGGTTTAAACATGAAATAAAATGCATTAACCAACTAGAACATAAATAATATTTCTATATTGATGTTCAGATGTGATTTCCTCTCTTCGTGTTACAAACTTGAAGTAGAAAGTCAAGCTCTTGCTACACTATTCTACAAGTTATGGTAGTAGTTAATGCACCACCAAAGAGGAAGAGGAAAAAAAAAATCATTCTAAGATTTTTAGAAGTCACGGGGTCGGCAAATTATGGCATTAGAAATTCAACTCCATAACCCAACTACAAAACAAACTCCATATCATGAGTCCAAGTTCCTTTTGGCACACGTCATTTACTTCACTTTCTTCAATATCTTCCATTTGCTGTGAAACACGACTGTGCATATTAATATACATGGATAACTACTGAAAAAGAAAAATAAAGAATAGGCAATAACATTATCCAACTGGCATAGCAAGTGTGAATGAATCAGTTGTCCCTTTCAGCTACTAAATAAAAAGCAAACAATCCATTTTAGTCAAGTTGGGAATCATCTGCCCCTTTCAATAGGTAATAAGCATAGGATTTTTTAACATGTAATTCAAATTGCAAGTTCGAAAAAAAAGGGAAAAGAAATAATGAAAATGGTGAAACTGTTCTTATCTCTCATGAAGTTTTGTATTCCAAGTAAGGAAATCAACCATTAAAACTACAGTGATACTAAAGAAAAATGTAACTCTGAACGAGGTTTGAACTATTTTAAGCTCAAACAATCATAATTAAATAGTTTATATCTTAAGAAAAATGAATGGCTACAACAATGCAAATCCATGAACAAGACCCACTGTACTCAGTAAAACAGAAGGAAAAAAAAAACAACAACAACAACAACAAACATTAAAGGTCTAGGACCAGCTAAACCAAAACCAGAATAAATAAATAAATAATTATAAAACATCTTAGAAGGGTTATGCTTTGTACTCCCACATAGCAATCTTAAATCAATCTTTAGTTGATTTGTTAGTAAGGGATTTATGAATGTGAGGGATCACATCACCTCCACTAATTATTCCTTTGATGAGTATGCCAAGCTCTTCATCTCCTTTAATGATCAGCTACATATGCCAAGTAGCAATTATCTCCATTTTCAGATCTTTGCTAAAAGTAAAACAAAAACATTACACCAAGTTTTGCTATCCACATCAACATTGCATCAAAGTAACTAGGCCCAAACTACACCAACAAACAGAGTCCACATCACTTTAGGAGGTAACTGAAATCCAAAGTATACCCAATCGAAGAAAATTTAAAATCTTATAATCTCGCAATGGAAAATAAGCAGACAAGGCATCATTGAATCATCCATAGTCCGACTAAAGAGTATATCTGTGTAGAATTTAAGAGGGAACATCAATTCATCCATCAAGTAATCAGGTAGTTGGGAAGATAAAAACTAATATAACCATAGTACAACCAAATGGAAAAAATATCCAATATGTTATAATGAATTTATTAGAAAAGCAACCTTATCAGCCATATGGATGCCAGCCATATCAATTACCACAATAATTATCATCTTACTAAAAGTCAGTCTTTCATAGTTTCTTCAAACCAAGCACACCCACGTTGCCTTGTGATCCTTGACACACCTATAGGAAATGTTAACCCAATGCTCATAAAGGAGGGTCCATGCTTCAACTACACAAATGCATTGTCCTGCTTTCATAGTGCAAGAGGAAACCAAAGATGGGCCAGGTCAAGGGTGATTCAGCTTCCAAAAATAAATAAATAAATAAAGGGTGACTCTGGACATTGTAGTTTGCCAGAGTATGTTATATGTATATAGAAATGATCCTGTCACAATATGCTTACTTCAACTAAAGTAAGCATGAAGCTAATAATAGATAATTGTGGGATGCATATTTTGAAAAACTAACTGTTGGATTAGATACTGTACTTATGCATGTCATGCATGCCAAAAACCACAATGATCCAACAATCAGTTTTTCTGAAATTTCACTGGGAAATATTATGACAGTGTTCAGCAGTCAAAGTTTTTCCTGGTCTATATTTTGAGATGTTGACATTGGATCACTGTGATTTTTGGCATGCATGATATCCATAAGAAGAATATCTAATCTAACAGCCAGTTTTTCAAAATATGTATCCCACAATTATCTATTAGCTTCATGCTTACTTTAGCTAAAGTAAGCATATGCTGACAAGATCGGGACTAATATATAGAAATATATATAATTACACACACACACATGATAAGAATGGACTCGGGGGAGATAACTGTAACCATAAGAAAAGCATTTGCAATTTCTTCAACCCATTTCCATCCATTAAACAACCACCCAATTCCATTAATAGATACAGAGGCAAAAATTTGCACAGAAGTAGAAGGGGAAAAAAAATCATAAACCCATTTACCAACATAATGGAAACAAGTAAAAGATATGATGAATCAACATATACCTGGTTGGAGCTTGTCAAGTGTAGGTCCCATCAGTCAGAATTGTGGATCAGATGTCATTGCCAAAGGTCACTGATAGAGTTCATGGTGGATGGTGATCAGAGGTCAAATGCAAATGGCAGTGGATGTCAATTAAAAGCCGATCAAGGTAGGCGGTTCTTGTTTGGTAGTTGCATTGTCAATAAGAGAGGTAAAGGACAAAGAGAGGTAGACCCGATAAAATTTTCCCTAAAAATTCCCCCCACTTTTCCTCACTTTTTCAAAAGGAAAACGGAGAACATAAAATAACAGCCCCTCCCCCAACAACCCCCCCACCCCCCAAAAAAAAAGAAAAATCCTCTCAATTTCCTTCCCAACCAAACAAGGAAAAGTAAAATTCCTCGAATTCGATTTTCCTTTCCCTTGTGTTAGCGTTTTAGGAAAGTTTTTTTGTACCTGTGAACAGTTTCACAACTGACCAAATTTTCTCATAAGCTAAAAAAGAATAATGCTTAATTTATTATTCCTTCATCAGATGAGATCCCTCAAATAATTAATCAACTGCAAGAAAGACCAAATTTGAAACCACCAAAAGCAGGACTCACATTTGTTAACCAACACAGATTTTACAAAAAATAAGATTCCTAGGAATTGGTTAATGCTAAATTACAGGATCTGTTAGTCAGCAAGTAAAGATGGCTGATTCGATTACTATGAAGAACAGCTATATCTCAATGGATTTTGATCCAATTGAACGAAATTAAGGATTGTTAAGGTTCATCTTCACCTTCATCATCATCATCATCATCAATATCAACCCCATTGTCATCCAAATCGGAAGCATTGCTAGTGGGATTAGCCTGTAGATGTCGGAACTGATTAATTGCATCCATAGCATCAGAAACCAGTGCATTTTTTGCAGCTCTAAATGCATCCAATTTCTGAACATGGATCTCCTTTCGGTTCTCATTTCCAGGAACAGATTTTGCTGCCTGTACAGATGCCGCTTTTCTCTTAGCTTCCCTGCAGTGTAATTGGTCGATATATTTCTCATGTAAAGCCCTGTTTTTGACCTGCTTCAGAACAGGGGGACTTACAAAAGCCGTCCCACATGAGCTATTGAATCTTGAAAGGGGCTTCTTATGGCTTGTAGAAGATATGTCCCGGCATTTTTGAAGCAATCCCAGTTTTGCTGGTACATGCTCTGGGGTGGAAAGTATTGCACTCTGCTGAAAAACTTGAGTAGATGGATTCATGGTGGGCTCAAGAACTGAGAATAGATCCGCTTCATAATCTTTGTCCACGTTGTAATTCTTTTGCAGCAATTGTCTCACAGTTTTCTGAGCAAGATGACTCTTCTGTTTATTGCATCTTGACCTTTTAATCTTTGGTTCAGTGGGTTTAAGCAATTTGCTTGCAGATAGTGAGAAATGACCCATGGATGATAAGTTTGTTCTGTTTGCCCTTGAACGAGGTCGAGGTTGGGGCGGGGTTAAGTGATCGGAGTGGACTTTATCAAAGCAATCCTGTGCAGACTTTCCAGGTACCTGCAATGAATTTTGTAAGGGTAAATATAAGCTCACAGTTAATACCATTGGAATTGTAAGTATTTAAAAAGCTTCAAATAATTTATTACTATGTTGATCTTTAATTAATGTAGGATTTCATGTTAATATTAACTCTCAGGAAGGATTCATGACACTGATATTAAATATGAAATATCTTTAACATTTAACCATCTCAAAAATTTCAATTAATGAAAGTTGTTCATATTTACCATTATACTAAACTAAACTCAACAAAGTCTTGATGATCCCAACTATATGGGATCAGCTACATGAATCCTCTTTCACCATTCAACTCTATTAAGGGTTATATCATGCATTAGATCCCGAGCACAAATGTTCTTTCTCACAACCTATAAGTCTCTAACTACATTATTTGGGGCTTCCTTTGTACTTTAAGACCTTGAACTTGATTCAAGTCACCCTTTGTACTGGTGCATTCCTAGGTTTTCGTTGCATATGACCAAGCCATCTTTACTTCAATGGATGGGTGTGGGTAAGGAAGTCAGTCCACAAAAATAAGATTCATTTAGCCACTCTGAACATACAAACATTAAAAAGATTCATTTATAAGGAAGGGACTTAAGTGGTCCTGTAAGGAAGTATAGTGAAAGAAATGAAGGGGTTCATGGGGATTGTGATTTTGGAAAAAGGAATGAAGAAGGAGATACTACATTAGAATTTGCTATAGCATATGATCTTCTAGTATTGATCAAATAAACTTTTTCTTACTAAGAAGATGAATCGAGGAGTTTCCAAGGATTGTAAAGTTATACCTGGAGAAACTTTAACCACACAACAAAGGTAAATAGTATTAGACGTATGTCTTAGGAGATGGGGGGAAAAGAATTGAAAAAATAGATAGCCAAGAACTAGGTGGTGGAATTTGAAAAGAGAAAACCAAATACTATTCAAAGATAAAATTTTAAAAGAAGGAAAATTGAATTTAGATGAAGAGCAATATTATGTGGAATGAACTATGATCACTCTTAGATTGACCATAAAAACATTCCTATTTAATTTCTTCAGTATGGTCAGTATATTGATGATTAAGATGTCATCAAAGGCTGGAAGCTATAGCAATAGATGATCTTTGAGACGATTTCAAAGCCATAAAAGCCACACAAAGTGCTCAAGAAGTTCCAAAGCAGAATTTAGCTCCTTGTTGCAGGAATCTTTTGGTAAGATCTCCCACTCCAACCCATGGTTCCACATTCCAACTCAGAAGCTAATAACATTCGTGCTTGTGACAAAATCATTATTCTCTTATGATTAAAAGGCAAACTGGCTTAAGATAGATTCGAATTGCCAAAAATAATTGAAATATTTCTTGAAATTTAAAGAATTAAAATAAGTACATGAGATACAACTTCAGTAAGATCATGAAGGTCAAATGCTGATTAAGGTAGACAACTAGGGACAAGGGAATATCAGTGAAAAATCATTTTTAACACTTTGACTTGACCTCCATAAGTAGTGAGAATATGAGGATGTTGCCATCAAACTAATGCTGGGTGGATAGTCGAATCCAAACAGTCCAAAGAGAAATTATATCATGCTAATGTTACACAAAGAAATAAATTGTTTGCAATACAAGTGTAGCTGAGATAAAGACGTTATGAACATGCGGAGAAGAAATGTTGAAGCTCATCCACAGTTGCCACATTAAGGGCTGGAAGATGACATGTGCATGATGGAGATCAATGACTATAGAATATGTGATTGAACTCTGATCTCCAACCTCCTCGGCACTGAGCAAGGATTGAACCATGCCTCCAACCACTGAAAAGGAAACATCACCACCAACATAGTCATCACTGTTGCCAGCCCAATTGATGACATCACCATAGTTTCGATCTCTTTTTTTTTCTTTCTGTCAGGAGGAAAGGGTAAATTCAAGGGCCACTGGTCACACAAAGGGCCACTTGCCAGCTCAATTGGGTAAATTCACATCATCAGGAGAAAAGGGGAAGGTGGTCTGTGTGTTACACGAACCAACTTTGTCATGCTTGGCAATCATTCTTCATCAAAGACAAAATGAAATGCCCAAACTGAAGACTATGAACTATACAAACCCCAATCAACCAACCTTCACTATATCCTCATATGAGGTTGGGCCTATCTAGAACTTCCCCACTATGCTATATGAATAATTTAAAATGTATGAGATACCCATATCAACACAGCTATTGGTATGGGATGTGTTTACAGCATGCTATAGAAGATGCCCTAATTTATCATAATAGGCAGCCAACTTTTTCAGCCCTTGCAGATAACATGTGCCTATCTTTTAAAAATTCTCTCCCTTTTAGATCGGAGTACTTCTCTTACTAGTTTACAAGTTAAAAACCGTCGCTTTCCCCAAACCTTCTGCAACTTCTTCTTTGATATATTTATTTTTCTAAAAGCCTGCCAATTCATAGCTATGATTCATAGTGCTTTATATTCACTTCCATAATGTAGGAGGATCTTAAAGCTTATAATCAATATTGAGAACCAAGAAGCAAGATTTATAAATACCAAAGGTATTAAAGAGTAACAAATTACCAGTTTAGCAACCTTCTTCCAGAAATGGGGTGTCGGCTTCGCAGCAAAATAAGCCCTCTGCAAAGCCACTTCTTGTTCCTTTGTCCACCCTTGAACCAGCCCATCACCTTCCTCACCTCCCATCCTCTTCCTCTTAACACCAATCAATTTGTTTCCTTTAACGATATCTCTCGCCTTCCTCTCTCCTCCTTCCACTATAACGGCCTCAGAACCGACAGAATTACTCCTCAGCCTCCTTTCCCCTTTCTCCACTAACAGTTCACATGAACTAACACCTGATTTAGCACTTCCCATATCTAATAAAACCTTTTTTCCCGAAACTTGATTGGACTTATCATCTTCTGTCTTCTCAACATGTTTGTCGGTGTTTCTACCATTAGAAAACCTCGGAGATCGTCGGAGACATGAATATCCCTCAACCCCATTATTCAATATTGGAGAATTTCTCGACCCAGAAACCAATTTAGCACAGCTTTTCGAACCTTCATTTGATTTGTTCGATTTCTTCTTATCTTTTTCTGGGTAATCTTTACGAGTTTTCTTCAGAGAACGTTTTGGTGTTGAGCTGAGAAGAGAATTCGAATAAGGAATTTTGGAATTGGAGATTGAAGACGGGTGTGCCCGAGAACTTCTGGGTTTGGGTTTAGGGTTTTCGAAATCTGGTGATTCCTGTGGACTCTTGTGAAGTTGAAGCCTTGGAGATCTTCTGAGAGTGGTGGGCTGCTCTTTGTTGATGATGGAGTTTCTCTTGGGCATTTTCACGAAAACTTGGTGGTCTTTGTCTCTCACATGAAGGTCTTTTTCTTCTTTCTTCTCACAAATTTTTCATCTCGAAAACAAATGCGGCTGAAAACACCCTCTCACCGGAAGTAAAACCAAACTCACTTACTACAGATCAGACAGAAACCCTTGTGTAGACTTTTGCCAATGTCAAAAATCAATGCGGCCCTTCTGTTTTCACAAAAACCCAAGTACAAAGATTCGAGCTTTTGACAAAAACTCATATACCCAGATGAGTAAAATCAGTTACTTCCCACATTAAAATCATCGAACTTAAAATCACATGCAAGTTCAGAGAGGCAAAATGTGTGTTCTTTTTTTTTTCGGTAATAAGAGAAGAGAGAGACAGAGAGATGCAAAATGTGCCAATTCAAATTTGACAAGAGAAGGGTTTTAAGTTCAACTTTTAAAACGGCATAAATGAAGCGTCCTGGCCTGCGAGAAGCCCAGCACTCGAGCCCAAAGGCCCAAACTTTGAGCCTGGCTGTTTCTGGCCTTTTGAAGCAAGGACTCAGCAGCAAATGATCAATGGAGAAAGGGTGGGGATATTGCAAATTTGCAACCCCTTCAAATGATCTCTAGTACCCATATGTTATTTAAATCTCATTATTTGATTAATAAATCTCAAAATTTTCCTAAAATACCATCAACCCCAACTTATCCCTAATCTTATTAATCACTATATCACTTTTTTTTTATTGTGGTAATTTTAGATGTTCTTGATGGTTAGTTTGCCTATAGACATTTTCGGATTTTATAGTAATCTATGGGGTGTAGAAACCAATTTTTTGGTGTTACAATATCTACACCCATGGAGAAATCACAAGTAGGCTTTTGGAGGCAGCAAACCAACCATTAGACACATGGCGTTAAGCAATAACCAACAAGGGCCATTAGCCTACTAGCCATATCCTTCCTTATGTAATATCCCTCAATTCTGCAATTAATGTCCTTTCTATTATTGTACTTTTAATTTGAAATTAAATTATTTTGTTTTTTGAATTTCAAAATAAGAAATAAATAAATCAAAGTAAAATCTCGAAGCAGTTCGCAGTTCGCAGTTCGCAGTTCGCAGTTGGAAATTGCTTAAGATATGAACCCTAAACAATACTATGTCTAAGAAAATCATATTAATTCAGATAAATAAGATTGGAATAATCAGATTATTTGGAACGCATTCTTACCTGATGGTATATTTTGATGGTGTGAGCAGGGCCACCCCATTGGGACTTGGGAGGACAAGTCCCATGGCTGATATTAAGAGGTAAGGCCGCAAGCCAACAGGATAACCCAGTTGGTGAAAAGTGCAGTGGTGGTAAGAGTTGAGAGTTAGGATTAGTTTTGATTTAGGGTGG
>JAESVK010001383.1:2036635-2060914 GCA_017140935.1 Hamamelis virginiana | reverse complement strand
AGAGAGAGAGAGAGAGAGAGAGAGAGAGAGAGAGAGAGAGAGACAAGGTAACAGGAAGTCCAAGGAGCGCGCTGTTCATTCTCCAACAGAAGTCTACGTACTAAGTAACAGGTTCCATTTAAAAGTTAAAACCAACTGCACTCCCACATCTTTAAAAACTTTCAGAAAATGGATAGATTCATCTTTAAACCATGGTACCAAATATTTAAGGGGTTTACAACTCGTTGAGTTATCTGCATTATCATACTTTGTTAGATTACATAACAAAATATATTGTGTAGATTAAAATTTTGACAATCTTCAATGTACCAAAAGATTCAGCAAGTACCATAACATGTCATATCAATTATTATGTCAATTGTTAACTTAGTAGCTATCCATACACCGCATCGTTTGATATGAGAGAAATGATCAAATTAGTTTTGGTCCGCTTAATAGGACTCTTAGATAAACCAACCTTATATGATCAAAAGCTGTACAAAATAATGATGTATTAGCTCTTCTTTCTAAGAGCATCTCCAATCCTAACCTAAACCCTTTCTCAAATTCAAATTTGGGTAAAAAAGGCCAAAAAAACCTTCTCCAACCCTGACTCAAACCCATACCAATTTTGAGTTTTACTCAAACCTAAACCTATACTGAGTTCTAACTCAAATTTTTTAGTAAAAGAAAATATGACCGTTGGACCTTCCTTCTCCCTTGCGATCCAAGCTTCATCCCACAACCATGGCTGCTAGCGAACGGAGCCCTTCGTCTTCCCGATGAACGAGTCCCTGCCTGCGTCTTCCCGGCAAAGCCCCATCTCTCCTTGGCGATGCTCTCCCTCTCCTCGGCGAATCTCTCTCTCTCTCTCACACACCTGCAAATCTTGCGAAGGAGGTTGCTTGCAGAAATGGCATCCGAATATGACTTTGCAGAAATAGCCATTGATCTCGGCTGTGATGAATCTCTCTCTCTCTCTCTCTCTCTCTCTCTCTCTCTCTCTCCCCTGCAAATCTGTGAAGGAGGTGCTGCTATGGCGTCCGAATATGGCTTTTAGGTCTGAAAATGGATTTTAGGTGTAGGGGTGATAGCCTGCAATGTGTAATCTTGGGAGGAAAACGTAATAAAATAAAGTTGTGGGAGTAAAATATAATTATTAAAAAAAATTGAGTAAAAATTTGAGCAAATGATTGGAGAGCCCAATGTCAAATGGAGCTTTTTACTCAATTTATGTAAGAGTTTGAGTAAATGATCGGAGATGGTCTAAGAAATTACAGAGTGGTATTTGTGTAATTATAGTAATTTCATTGCATTGTCCATATCAACTACATTCCTCTGCAATTTTTTTTATTTTTTATTTTTTTTTTGTTACAAGGGACAAATTGACCCATGATTTATTCTATTCCTAGGGCCCACCCTCCCTCACCACCTGAGCTAGGTGCCAAATATTGGCAGTGACAATCTTTGGTGTCAAATTTAGCATCACGTACCATATCGCACTCTCCTCTCTTCAAAAAGGTGAGAAATGCAAAATATAGCATTAATGTATTAGAGCACATAGGTACCAAAATTTGAAATTTATGCCATAATTTGATGTCATTTGGGATGCCAAATTTTAACTTTAACATATCAAATGGCATGAATGCACGAAAGAAATGCAATCACAAATCATGCACTTCTCCACGGGGAGGGAATGGAAACAAAGACAGGGTATTGAGAGGGAAGTGTAAATAGTGGTAACTGGTAAGCATGAGGATGGCCCAATAAATTCCTCAGAAGTAATTTAAAATCAAGACAATACTAAATTAGTAATGTTGGTGGAGGAAATAGGTCAAATGCTTCCTTTTTCTGTTAATAATGATACAATTGCAAGGGTGATGCCCACTATGCACCCATCGGCTTTGTTGCTTTTAATAGTGATGAAGGATATAAGGTTGAAACTGGCGGGCTCTAGTTTTATGCCTCCAAACAGAGCCCAGAGCAGTTTTTGACTGCTCTTCTTTGAGTCCATGAAATCATAACAATCATACATCATCTGTTGCTTAATTACTTATATTTCTTCATATTGCAGGTTGCCGGAATGCTAGCAATGAAGTTCATAGAGCTAGGTTGTAATTTGATTGTATCATGTATGGTTGGTTGCTCTACAGGTATGTGACATCATTTGCTTTTTTTCTACTTTTTTTTTTTTGGGGGGTAATGTTTTGGTACACTGCGGTGATATTTCATTATTTTGGACTTCGCATTTTATTTTTTACTAAACAATATAATTTTTTTCTTATCTAAATTGTGCTTAGTCGGAAATTTCTCCCGTAAAAGTATGGATACGTGCTATTAAACTAAAACTAACAGACCATCAGCAACTTCGTGTTTAGCAAATGAAGTTTTTCTTAAACTTCTCTGATAATAGTTCATAAAAGTAGGAATACACGCTATTAGACCAACAGACCATTAGCGTTCGTGTTTAGTAAATAAAGTTTTTCTTAATTAAACTTCTCTGATAAAAATTGTGATACATGCATGCATGTGCTCTATTTGACCAACGGACCATGAGTTCACTTCATGTGTAGCAAAGGAAGTTTTTCTTATCTATTAAATTTGGAAAAAAAATTAAAATTAAAATTATATCATGGTATGCTTACTATAAAGAAAGGGAGGGAGATAGGGAGAAGAGAAGAGTCTTGACTCATGACATTGATTGATTAGAGGTATTGAGGTACTCTTCCAAATATTATGATACATTTGAATCCATGCCAGGTCACGGATCAGATAAATATCACATCTTAATAGAAGCCCTAATCCAATTATTTTGGTTAGTTGTATCTATTCTATATATATAACTTTAAATGTTATAGTTCTTTTCCACTATTATTTTGTAATTTTATAATCTCGTTTATTAATTTAGTAAAATTGTTGCAGACATATGATAGAATTTGAACCCAGGTCACCCGCTACTAAGCCATGACAACGTACCACGGCACTCCTAACCACTTATCTTCCTTCATATTGATATTTTCTATTATTTAATTAATATTTTAATGTGATTCTAAATTTTGTTACTATTTATTGAATTTAATTCTTTTTCTTTTTTGTATTTTTTTTTTTTTTGTATGCATGTGCAACTGAAAAATTAAAATTAAAATAATAAATAAGAGCAAAATGATGAATGCTTTGAATGCTTTTATATAATAGTGATACTTATCTACCTAATTTCTTGATTAGTTGCCCTACCACTTAACATTAAATCCATATTCTAGATGACCTAATGTAGAATCTTATAAACTAAAATATCCATATAGTACACTATAAATTTGGAGGCCAATTTGGAATGATCCAATGGAATTTATATATATACATGCTGCATCTTTAGCTAATCCACTATGCCTACTTAATTGTAAAATAGATTCGATAAATAATCGTCCTACGTAACCCCCAACACAAAATATTTAAAAAAAAAAATCCCATAAAAAAATGAGAAAAAAGAAAGAGAATGATTTAAAGAAGAAGAATGTACACTATACTTTTATATCTGTACCTAATTTTTTGCAAGGATTTCCACAAAGAACTCATCATAAATCATGGTACTTGATTGAGTTCCTATGCTTTTAGTACCCTTATTGCATCAACATCAACATCAACTTATTTGAGTTATAAGCCAAAAACTACTCCTTTTTCAATGTGATTTCATTAATCCCACTGCAAAAAAATTAATGATATATAGTTGAGATGGTATCACACCTTCTTCAGGGTTGGGGAGGGTTTAGGAAATGGGAAGGGCTACCCTCATTGTGTAGCACATAAGTCCAATAGGTTTCGTTAAGGACCAAAAAAAAAAAAAAAAAAATTGTCTATATCCTAGAATTAATCGGCTCAAAAGTCTAAATACCTCCTCATATATATAAATTTTCTTATATATATATATATATAAATTTTCTTATGAGGACTTTCTTATATGAGGACGTGAATTTTTAGCCAATGTAAGCTAAATAGGAATTTTGGAAAACCGACCATTGGATTATATATTATTTCTTTGTACGTCATGCATATCAAAAATTACACTCATTTGACGGTCGGTTTCTAAAATATAAGCCATAAAAAACTATGTGACTGTGAAAAACTGTAATAATTAGTGTTGTCATAGTTTTTCGCAGTCTGTATTTTAGAAACTAACCATCAGATCACCGTGATTTTTGGCATGCATGTCATACATATGAAGAATATTAAATCTATAATCCCATTTTCAAAATATCCATCCTAAAGTGGCTAAAAAATAAGATGCTCATATAAACTTTTGTGAGGACATTATGACTCTGATTATATAATGTCATTCTTTTAAATGTACTTTAGCTCGCATAATATATATGGTCAGCAAATGATCTTGTGGTTTTATATATTGCTAATTTTGCAGGCCATTCAATCAACTTCTAGAATTAATTAATATTCGAGAAACCTGCATCAGGCTGTTTTCATGCTCGATCAATCAACTTCTGGATTGTTGTGATGATACGAGACATCAAGATCAAAGATATCAAGCAACCCATTACTTTGCAGTAAATTATGGTCTTTCCACTAATATTTAAAGTGTTAATTAAGAAATTTGATTAAGACATTTTAATTTGGCACTAAACTGAAATTTCTACACAAATAAGAATTCATGTTGCATCATCTTCCACTGTTGGGATAAGAGCAATAAATAAAGAACCCACTATCTATTGTCCATCAAAGCTTCTGTCACCATGTGGGTTTTGGTATAGGAAGGGTCCCATTAGGTGGAGTGCTTATCATCCGTACGTTTAGAGCATCTCCAATGCAAAAGCCAAATTTGGCATCCCAAAAAGCACTAGCTGATGCCAAATTCTACGCCCATTTGGCACTTTGGGATGCCAAATTTGGTTTTTTGGCATCAAGGAATGCCAAATTTGACTTTTTTGGCATTCCTTGATGCCAAAAAGCCAAATTTGGCATCCCAAAGTGCCAAATGGGCTTAGAATTTGGCATCAGCTAGTGCTTTTTGGGATGCCAAATTTGGCTTTTGCATTGGAGATGCTCTTATAATCCTTCTTTTTACTTATTTTGTTATGAATATTATGCATGTTAAAATTTACAATAATTTAACGGTGCCAATATTTTACAAACCAACAGTATACCGAATCAGTTTGTACTTTGTACCCAGCACCAAATTAAATTCTCTTTATGATTCTATGGATTGATGAAAGAGGGGCATTCACTGCCGTCCTTGGATATCCTATTTAGGTGCCTTAAAAATAAGGGTAGAATATGACAGCATTGGCCTTTACACTTGGGAAATGGTAGATGGATAAACGACAAATTCATAGAAAGGTGATGTGTACTGGAGGCAAGAAGAGCAGCAGCAGCATCATCATCATCATCATCACGGAAGGAGTACAAACAAGAAGTCCTCGGAGGAAGATAACGTAGGGCCATGGGTGTTGGGATACAGCACTTTAAGTGAACAGTGAAGTTAGGACATGAGGTATGGGGAAATAATGTGTGGGATCAAGGTGGTGAAGTGTAGTCTTTATTGGTCATCCTGTTATGGCACCACCTTTAATTCTTGTTATCAAAATTAATTCGTCACATCTTAAGACTTTATTGGAAGGCAAAAAACCCTCTCTTCATGTCCCATGCTCGAGACTATAATTGCAGGTTAACCATTCGTCTGATTAGGTAAGAATGTTCTTATCTAATTCATCGTCAGCCAATTCTTTTTAGGATTTATAGGTTAGGTATTTTAAAAAATCGAGCATTGAATTAAATAATTTTCTCATGAATGATATGTCTATCAAAAATTAAATGATCCGATAATCGATTTTCAAAATTCAATCTGTGAAATACTTTGATAGTATTTACCGTTGGATGTTATCAAAGTTGTTTAAATTTCTATATTTTAAAAATCAGTCGTTGGATTACTGTGATTTTATACATATGAAGATTATTTATTCCGACAGAATTTTTCAAAATACCTCTCTCAATGAAAATGGGCTAACAATAAGAAGTATGAGACTAAACCCTGTGTTTAAATGTCTAATCCAATGTCTATATATATATATATGTTTGTGCACACGCAAACGCACATATAAATATTATTAACTTCCTTTGAGATTATATGCAATATGAGTTTGTAATTTTTTTAGGTTTTTTTTTTTTTTTAACCTTTTTTGAGAGAGGAAGCAAATTCAATAGAATTAAAATAACATCGTTTCAATTTCAAAATTGTATATTACTAACTTATAACTTAAATGGTCTTTTCTATTTCCTTTTATAAGAAGGTTGAGGATTCAAAATTTAAAGCTCTGTTTGGATTAGTCTTTCCTAAAATCATTTTTAGAATTCAAAATTTCATTTAATCTGAATGAGATGAAAATAACTTTTAGACGACTTAAAGTGTAATATAACGATTTACCAAAATTAGACCTCTAACTTTTGCCATAATTAATTATAGTATTAAAGTTTTGATATGTAAATAGATTAAAAGTTATATGAGGTAAAAAGATTAATACAAACTGGCTATCTCTTAATGGCAGAAACAGATTAAGAAAAGATTAAGAAAAGAAAAGGAAGGCTATCTCTTAATGGCAGAAACAGATTAAGAAAAGAAAAGGAAGGGGAAAAAATGCTCGAGAAGGATGATGTAATGAGTAATTTTATTAATTTTTTATTTTTGGCTGGGATTGAATATACAGCAAACCACATATATAATTGAGTGATTTTCAGTAAACTGGTTTGGTACTTTATCTGTAAGAAGACTGGGATCATTCAAATGGGAAATGGCCTTGTTGCTCTAATGCTCTAAACAATATTTCATACCGACCAACTCATAACAAATATTTTATATCAACCATCATTAACATAGCAACTATGCTTGACTTCTAAGTTTTCTTCCACTAAATTTTAAAGCTAACCCAAACAAAGGACTAAAGGAGGCCCCCCCTCAGATACTGTCTAAATTAGAAGCAATTAGACTCAGGAAAAAAAAATGATTTTATTAAAAAAGAAAAAAAGAATTTTTTGGAGTAGGCTTGAGCACCTAGTCTAGTGAAGGGTTGCCTTGATTATTAAAAGAAGAAGATAGAGCAAATAAATTTGGATAGACAGTAGACCCACTAGGGCTAAAAAAGGTTAGACCTAGGTGAACCAGATGGGTCGGCAAGCAGCAAAAAGTGATCATTACAAGTGGAAAAAAAGGAAATTGAATTTTCAAATATAGGATATCCCAAAGTGCATGTGGAGATTGAGAGTGTGGTTTGAATGGTGAGAATTTCCACATAATTTTGACCCATTCCCAAGTTCTGGTAGTCCAAATTTACTGATTCTTTTGTAAGATAAGATAATATCATTAATTTCTTTTTCCAATAATATATATTAATTTCTTTTCATACTACTAAATGCTTACAGGAGCGCTTATAGTGGCCGGAAATAAAAAACTGACACAATTTTTCAGCAAAGGTAAGAAATAGCAACTAGAAGTTCCTTTCGTCATTTCTTATAGTGGCCGGAAAAACAATATTTCAAGCTGAATATGTGCATTTTCCAATCGCAGTGAGAAATAACGGATGGAATTTCCAATCGTCATACAAAATGATAGATGGAATTTTCAATCGCTATATATTACAGAGGTTGAAAAGAGACTAGGCGCTCATGCGTCCCAGGGCTCGCTAGATTGAGTCTGGATCCTCTACTTGGGCTTGGATATACTTAAGTGATGTGTCATGATTTAGATGCCCTACTTTTCACTTTGGTGATATGCAGATGATCCAAATCATGATATACCAAAGCACCAAGCAAATCCAAGCAGAGGATCCTCATTCCACTAGAATCGCTCCACACACGTACACACACACACATATATATATAGTCCCGATCTGGTAAGCACATATTGACTATTGCGAAAGTCGACATGAAGCTCATTAGGAATTATGGGATGCATATTTTAAGAAATCGACCGTTAGATTAGATACCCTTGAAATCAACGTTTGATCACTATAATTTTTGGCATGCTTGACCTACATATGCATGATATATCTAATCCAACGGTCACTTTTTTAAAATATGCATCTCACAATCACTAATGAGCTTCATGCAGACTTTTTGGAAGGTCAACATATGCTAATAGGATTATTTATGCATGTGTGTGTTTGTGTGTGTAGGGAGATGTTAATATAAGACTACTATTTTTTACAATAATTTTTACAAAACTTTTGCAAAATCCATATTTGGGAATTGTATTTTAAAAATTCCATTGTTAGATCAAATACCATTCTTTACATGTCATGCATGCCAAAAGTTAGTTAATTGGACCTCAATAGTTATTTGATCCATAAATTCGTATGTGTAATCAACAAATTTCTTCACTTTTATAGAAGTAATTCATAATCTCTTATTGACTTGATTTTTGACATACAGAAGGTCAGTATTTAATTCAATGATGTATTTCTCTAAAAACAACTCCCAAATATATGTTTTACAAAAATATTATAAAATTATTGTAAAAATTGTAAGCATATAATCGAGCAATTGAGGGGCTATAAGTTACAAATAAGAGATGAGACCTATGGTAAATAAAAACGATAAAATAATAAGGTGGCCAAAATTTTCATTTTTAATAATACATAAATATATGGGTAAGTATTTTCTGAAAGTAAAGATGTTCTGTTCAGACGGCATATAATTGAATCTGATTTATGCCCCATTTGTTTTTCTCATAGTGAATCTGTTGTTCATTTACTGCGTGACTGTGAGTATGCTAGGGAATTTTGGTCCCATATGCCCCTAAATCTGATCGGTGATGTTAATCTCCCTCTTGATGATTGGTTGTCCACTAATCTTTCCTCTAAAGCCACCTCCTGTGATGGGTTAGCCCCTGCTGCCAGTTTATTTTCCTTTGCTTGCTGGTCCTTGTGGAGTAATAGAAACAATTTCGTTTTTGAACAAAACCTCCTATCACCAAAAGTTAATTGTGAGCGTACCCTGCAAAAAACTTTAGAATTTTGTCTTCTTGCGGGTAAATCAAAGTCCCCTTGCAAGAACAGGGAAGTTTTTGTCAAGTGGAATCCCCCTTCACCCCCCTTTGTTAAGCTTAATACTGATGGCTTAGCTATTGGGTACCCTGGGAAAGCTGGCGCAGGTGGTCTGATTAGGGATCACAATGGCAGCTGGCTGGTTGGTTTTGCTAGAAATATTGGCTGGAATGACAGCCTCACTGCTGAGTTGTGGGCTCTAAGGGACGGTTTGAAGCTTGCTCTTGATATAAAGTTCATGCACCTTGAGATTGATTTGGACTCTATGTCTGCTATCGAACTTGTTTCAAAGGGTGTCTCTACATCCCATTATCTTAGCCCTATTGTGCTTGATTCTAGGTGCCTCATGGAGCAACTGGAAGGGATCGTTATTAAACACACGTTCAGAGAAAACAACCAATGTGCTGATGCCCTTGCAAAGGATGGCTACTCTAATTTATCTGGCTTCTTTTTGTATAATTTACTGCCTGTGTGGCTTAAGCTCTTGTTAGACTCGGATGCTCATGACACCGCTTATTCTCATTTCGTAATATAATTTGCTCCAGTTAACCAAAAAAAAAGTAGCCTTTTTCTCAAAATATTCGTCCGTAGTTACTAGTCAGTACCAAGTGGCCCTTCAAAGGGAAGCTGAATATTTATATTCGTCGGTAGTGGGTACCAAGTGGCCCTTCAAAAAAAATTGGCGTCAACTAGTATTTTTTTGGGTGCTAAATTTGACTTTTAAATGTAAAATTTGACTTTTGCATTGAAGACACCAAAACTAAATGGTAATAATCAAAATCCAAGGTATTAATTTGCAAACTCGTGGTCCAATTAAATTACCTGCACAGTTTTATGTCATTTCCTGCTTTTAATCTTTTTAAATTACCACATAGAATTTTTGCTACAACTGTAAATTTTGTATTTCACGCTTCCCTCTAAGAATGATTACAAATTTACTCAGAAACTCAGATCAAAAGAAATGGTAAGAATTTACAAACTAAACAACCTCTTCAAAGTTCAAATGGTGGAAGTAGAACGTATGATTTTCGGTAAATTAACCTAATACTGTATATAGGTAATTAAAAGAGAAATTAAATTAAATTTCCATTATATTATAGATATATATATATTACATAAAATGGTCAATTTTTCTAATACAAAGGAACTGCTATGCGCGGCGGCTTCGGCGGTTTCGGCGGCCGTACAATGATATTTTCCGTCGGCCGTGGAGGCTCACAGGGGCATGGCAATGCTATGAACTTTGGAATTTGATCCCCTGGCATTAATACCGGCAAGCTTTGGCTCTGGTCTAGATTTAAACCCTGAAAATATATACATATATTTAAATCAGCACAAAATTTTTAATATTTGAAATTTAATTTAATTGGGAAAGGAAGAGGAAAATTTTACCGTGTAGGCAGGTCTAGCTTTTACTAGAGAAGGATCTCCAGGTGCCTCGAGATCTGTGGCGTCGGAGAAAGATCGACGGAGGGAACGGAGTTTCTCCCAGTGGTAGCAACAGGAGAAGATTCCACTTAAGCTGAAGATGACAATCAAGAGGAGAGCTGTGCCAAGGGGGAAGCCTAAGGACGGTCGAGATGAATCCACGTGGGGTGGTGCAAAATCCGGACTCTCCATAATCTGTAGCAGATGATCTTCTTCCTTCTCTCACATGTGGGAGTGGAAGAAATAAGGAAGCCACAGAAGGAGGAAGAGAAGAGAGAGAGAGAAATAATGAAGGGGGTGTTTGGGAAAGAGTGACGGTGGTGTTTATTTATGGGAGTGAGGCGTGAGAGAATAGGGTGAGTACGTGTAAAGGTACAGCTTACTGTCCCGTCCTGGCCAGTACGGAAGGAGGAAAGGGTCCCCACTTGCTTGCGACTAAGTACTAACTGTTCAAGTATCATAGTCTAGCTTGCTTTTGTTGTGTTGCCCATTCGAGTTGGAGGAAAAAATGAATTTGTCTAATTAGACTTACTAGTCTAATATGATCTGATAAGCCTCAGTTTTTTCAATCATTTAGTAATATATTTTCTCTCAAAGATAGAGATAAATTTTCACTGTTTATATATATATATATATGATCCACCTTATGTAAAATTGTTTTGGATGATCTATATGTATCCATATTAAAATAAAATTAGAAAAGTCGACTATCAGATATTAGATTGCCTTCTTGGTGAAATATTCTAATAAATTATACTTTACTTTAACTAAAATCAGATAAGAAATCTAAGTCTTTGAATTTCTTTTTACAATGAATCGTGCATTAAGTGAAAAGAAATTCAATAAATTTAATTTTTTAACTGTATTAGTTAGCATAAAGTATACTTGACTAAAACACTTCTCTGTCTTGTTGTGTATGTTATATATGTCAAAAATTATAGTAATTAAATAGTTGATTTAAAAAAAAAAAAAAAGTGACAGTAAATATACAATAATTTTTTTTACAAATATATTACTAAAATATTGCGATTGATATGCATAATATATAAAAAGTATATAATCTAACAATAAATTTTTAAAATCTACTTTGCAACTAAAAATTAGGAATTGAACTTAGTTGACACTAAACCGCTAATATCACTCCATGTGTACTCTTTTTTATGGTGTTAGCTAACAAGAGATTTCTTACTCCAATGGAGCTAGCAATATGATGAGCTAAAAAAATATTAAAAATTTGCCTACCAAACTTTTTCAACAAATGGTAGCATTTTTACAAAAATATTTAAAACCAAGCCTACCCTTTTGGCTAGCCACAATTAGCACACCTTAGCATCTGGCCACTTTAATAAACTTATTACCATATCCATTAGAAAGCCAAACAACCTCTTCAAATAAACAATTTAGGATGGTAGTTTAGATGGTTGGGCTTTGGCGTATCAAGTCCGAGGTCCCCGTTTCGAGTCTCCTGAGCCACCTGCCCAAAGTATTTGCTTTGCGTCTTACTCGGTGTCCGTAGTTAGTAGGATATTGCGGTCATCCGAGGGATTAGTCGAGGTGCGCGTAATCGAACTACCGATTACGCATTAATCGGACTACCGAATGTATGATAAGCATTCCAAAAATCACAGTAATCAGACTACCGATTTTTGAAATACAAACTGTTAAGCATTATATAAGTATTTAATTTTTCACAATTTGTATTTAAGAAATTAGTGGTCCGATCACTGTAATATTTGGCATATCTGTCATACATATAAAAAATATTAAATTCAACAGTCAGTTTTTCAAAATACTTATTTTACATTAGCCAAAAACTAAATTCTCATATAAAAAAGTCCTCAAAGCAACAAGACTATATTATTTTCTTATGAAACACTCCCCCTCAAAAATTTTCTGACTAATGGATCATCACGGCAATGTCACCATAAAGAGTTTGTTATCTTTTTTTGGGGATAAAGACTTTGTCATCAGCGAAAAGAAAAAAGAAGAACTGAAAATTGGGCATTAGCTGGCAATTAAAGAATGCTGCTACCCTTTTTTCTGTTGGAGTAAACTTCCGACCCAAGCTACATGTCAATTGTCACTTTACTGTGGTCAATTATACCTTGAAAGCATTACGTCGTTTCCTGCAACGTCCCTCCATCCTAAAGTTGTTGGGTATGACAGATTCACACGTCTCTCTTTCTCTCTTTTTCACACATAAAACATCTCTCACTTTTGGCCTTTTGGTACATCATGAGGTTGAATTAGAGTTTGGTTTGATGGCTTGTCATGTATGGTGCGGATTTTTTTTTATTTGGCCTTTTGGCCAACGTAAAGCAGGTGTTTTGAAAAATTGACCGTTGGATTGAATATTATTCCTATGTACTACAGGCATGCCAAAAATCACAGTGATCTGACGGTCGATTTATGAAATACAAACTGTGGAAAATCAAAATGTTAAAATTTTTCATAGTATGTATCTCATAAATCGACCGTCAGATCACTGTGATTTTGATAGAATTGATACCACAAAACACAAGAGGCACAAAACACGTTTGTAAATTGTCAGATCACTGTGAAAAAGAAAATCGAATTGATACCACAAAACACAAGAGGCACCGCCCGCAAGACGCGCAGGTTACCATCTTGGAAGAATTGTCGTGCGGAATTAAAATTTGATACGTTTTGAAAAGTTTGTAAATTTCTTCTTGCTTTCATTCTAAATCTTTTGAACCCTCGATCAATACGTTCTGCATGACATTGACTTTTTTAGCACTAAAAACTGTTCCATCACATCCCCTCCCAGGCTACTTGCTTCATTGCAATACATGCGCTAATTAGCATAGGACCGGCCACCGGCCACCGACCACCACCTCTGCCGCACTGACTAGTCTCCTTCATAATTGGGCTCAAGACACAGATCGATTCTAGCTTTATGCTAGATGGTCACTTTTTTTAAGCCTAACATCCTTGTTATATTTGGATTGTCTGGCCACCTGTTTGGTATGAACATTCCTGGTGTAAACGCTTGGCATGACACTATAACCACAGGTCATATTTCTAATCTAAAATATCAGTACATGCCGTTTGTGCCAAAGTCAAAATTTGGCACCTCAAATTGACAATAATGCTAAATTTTGGCATTTATATGCTTCAATGTATTAATACTATATTTTGACACTTTTCACATTTTTGAAAAAAAAGTATAACATGGCACAAACAAGTGACATTTAAGTTGCTAAATTCGATACCAAGTGGTGTCATTACTAAAATTTGGCACTTCTAATGGTATCTCATTTGAGCAAGTTATTTGGGTGGAGATACAATATCCACTACCCACTTCATAAACAATTAACTGAAAGACTTTCTCAATATTTTTGTGAACTAGGGATAAGAAGGAAATGACATTAGACCCAATGACATTAGCTTTCTTCCCAAGAAGGAAATGTTAGAAGTGCCAGTGCCACGTTTTGCTTCTTTGGCTATAATTCCCCACCACTGGCCACCGCAACTTCTTGATGGCTTGTCAATTGATCTTATCCTTTCGAGCAAATTTTCATCATTGGTCCCATATTGCATCGGTGCTGTTTTTTGCCCTGCCTTTTGCAGTATTTGAAACGTCAGTGACGTTCATACTTTGGGACCCTTGGAACCTAACCTTGTCCACACATACAAACCAATTGAATTTGCAGGAAAAATACGATGGGAAATGTGCTTTTTCAGATTTACCCATCTGGTCTCTGTAAATTCTTTTCAAGGAAAAAGTGACACACAAGTTTCACCAACAACAATGATTCTAATATGATTTCCTTGAAAAGTAGGATTTTAACTGGAAATAGATTCATGTGGCAATAACTAGTGCATAAATCTATATGAATCTGAGAGCAATTATGAGGAAGATTTTTAAGTGGTGGGCATTGATTAAAATTGGGTTAATGCTGTTTACATAATAAATTTGACTCTAAGAGCGGATCTGGTCGTCTAATATTTCATTGAATACCACTAGTAGGACATGATTTGTGGGAGACAGACCTAAATGTCACACTAATTTGGCTAGCACTGCCCACATTGCCCAATGGAGAGGCTAATATTGGGAAAAATGTTGGCTGCTTACAGTGGTTTTATTGACTTGACAAGCTAGTGGCTTTGACGCGGAACGATACATATGGCAGAGTGGAGATCTTCTGTCCCACTTTTATGTACCACTTTCCTATTCTTTCTCACAAAAGTAATGTACCACTTTCCTATTCTTTCTCACAAAAGTACACCTTGAAAATTTAAATATGAATATTTATTAGAGAAAATTATTCAAAATTCCTTGAGTTTGGAGCTCTATATCGTGAAGTACAATTTTATACCATGAGGTCCACAAGATTTTCAAATTCCTTTTCATATTTGTTATGCTAAAAAGAATTTTGGGTTTGGTGGTATAAAAAGCTCATGTAAGGGACTTATGGGTATGTCACCCTATTTATTAAAATATGGGATTTTCAAGGTGGACTTTTGTGAGAATGGACAGGAAAGTGGTACATACAAGTGGGACAGAAGATTTCCACTCCATATGGCATCCTCCTAAAAAAATAAGGGTGGCAAAATGCGACACGACTTAAGAACGCGACACGAACCGTACACGAAGATAGTGGGTTTGGATTACTCTTAATCGTGTTCGGGTCAGAATCGGGTCGACCCGCTTAATCTGTGTAGTTAGGCATATCGGTTTCGTATCAACCCGTGTAACCTGAAATTGACCCACCTAATATACATATCATGTTCGTGTCAACCTGACCCATATAAACCGCTTTTGACCTATATAACTCATTTACCCATTTGGCATTTATTTATACTTTTTGAGATGTGACGTTGATCTGAGGTGGAAGACTATATTTTGATTATGATCGTTGTTGTCATAGGAACTTTTTTGAGATGCTTATTTTTAAGTTTTATGATTTTAATTTATAATTTCATTTTGGGATAATTTTAATTTATTTAGTATGATTTTCATTTAGATGTTTACTTAAATTGCATTGATTAACAAGTAATTTATATGATTTTTTATGTTTAAATATAAGTAAAAAAGTAAGCAAATTCATTTCAAGTTAATTGGGTTATAATCGTGTTATGTTAGTCGTGTACTCGTGTTGACCTAAACACGCCCCAATTATTAAATGGGTTAATTGGGTTAGGTTCGTGTCAACTCAATTATAAACAGGTAGTGTTTGTGTTTGAATTTATGATCCAATTAATAAACAGGTCGTGTTCGTGTTGACCCATATGCTCGAATACATGCCTCTCGACACGACACGAACCCGACCTGTTTACACAAATTGCCACCCCTATAAAAAAGAAAAAGCACTACTAACAAGTAGGTTGAAAAAGTTTACAGTAATTTTTTCAAATGAATCTCGACCTCTAATTTATTATCCAAGAAAGAATTTGCTAAGAAAGAGACCTTAGAGAGGATTGGATCACCTACCACACCATTTTAGATAACTTTTGGGACAATTTTTTTTTAAAACATGTAACATTTTCCAAAATGTTAACCATGAAGCAAGATTCAAAAGGAAATTTATTCCGAGAGGCCGTATGCACAATTTAATAGCTGGGGAACCCTTAAATTAAAGATTGATTGTATCTGAATTGGGATTATAGGTCATAGGATAAAACAATATACAAACGAATTCCAAATAATAAAATCAAATTTCAAGAAGCCGTGGGTTTCAACCCAGTTATTGGGTTTTGTAGGCCTGAATTTGGCCCAGTTGAAGTACAGGTTATCCAACCCATCAATCCATTCAGCTACGGGTTGGATATTGCTACCTCTTTCAAAGATTTTCACTTACCATTATTTTCTAGACCCCACTAATTAATCAACAGACCCCATAAACTTTCTAAAATACTCCAATCTCATTTTTAGATTTGATTTTTATTCACTGCATCCTACCCAACCCGCAACTCACCCATTTCTCTCGACCCTCTCTTTTCGGCACTCAATGCAGGGAAAAAATGAACAAAAATTCATCTATAGATCAAAAAAAAGGAAAAAAATGATATGATATGTTTCATCTACGAAGGGGCAAAAACAAAAACTCGAAATGGAAATGAAGAAAAATAAACATACAAAAATTTAAGGAAAAAAATTAGAATCCATGAGTATGTTCAATTAAGTAGTACTACACGAACCAACCTAACTAGTACTACGCGAACCAACCAAACAAAACAAGTATTTTTGGTTGGTCCCAATTGAGCATACTCTTCAATTTTGGTTCTCTAAACAACCCGTGATTATGAAAAAGAAAAGAAAAAAAATGACGAGGGAATGGGGTGTAGAAATCAATACTTTGAATATTAGAATTGGTATATTCTAATGTCAAATATTCTTAATGATAAATTTGTGTGAAGAAATATTTGGAAAAGACAAATATGAGGAGGAAAATAACTTGGATTTCATGGCCCTCCCCAATGCATTTTAGGGCTTGATTGTCACCTTTAAGTCTGTCATAACTATGTACATTATTGGATATGTTAATATAAGGTGCACTTGATGCAACTTTGTATCAGGTGAGTTTTGTGGGCCAGTTGTAGAATATATTTTGAAAAACTTGCCATTAAATTAGATACCTCTCTTATGTATCTCAGCCTGCTAAAAATCACGATGATCCAACAATCGGTTTCTAAAAAACTAACTGTGAAAAAATGGTAGCATTTTTAAAGACAAAAAGTCATATTTTTTCACAACGACATATTTCAAGAACTAACCGTTGGATCATTTTGATTTTTTGCAGGCCGGACATACATAAGAGGTAAAGAGTGGTATCTAATCCAACGGTCCCTTTTTCAAAATTTATTCTACAATTGGCCCTATGAAAATTACTTGACGCAACTTATATTAGTGTCTCCTATACATGATAGTTTATTTGCACACACAAACACACACACCTGAACAAAGAGACCAAGTCCTTAATGAGTTTTCATGTTTGGGCTGTCCTGATGGGAAAAACTTACGTTGTGACACATTGACAACCCAAGCCCATATATAAGAGTTCAAAGAGCTCAAGCCCATACATACCCATTTGGTAAATATGCAGTCTTATGCTCCTATCAGTATTCAAACTGCTTGCGGTGCGTTTGAGTTGACTTTTTCTAAAATTACTTTTGAAGAACTATTTTTTGGTATATCTCTTTAAGATAATGTTCAAACCATATTTTTACATATCAAAATTTTTATACTAGAAGTTATTGTGGTAAAAGTTGGGGCCTTTTAACTTTTGCTACAATCACTTTTAATATAGTATGAAAATTTTGCCGTTCATCCTATCATCTCTCAAGTTGTCTAAAAGTGATTACAACCCCATCTCTTAGATCAAGTGAAATTTTAAGTTCGAAAAGTAATTTTATGAAAATTAATGCAATCGGACACTTAGATTAGAAGTGCTAATACAAAGCCCACTTTCAAGCAACATGATACTTTTTTTTTTTTTTCATTTTTTATTGCCATGAACTCTAGCCTAAGTGCCACTTGTATTAACCTTTTATAAAATTACTTTTAGAGAACTATTTCTTTACATCTCTTTTTAAAGTTATGTTCAAATCATGTTTTCATATATCAAAATTTTCATATTAGAAGTGATTATAACAAAAGTTGGAATTTCCAAACTTTTGTCACAATTACTTTTAGTATGAAAATTTTGTCATCCATTCCATCAACCCTCAAGTTGTCTAAAAGTGATTCATATCACATCTCTTAAGGGCCCGTTTGGATTAGTTTTTCTTAAAATCACTTTTGGAACTTAAAATTCCACTTGATGTAAAGGATGGAGTGATAAACACTTCTAAACAATCTAAGAAGAAAAAAGATTGTTGGCAAAATTTTCGCAATAGAGTGATTGAGGCAAAACTTAGGAGGGCTCAACTTTTGCTACAATCACATCTGGTATAAAAATTTTAATACTTGAATACATGATTTGACCATAACTCTACAGATATGTGGAAAAATAGTTCTTCAAAAATAATTTTTTTAAATACCAACCTAAATAGGCCTTAAATCAAGTGAAATTTTAAGTTTTAAAAGTCATTTTAAAAAAAGCTAATGTAAACAGGTTCTATATAAAACAGGTTCTATATATATATATATATATATATATATATATAAAAGCACCTTGTAACAAAAACTTCATGATAGATGGAGATATGTTTTTGAAAAGAATTCTTAATGTATACAACAAAACAATCCTGTCATTTTCCTCCAACATGTCCTCCAATATTTGAAGAATCGTTCTCAATACTTCCATAAAGATACAATCAATCTGTTTAGAACTTTGAAATTAGACAGAGAAGGTTTTCATTTTAAAGGGCGGACTTGGGCCAATGGACGTATAAGCAGTGAACACGTGGCGTTGGGAAAAAACACAAAACAAAGAAAGAAAATATGAACCTTACTTCAACCCTACTACTGCAAAGTACAAAGTTTAAGACTGGACATGTCATCAATATCCATGCGGTTGTTGGGCAGGCATGTGGACCCCTCTCAATGCCCTCCGTGTGAATCATGCACAGTAAAAGCATATTTTAAATATATTATTCTATTGTCTACTTTAATTGTCCTTTTTTATAAATAAAATAAAAAATTTGACATGTCCTTTAATTATTAGAACCAAGCTTCATTTATTAGCATAGATTTCATGTCAACTATATACAAAATATTATCCTGATTATTCTAATTGGGAAAAAAAAATAGCCGGCACGGTTGAAATTAAGAATAGTTAAAATAAATTATTGAAAATAGTAATTTTTAAAATAAAAATAAAATAATTTTTTTTTTTAACAATAGCTTGTTGGTGAAGTGTCTAAAGCTACTATTTGAATTTATTTATTCTATTTGAAGTTTCTTAGGTATTGATTGTGATACATCATTCAAATTTCAAAATAAGAGATAAATTATATATTTTAATGAAAAAACTAAAAAAGTATTGAAAGAAACTTTAGACTTTTAATTTCATGCAACTTTTTTATAAACTAAAACATAAGGGCGTGCAAAAATCTGTCCATCCCGCCATACTTGCTCGATCCTGCCCAACTCCACCCGCAACTCGCGGTTACATATCTCATAGCAAGTGGGATCAGGTGGATGATATAGAAATTCTATTAGTTGGGTTGGTTGATGAGTGTCAATACCAAAATCTGCTCAAGACCCACCACCCGCCAACATTTATATATAAATATATTTATATATATAAATAATAAATATACATAAAATGATTTAAGATACTTGTTATAATTTTTTTTTGCTTAAAATACATGTTAGAAAGCAGAAACCATAAAGACCAAAAGTAAAATACATGCTATAAATTTATAGCTATTTCTTTGCCATCAAATTGCATTATAAAATGTTGGATAAATCCTCCAAAGCATATAAATTTTATGTTATAAAGTGGTGATATGTTTGCTCTTCATCATATTTAATGTTCAAATGCGAGTGAAATCACATCGATCAACTCATGGAATGTCTCTCTTTCTACTTTGTTTATTATCTTTTCTAATTGATAAGCGTTCATCCATTTTGCTTAGGGAGTTCCTGTAAATTCTGAGCATAATTTTATCTCATTATCAAATATATTCACTCTATTTTATATGAGTGTGCCCCCTAATTCTTATTTCTTATTTATATTAATATGTATTTACTTTCAATTTATGTAACGTACATCATTTTTATAATTTTCATATTTATATTTTAAATAGTTGATGGAGAAGTCCCATGAAAATTATAATTTAATCATTAAAGAACATAAAATTGTATTGTTAGACACGAATTTGAGGTGTTTTTGCTTAATCAAATGAGTTAAGAGATTTTAGATGTTTATAAACAAATTTATTGTTGATTGACCCACTCAATCCGCCAACCCGCCGATTGAAATCCGTAAATTTTTTAAACCAATTCATAGATTGTTAAGGTATGCGGATCGGTTAGTGAATGGAAAGATTAGCCACCCAATAAAAGTGGATTGATCGGTGATTTTACCCTCCGCCTACCCTAACCGACATTGTGCACACCTCTACTAAAACAGTTATAGAAAAAGCAAATTCTATTTTTTTTTCCTATCCTCTATTTTCCTTTTCTACCTAACTTTCTTGAAAATCAAAAATAGATGTAGTTGGTTTTTTGAGAAAATAAATAAATAAATAAAAAAGAGGAGAAATATAGGTTCGTACATCGTACTTCGTAGAGTGGCCTCCTCCACTTGACAAATCAGCCAAAAATGTTTTATCCCAGCCATTAAATTTTAACCAGTAGAAAACAAAACCAAAAAAAAAACCCACAGCAAATTGCCAAATCCTTCCATACCTTTCACACGTGAGCTTTCAGATGTGAGCGTGTTAGAGTGGCCCCACCTATAAACACCATTGACCTTCATTACCTGTCAGTCTGGCCACGTGCCCTTAACCCCTGTCAACTAGTTTCCAATGTCATTACGTGTCAATTCCTCATTGGACTGATACCGACCCACAAAACTATAACCCTAGTCTCGGACTCGGACGCTTCTTTCTCTCTCTCTCTCTCTCTCTAACCACGGTTAGAGTTAATTAAACCATGGTTGAATCATAGTGACCGGCAAAAGCGGAGGTCTCCCGGCATTGGGTCCCTTTGTCGTGGCACAGGCCCGCAATATCTGTGGCTCAAAAGCGAAGAACCCCACAAATCTTTTATTTTATTAATATTAAAATCTCTTTCCCCCACCGTCACTTTCGGCACCATTATAACATCTATAGAATCACAAACCCATACATGGAATACATCATCATCATCCCACAGTTTTGGTTTATGATCTAACGGCGGATAGGTAAGCATTGATTAGGTGTGGGTGACGTGGGGTGATGTTAGGGAGGTTATTATAGACATGTCCCATGCATGACCACATAAAAATGGCTGTGCCCAAGCGTGCTAGTTTTTAGCGGCAGTTAATGATGCTTGCAAGACCGTATACCTCAAAATATATTTTATTAGAGTTCGTGCATTATTATTATTTATTATAAGGATCACTCATCCCTCTTGCTTTCAATTTTTTTTTTTTTAAATTTAAAAAAGACAAAGTGCATATTTTATTTTTATGAAAGAAAATATTATAATTTAATGTAAAGTTTTATTTTAATCCTCTGTTTTTATATTTGAGAGTGCTACAGTGTTAAAATGAGAGTTTCTCTCATATTTGATACAATTATGCTTCGTATAATTTTTTTTTTTTTTTTTTTTTCAAATAGAAAAAACATTAATGTCATAACCAAATTTGAGAGTCATAACAAAAAAAATGTATTGTTGTTATAACACTCAAATTTGGCAATTGCATTCCAAATGAGAGTCCATTGAAAATAGAGGAATGCTATACATCGCTACAAGTATCACTACATGAAAAAAAAATTGATGGTAGTTTTGAAAAATCACTCATGGGTATTTTTTGAAATTCACGATCTTTCTTTCTTGTAGCAATACATGTAGTGATACATTGTAGTGATGCATAGCATTTTTTTTTTAAGATGTTCTAAAAATTATATATTTGATATTTCACTTTTGATCTTTCTTTTATTTTTATCCCATTGATTAAAAGTAGATAGTTTAAATTAATTATGAACATAAAAATTAAAAATGTATAATATTATTCTCTCAAATCATATTTAACACTTCAATTTTATTGTTAAAACTTACAAAGACAAACACCCTTGTCTTTCATTACTCTATTATATGTAAGTTTCATGAGTTATGAATTTACCATAGATGAACACAAAATTTTATACAATTTTTAATATTTGTTTATAATATTTATATTTTGAAAGATTTATTATTTAGTTATATTTAAGCTTATATTTATAAATGAAATAACTCATGATATCTCATCAAATTGAAATTTGGAAAATATTATATATATAAAAGAGACATTTGATTTTTTTTTTTTTATATTACTAATCCTTTTAATATAAAAAGATAGGTATTAATAGATTTTTAAATATTCAAAATTAAAATTTATCTTAAAAATGGATATACATGTTACTTGATGTCCTTGGGTAAAAGCCACATCCAATTCAATATAATTTTCATAAAAAATATTAAAATGTATATAAAGTTTTGTACCTTCTACCATATATATTTTAAATTTAATACATCTATATCAATAATATAGAATGTATATAATGAAGGAGAGAAAGATGAAAGAAGGGTAATGATGGAAAAGAAAGTGGAATAGGAGAGAGAGAGAGAGAGAGAGAGAGAAGGGGGGTGGAGGTTAGATGTCCCGTTCACCACCCGGCAATACAACTTCAAATGCCGCTTTCTTGTCTCCCCATCACAGTTGTTCCCCCTGTTTTCCTCTGTCCCCCATCTTGATCCACTCTCCAATAAATGCCCCTTACGTGACTTACACCCACTCAATATCCCCTACTTCATTTACTTTTTTGCCCTCTCCTTCTTACCTAAATCCAATCATATCCCATCCATCTTTCCGTTTTCATCTTTTTAAGTTTTTATCCCATTAATTAATAAGAGGAAAAACCAAATTATGAAATACTTGCAACCCTTTCATTATTTATAATTAGAGCATGAACTTAAGGGGCATCTCATATAGTTCAAGAATGATGTTATTAAAAAAAATACTTGTATATATATAAGATCTAGACATATGCCATGAAATCTATAGTATTCAATTTTTTACCATAAGAGACAATTCAATTTTAAAAGACAATAATATAAAGGTTAACGAATTGGATCTAATAATATAAAAATATTCTCTAAAAAATTTATGGATATATATAACTCTATTTTAATTTACATAACAAAAAAGATATAAAAAAAATTATGAATTTTAGTAGAATCTAGTCCGGATGTTATACGATCCTATGGAACAGTGGCCTCGTGTGAGAAGCGAGGATAAGTCGAGATCTGATAACTCGAACACCTCATTGATTGACAAAAAAAATTAAATAAAATAACATCAATCAACTCCAAAATTGCCCACACACGGAATTTGGGTACCTCTTGAAGCCTAGAAGATCAAGGCATGAACATGGGATTAGAGGGTATTTGGGCCATTTGAATATAGAAGGTAGTGCATGTAGTGGTTGAAAAATCTTTTGATTTTTGATATTTTTGGGTAAACAATTTTATTTCTCTTCATTTTGCAATTACCAATTCTGGTGAATCCCTCTTTTGTCCCTTCTCTCTCGTAGATGAGCCGTATCAAAAAATTTAGGTTCATGTGAAAAGGATGGAAGCTAAAACTACTAATGTCTCCTTCGATGAGGTTGGCTTTGCTATCACACAACAAATATCTATATCATAGACTATGCATGGCACCATTACACCTTACGTACAGAAGCGACACTCCTCGAGTGAAGTAAGTAGCTCCTACGTACTCGGGGTTAAAATCAAGAAAAATGCTATGTTTCAAATAAATTACTGTGAAAGTATATTTTAAATGATGATGTCAATGATTCAATTTTTTTTTTTTTTTAAATTTCCTATTAATAATAAATGAAGTGTTAGATGATACTTTTTAAAGATATATACTATTATTGGTATGTTACAATCTCATTATCTCAACCAAATTTTTAAAAAATTGTTTTACAAATTTGTGTTATATATTTCATAAGATAATATTTGTCAGCTAACACGCTTAGGGTCCGTTTGAATAAACTTATATTTTTTGCTTTTTTTACTTTTAAATATAATAATATGAATTTTTTGAGTACAAAAAATTTGGTAGTTATTTTAAAAAGTTGATGCAGTAAGAAATTCTTACTTCCTCAACTTTTAAAAGTAACTACCAAAATTTTGAACTATAGAAAATATAAAAAACTTTCATTTTTT
>JAESVK010001383.1:2010843-2036535 GCA_017140935.1 Hamamelis virginiana | reverse complement strand
CAAACGTGCCCTTAGTTGATCTAATTTGAGTGAGAATAAGAACGCAAGCTATCTAATGGTGGGAGGCAGCCACCTCCTCTGGATTTTATTTTAAAAATTTTATACCTTATTATTTTTCGAAATTTTGAATTCGTCTCTCAAAAAATATTGTTTGTATCATTTATTTTTCTTTCGTTTCAATTTTTTTCCCTCTCTATAAAAGCCCTAACCCCACTCTAGTATCTCATTTTAATTTTCTTATTTCGGTTTGCACTTGTTGACTCCTCTGTCTTTGCCTTCTTTGGACTGAATTCCTAACTTCTTCTTTGAGTGAGAATGAAAAAGTATAACCTTGAATCTTTTCATTAAGCCTTGCAATAAAGTTCTTGTGATGTGCAAAAATCTAATGACAATATTAGGTAATGGATAAAACCCATTTTAATGTTTGGTATACCATTAGTAGAAATAATGGCCACTGACTATTTATTGTATTTACATAAACATACTTAGTTCATTCATATTACGTAAATATGAATTATTCAGGGCTCGTCTGTGTTAGTTTTTGCTAAAATAACTTTTTGATAAGTATTTCTTCACATATTTTTTTTAAAATTATGTTTAAACCATGTTTTCACACATCAAAATTTATATACTAGAAGTGATTGTGATAAAAGTTGGGACATCCTAACTTTTGCCACAATCATTATTAATATGAAAATTTTGCCATACATCCTATCATTCCTCGAGTTGTTTAAAAGAGATTATCATCCATCTTCTTACATCAAATCAAATTTTAAGCTCCAAAAGAGATTTTATGAAAAGCTAATACAAACGGACACTTGAAGCTTTAGACCTGTTTGGGATTTTAAAAACTTATATCAAATTGAATCTACCTGTTTAAAATTATTTGATTTTGAAATAAATTAACCCATTCTTGATTTTTTTAAAAATAAAATATAAGTTTATATTTTTCTTTTCAAAACATTGAGTAATTTTATTAAAAAAACAAAATTTTTTAATAGTAATACTACCAAAGCCAATGAAACTCATCTTTAATTGGCTAATTTTTTATATTTTTCGAATTACTTTATATCCAACTAAATTCATATTCAATCTTAATACCTCCCACATTTAAAATATAATTTATAATTAAGTGAATTAAAAATTAAAAATTAAATATAATTCTTGTTTTTTTTTTAATGAATTATTCATCTTCAGCTTACTAAGTAACAAATGAAGCCGGCCGACAGGTGCCTATCAGTGAAAGCGAGTAACCTCTGTCCGTAGTTTATCCTTGTGAAAACCCCATTTCCCTGACAGAAGGAAGAAAACCACCCTGGAATTACAAAAACGACAAAATGACGTAGTACCATAAATAAACTACACGATAGGGGTATACTCGTCATTGAAATTAAAGAAAGGGTACGTTCGACATTTCAGCTATAACCAGGAAAGCACGAACCAGAAACCATCTTTACGAAAACTTTTTTTCCTCCAAAAAGAAATAAAATTCCATCATATCACCTGTAACGACGACAGATATTTAATATGTATATATATCTCGTTACAATATCTGACGGACAAGATTCTCGTCATCTACTCAACCTCAGCCGTTGATCCGACTGCTCTCCCAGATCGGCGCAAGTATATATACGATCCGTCCGAATTTCGGAGTTAAAAAAGGAAAATACCATAACTTTTCCCTCTTATTTTCTCTTTTACCACCTTTTAGCTTTTATTTTCCGCTTCGAGTTTCTCGGCGAACAAACAGCCTAAAAAAGCTTTTGTTGCTTTCTGCTTAATGGACGGACCTTGAACTCTCTCTCTCTCTTCTTTTCGTATCCTGCGCTTCTTGCATTTTCTCGTGGATTTCAAACCGTGAAGCAATTTTCTTCTGCTTTCAGGTATGTAGTTTTTTTTTTTTTTTGGTTTGAATCTGTAGCTCTGTCTGTTTTGCAGTCTTTTCTTCGTTGTGTTGAGCTGAAATTGAGCTTGTTCGCTGAGATATTCAGGTGCTGTGTGTGTTTCATTTGGTTTCTTTTAGGCTCCGTTTGTTTTGACGGGGGAAAAATTTCCGGGAACATTTTTCTTTTTTTTTGTTCAAGGCTGTATTCATTTCGGTGGATATTTTACCGTGGAGCTTTGAGGAGTTCATTGTATCTTCAATTAGCTGCTGGAAATAACGCTTTGTTTCTCCTCAAACTATATTTATTTTTTCTCTCGGGAAAAATTTACCGTTGAAACAAATGGAGCTTTGCTTTAATAGTAATCTCTATATAAATCTCTCTCTCATCTTTTCTACTTGTTAAATAATATTGTTTGTGTCGGCTTTCTTCTTCTTCTTCTTCTCCTTTTTTTTTTTTTTATTTTATTTTAATTTGCATTTGAACTGTTGTTATGTTATTATGCTGAGCATTTTTGTAGTTTTAGATCTATTCTTTTGCAGATGTTTGTGGCTTGAATCGTTCTCATTTGTTCGTTTTTCCTTAAATTGTTTGATTGCTGAGAAAACCGGAGAAAAATAATTTGAAGTGTTAAATTTTCTGCTGTATATAGTTCGGAACAGAAAGAGAAAAACTCAACTAATCCAAATGATTCTACAAAGCTCAGTTGACTTTTCTTTTTTATCGTTTCAGTTTAAAACGGAAAATGCTAAAACGATTTAACAGCTTTTTATTTTGTTTCGTTCCCGAGAAAGGCAGGTAAAAGGCAAGGGAAAAAATTGGAAATCTTATATTTACAGCTATATAGTTCAAATAATAGCACAAGATTTAGTTGACCTTTTTATTTCGTTTTCTTAAGAGCCCGGACAATGAAAAGTATTAGAGTTTCAATTTTGCTTCTCTTTTCCTTCAGTTTCTCAGCTGCCAAACGGAAAATGATAAAACAATGAGTAGGTGTTCCTATGTGCGTGCGTGTGTGTGTGTGTGTGTGTGTGTGTTTATATGTAATTATTCAATCTAGTTTAGGGGCTTCTGTATCAGTGTTTGATTTCTATTTGGTTAATTCCTCCTTGCTTTTATCTTCCCTGTTCTAAACATATTTTTTTTATCTAATCAAATCACTGTAAATTTTTCTTTGGTGGTTAAATCAGAGTAAATTCACTTAATCTTGCAGCTCATGCTGGTATCTTCTGCTGTTTTGTTACCATTTATTGACCTTAGTTGAAACTCCGATAATAAAGATCTCTTTGAATGTATGCTCTTTTTCCTTTCCTTATTTTTTTTCCTAGAAAAAATTATTTATGTGCTTGTGGCCTGTTTTTTTGCCCTCTTTAGATTTTGAGTTTCCGATGAGGTTAGGATCAGTGAATGGTTTGATCTTAACTGTGTGCAGGTTTATTTGCTATCTTTGACCCCTTTTGACGATGTTGAGATTGTTTGTAACATGTATTTGATTCCAGTTTTAGGTTACCTTTTCAGCCTTTGTTGTCTCTTTGAATCAAGCATGTTTAAGAATGGACTTCTTTTTCATCCCCATGAAATTAAGAATTTTCGCTTCTTCCTTTTTTTCCTTTTTGTGTGTGTGTGTGTGTGTGTGGATATTTTCTTCTTGTTACTGTCTTTTATTTATCTTGATGCTTTATTTGATTGCTGAGGAAACATAGTAAAAGAAACAAAATTAAAGTTTGAGTCTTAGATTTTCTTCATTTGGGACCCGATAAATTTAACTGTGAGCCTAATGCAATTATTTGGTGTAGTTGAACTATTTTTGTTTTTGTTTTTATTTTTATTTTTCCTTTTTTGAGAACCAAAACTACATGATGCAATAAGATACAGAATTTCTGTTGTTTCTGGCTCAATTTTCTCTCCGCTGAGCTAGGGTAAATAATTTTTTTGGTAGTGAAGGAGAAAACGAATTTGATTTGGTTCAAGAAAATGAAGTTGTTTACATTTTGAGCAGGTTAAGAAGGAATTCTGAAATTTTTGGAGTCCGATGTCTCCACCACTGCTGGGTGTGGAGGGGGATGGACAGAGCAATGCATCTATAGTGTCTCCAGCCTCTATGGACTGTATCTCCCAGAATGGCCCGGGTTTAAAGGAACGTAATTACCTGGGATTGTCAGATTGTTCTTCAGTTGACAGTTCTGCGGTCTCGAGCTTGTCAGTGGAGAATAAGAACAATCTGAATTTAAAGGCTACAGAGTTGCGGCTTGGTCTTCCTGGATGCCAATCCCCTGGAAGAGAACCAGAGCTTTGCTTACTGAGCCCAGGGAAATTTGATGAGAAACCACTGTTTCCTTTGCTTCCTTCGAAGGATGGAATCTGCTCATTATCACAGAAGACTGTTGTTTCAGGGAACAAAAGAGGGTTCTCTGACACTATGGATGGGTTCTCAGAGATGAAGAGTTCTGTATTTACTGAAGGAAATTGGATGTTCCATGCAGCTGGGTCTGATTCTGAATCTCCACAATCTGGTGGACAAGGCAAGTTTTCTGGTAACTCAGGGATAAATGTGATGTTATCATCCAGGTCTTCTGTTACTCAACCAGCCATCATGAAAGAGGTGCCAACTAAAGCATTACAGGAAAGGCCACGTGCTACCAATGGAACTAACCATAACCAGAGCAGTGCGCCTGCAGCCAAGTAAGTGCACATTACTATAAAGAGAGTTTTGGGGAGAAGTAAAATGAAGAAAGTGGGTTTTACTTAATTTTGACTGTGGTCGCTAATCTTTCATCAATTACAGGGCTCAGGTTGTTGGTTGGCCTCCAATTAGATCATTTAGGAAGAATACACTGGCTACCACTTCAAAGAACAATGATGAAGTTGATGGAAAACCGGGTCCTGGTGCACTTTTTGTCAAGGTCAGCATGGATGGCGCACCTTATCTAAGGAAAGTAGATCTCAGAAATTACTCTGCATATCAAGAACTTTCTTCTGCTCTTGAGAAGATGTTCAGCTGTTTTACCATAGGTGAGCATTTTTTGGCGTCTGAATTTTGTGATGATATCATGGTTAATATTTTGATTTTATGGATGCATGCTCCGAGTTCTGACCCTATTATATTCAGATGAGAGGAACACCATATGTTGGCATGAATCCAATTACTACAGTTTTGTAATGATTTCAGGTCAATGTGGATCCCATGGAGCTCCAGGGAGGGAAATGCTGAGTGAAAGCAAGTTGAGGGATGTGCATGGATCGGAATATGAGCTCACATATGAGGATAAGGATGGTGATTGGATGCTTGTGGGAGATGTCCCGTGGGAGTAAGCTTCAATTCCCTCTACCTGTTTCATCTTTCTCATATCTTTTAATTGCATTTCTTGTTTGTAATTTCAAATTATATAGATTTAGAGAAAAAAAAAACAAAAAAAAAAAACAAAGAACTACTTGTTTTCTGTTACTCAATAACATTAAACACTAATATTCATGGTTTATTTGAAATGATTTTAGAATGCCCCCTTCACATCCAATATGTGGAAGAACTATAAATGTGATGATGTATGCTAATAATTGTAGCATTGTAACTATCAAAGTAAGTTCTTTAAGTATGTTTTGTAAGTCTTTGCAGTTTGCCAGTTTTAAATTCATACATTATTAAATAACAATAAATTAAATAAGCATTGATGTGACTTTGTGAGTTTAGATTCTAGAGATGTCTAGAACGCTTGGATATAATAAAAGAAGTGACATACTATATTGTTCTTATGTTTCTTTATAATTTTAAGCAAATGTGCTTGTTGCAGGCGACTAATCCTTATGAATAAGAAAGTAGTAAAGCTGTTAGTTGGCGTTCCTCTTTGGCCTATCACATTTACTAAGTTTGATCCTAGAGAATGGTCTTATTTTTATTCATAGATTGTCAACATTAAGTTAATAATCAAATGCAAATCTTCAGAGACTAAGCGTGCTTGATTTATTTGCTTGCCTGTTCATTTCTCCATAAAAGGTTTGTTAGCCGTATGGTTATCAAATACCACCAATTCTATTATTTGATTCCTCCCCCCCACCCAAAAAAAAAAGAAAAGAAAAGAAAAGGAAAAAGTTCTCCAATACCCCACTAAAAAAAAAAAGAGAGATAAAGAAAACTTATTATTTCTGACCTAAGTTTGACCATGAGTTGTAAAATTTCCAGGTGGTCTGATCATCTTCTCTACTCAAACAAATTCTCTTTCCAACTAAGCGGGCATCTACATTAATTTTATTTTGTTTTTCTTCATTCAGCTCTACACAGGACCTTATCTTCGGTTATGTCACAAGGCATCATGTGCTTTCTCGCATTCTCGGCCAACGTTCTTTTTTGCCTTTAAATTGTCATGTAGTGTTTGAAACTTGAACAGGGATTAATTACTTAAGACTGGAATGTAAATAGTAAACAAGCGATGAACATGCGTGATGCATGCCATTATATGATACATTAAACAAAAGTTAGGACACATTAGTTTAAAAAACAGGAACCTATAGTATGGTAGGTCACACTTCAAAATCAAATCCAATAATGCTCGTCTCCATTGAATAATTTCTAGCCATTTGATTCAAGTTCATTGTCAATATGTAATTTAGATTTGATAAAATCATGTGTGTATTTAGATAAAGTTCTTTAAGCAATGAAAAATAAACATTAAAAATAATTTTTTCAGCTTACCCGATTTTTTTTAAATCTTTTTTTATTCAAAATAATTTATTCAATTTTGTCAAAGTGACCGTAGAAATTGGAAATGAGTTCCAAAATATCTTAATTTGACTTGGATGTTGAAAGTAGCATAGTTGAAAATTATGGGCAGTCAAAAAAGAGAGATTTGATTTTTAGGTTCATTTTGGAAAGTTTAAGAAAAATGGAGCTAATTTTAAAATTGATCATGATATCATAAATTGAAATAATTTCTTAACTGATAAATAATGGCCACTTAGATTGGGTTAATTGTAAGGGAAAAAATTGTTTATAGGTGGCCAATGATTTAGATTCACGTCACTGGAACTGTGGGATCATAGTGAATGAGAGATAAAGATGTCTCATGTAGCACCACTTGGATTAAAGTTATTATAAAGGAAAAATAATTTTAACTTGACCAATGTGATATAGCCTTGTCATTAGAGTGGTGAGGGTAGTAATGAATGAGTGTGAATTGAGTTTTAAAGGCAGGCAGGCCTGCAAGGGCTACCACCATATTAGTGTGTTGCATTTTATATAATAGTATAGATTAGTGATTATTGTTCACAATATAACTTATTCAGTATGGATTATACTAATCATCTAAAATATATGCTATATCCCATTTATTAAATGATGAAAAATTCTGAAGAATTTCATAGCTCTAGGGAAAAAGGTATCCAGAGGTGTCACTGGATCTGAAGTTCAGTTGTTACCATGTACTAAGAATATTTATACACAAGCATGTAGTTGATACACTTGGCCTTTTCCACTTCGCTTTGTTACTATGAATATAATTAGCTGATTGCATATTTGCCTCTCTCTCATTTTTTTTTTTTTTTTTGAAGTAGCTTGAATATCTAAGTTATCAGAAAATAAAAAAAAAATGGAAATGGACACATAAAATGAACAAACACTTGATGGTGTTAAATCTTTTAAAAATTATCAATGAGGGGGTGTATAGCCTGGAGGCATCAATTTGGCAACTACTCCCTGAAAGGAATTTAGTTTGTTGTCTGTTTCTGTTTACTCGCGTTTAGATCAGTGGCTTTAAGGCAATCTAAACTATTTTATGTAGAACTTGGTGTCTCTTGAAATTTAATCATTCAGTGAATTTTTACATCTGATGATAACAAACGTTACCTTCTCCTGAGCAATTTATGTACGCCTGTGCGCGTGTTTTATATGGCCTGATTTTGATCTTTTTGCATTTCTTGACAATGAATGTCTGTTGGTCACAAATTTCCTCAAGTGAACACACTTTTTATCCAAATCCAGTTGAAGCATTTGAAGTTGAAAATGTTATTGTTAATGGGCTGAAGTTTGTTTTTGTCAGGCTGCCTTGTGCATCCCTGCTCTAATTCCAATTTGGTCCGTTGCAGGATGTTTATTAATTCATGTAAGAGGCTGAAGATCATGAAGAGCTCTGATGCCATTGGTTTAGGTGCGTCTATTTTTAACTTATGATTCATTTAACCACCATTCACCATTGAAATGTTGTTTCAACGATTGAGCGTATAGCATGCCTCAGTCCTCGGAGTGTTTTTTCATTTTTGGGGTAAAGAGCAGTTGCAGCGAGAATGGCAGGAAATCCACATGCTTTTATTATATACCTGGTTATGATTCTTATGAAGTAAATGTTATGATGGGGTCTAAGGCTCAATAGCAAGGTGTTCCATTTGTGTTTAGATACTATGTTAATATGAATTTCAACCTAAAAGTTCTCTTTGGTAGGGACAAGTAACCTGGCATATTTGCACTGCCCAGGGTAAAGCAGGAAAGAGTGCTTTCCATCAGCATTTTACTTGTCCCAACAATGTCTGTCCACGGGATATGTTCCTGTTAGCCTTTTCATTAGTCATCTGTATTTGTTTACCTTTCTGATTTCACCCAGAACTTGATAGTTGGGAGACTTTCTGAATCATGATTGAAGGATTGATTAATCTTAATTCCTTAATCTATCTTTTTGGATGTGGTTCACAGCTCCCAGAGCCATGGAGAAATCTAAAAACAGGAACTAGATTTTGTGTCTGCTATGATGACTGCTTAACGGCTGTGAAGCCCAGAAGTGGGAAGATTCCAGCGGGCGGGGAAGGCACGGTAGACGGAAGGGAACGAAGTGGTGGGATGACACGGGCTGGATGGCAGATCATGTGTTACAATGAGTTATTGTCTTCATCTATGTTTTGATTGCATGGAAAAGTACACCCTAGTTTGTCTTACGATTATAATTACTACAGAACCCCTTGTCATGCTATTAAGAAAATTAGTGTCCGGTGAGTCGAATTTCTTTATAGGAAACCTTAGTTGTTGAAGTGTTTTGTTTTCTATAAATGTGTGCTTGATCAAAGACCTATTGGAAATTATGCGTTTTACACCCATTGTTTTTGTGGACTGCTGTGTGATGATGGATTATGTTGTTAGTAGTCTTCTCTCTCTCTCTCTTTTTTTTTTTTGTAATGTTTTTTTCCCCAAAAAAGTTTTCATCTGTTTGGGTCTGAGGAAAGGATGAAGTTAAGGGAAAGTTAAAAAAACATGCTAAAGGAGGCAATTCTTTTATTTTATTTTATTTTACTAATTGTTTTCCAAGATTCAAATTGAGACTTTGTGAATTGTTGTTTAGCTGTAATTTCAGCTTTTTGGTTGACAGAATAGAAGTTTAATGTTATGTTGAGCAAAAGTGTAAAAGAGCTGATTGCCATTTCCTTGACTGTCAAAACCCCATCTGCAAAGATTTTACCCAATAGCTGCGGCCAGCCTAAGCCAACACTGAAAGACCAACTCCTTCAGCGACTAGTACATCGTCTTGCCTTATCTCTGTTTGGATCTAGGAAGAATGAGGGAAAATATTGAAAATTGTTTAAAAATTGGTTCTTTTTGCAAGCATTTTAAAACTTTTCCCTCTCATTCTTTCTGGGAGTCTTTGATTCCGCTTGTTTTTCCATAAGAAAGAGCAACTGATATTTCCGCCCTTCTTTCAAAAGAGCTACGTATCAACAACCGGGATCCTGGCATAATTAGGACCTTTGATTATGGACAGCGCTAAGATAGATTATTTGTTTTTATTTTCCAGTGACGTGATCGGATCTTTACGATCTCATGAAAAAGCACATTTGATATCCAATCAGTGGGTATGTTGACCTTTTTTGCACTCTGGATAAAATCCCTCTCTAGCTTGTTGCAGAAATGGTTGAAGATTTTGTATGTAAAGTGGGATCTTTGCTAGTGGAAGCAATAATTCTGGACTTATTTGTATGTCACCGATTAAATTTTTGGTCATGGGACATGTGCCTAGCCATTAAATAACATAACATGCCAACAATATGGTGCGGACCAACATTTGAAAACTCTTTCCCCATCCCAATTTTTCGCATTGTATAATGTTTGATGCGACAATTACATAGATTTGATTATTGCATCTTTTGACATTTTAGTCTGTGAGTTTAAACCCTTCTTCCTTGTTTTTTTTTTTCATTTGGCAGTACTGTTAGGCCTGTGAAGTGTGTTGGCTTTTGTCCCATTAGTGAAATGTTGGTGGACTGATTGTTACTTTTTTTTATATATTTTTTTTTATTTTTTTATAGTTATTCTCAGATTAGTGCAAGTTTAATCATGACTGGTTACATAATTGAAAAAATAATCATTTGATAGGACTTTCTCACCTATTCTGGATTCTAAGGATAATCATGTACACTTGAATCCAATTATTTAAAGTTGAAGGCATATGATCTTGTCTCTGGTACAACTTTTCAGAAATTTGAGGCATTCTGATTTTTTTTTTCTTTCCTCCTGCTGGATAATTCTGTATTTCTGTTTAATTTTCCTGTGGGTTGCCCTCTCTCTCTCTCTCTCTCTCTCTCTCTCTCTCTCTCTGTGTGTGGGTAAACCAGTGTGCTTTGTGATTTTACAAATTTATAATTTTTTTTTTTTAACGGTATGCCGGTCAGGTATCCTGACCTAGCTTGTACGCACCAAGTTAAGTCCCCTTATTTGCATTTCAGTTCAAATTTCAGTTCAAATTTACTGGAAAAACAATCATTCTAGAACGGGGAGTTGTATGTTCACTTTGAATCATCTCTTAATTATGTTATTTGCATTTCAGTTCAAATTTACTGGAAAAACAATCATTTTAGAACGGGGAGTTGTATGTTCACTTTGAATCATCTCTTAATTATGTTATATTTGAAGAATGTTCATTGTAGAGAACCCATCTTATAATTTCTGCCCACTCATGATTTGTGGGTTGAAGACCCCACTAATGTTATCTTCCATAAAGTAGAGATTTATTTATTCTTGTTTGTTGGGTTATGTTTATATGATGTGTATTTCTAGGTTTAAAGCTTTGAAAACTTGTATTTTATGCAGGAAGTTGGACAGAATGTCAAAAAATTGAAAGAAGTTCAAAAGAGCAGAATGAAAAAACTAGAAAGAAAGTTGGGGTGGTTAAGGAAGTTAGTTGTAATTTGCTAATAAATTAGTGAAGAAAGTTGGCGCGGTTAGCGAGGTTTCGTTATAATTAATTATTGATTTATTATTATTTAAAAAAAAAAAAAACTTCAGTTAGAAATAGGCAAATCGCCTTGCCCACCTTATGATTTTCACTAATCCTTCCATTTACCCCTCAATACTGGGAATCTATGAGTGGAACATTCTATGTTGGGGTAAATCTGCTTTTGATGCAAAAAGACAGAATTTGGTGCGGTAAATTTTTATACTATGATTTATTTTTTTGGACTGATGGTGTGACAAATTAACAAGCAAACAAACTTTAGTGACAGAATCCTCCCACAAATTGTGCTGTTTTTCTGCTGTCAATCCATGGATTCTGAGAATAGAAGAAGCTAGTACTTCCCCAATTTTTGCTTTCAATAAAGCAAGGAGCAAAGGTGCAAGTCATTCTCAGCAATTTGGATTAATATGTTTTCATCTTCAAAAAGTAGAAATTGGAAAACTAAGTTTGAACAAGACAACACTACTCCAACCCACTAGGCTTACTACCATACAAAAATTCTTATAATTGTGAATTGAACCAAAATCACCACCAGATAACGTATAAGTCATTAACAATCATACCATCCACCCCACCCAATTGTGTTACACATTCAAAAAGAGTTTACCCATGCTTCTTTGAAATCGCCCCTTTTTTCGCTCTAATCACCGGCCCATTACTTCTTTTATGGAGCCACTTTAGAAACAAGAAAAACAAAAACAGAACAGAAACAAAAGGGGTAACATGCCCAAGCACTATATTTTCATATTTGAACTTCAATATATATATATATATATTCTTATTGGAAGAAAAAGAAATGTAGATGAGGATTTGAAAATGAGTAGCTGCCATAAAAGTCATTTTCAGATGCCTGCTGGGCAACAACTCATGATAATCAATATGGCATTTGGTAGTGTCATTAATATGGCATTTCATCATTAATCCATTGGTGGTAGCGACGAATTCATTGGATGCATACTGAATCTTGAAAAGGAAATTGGAGTACAAGTCAGAGAAAAGGATAGATGGGAGAACTTTCATGGAAAAAAACTGTTTCTGGTGACAAAACAGTGGCATCTTTTTTCACCCATGTGGAGTACACATACACTCAGGAAGCCATGTGTCATGAGTGGAAGGAAAGAACAGCTGTAAAAACTAGTGAAGGGAAAATAACAGTACTTGTTTTATATATACAACTTCAAATGGACAAGAGTTTGGCCAAACTTTATAAAAATAAAAAATAAAAAATTCTAAACTCAAATATGCTGGAATTGGAGGTGCCAATTACCCTACTAATAAAGTCTCTTGGTAGTTGTACTAGAGATCTGGGTTCATCATGCATTCATCAGGACAGGAAGAGTGCTACCTAACTCATTAGCTCAATGAATTTCTTGACAAATATATATATATATATATATGCGCGCAAGAATAGAATACAAGAGAAGGCACACACTCAAGGTGGTATTGCTCTAAACAACACAAGAACAAACTATTAAAAGAGGGGTTCTTCCACAAGCTAGCTAAACTTCTTGGCATTTCATCCCAACAGTCCCCTACACCCTCCCCCACAATTGATTAACTTAAATATAGCAATCAATGCTCCCCAGCCTGTGGTTCATATATGCACCCAAAGATGCCACATTGCAGTGCTCAGGACTCAAAACACATGGATGAATATTGCAGGGCAAAATTCAGTATAGCCATTGAACTACTAATGGCTGCAAATTGTTCATCGCGTTTCTTCTACCACCACCACCCTAGTTGAGCAATACCCAAGGTAGGGTCAAAATATCATTGCCTCATTATCACGAAGCCTGCTGAAAAACAGTTTACATTTAGCACATTAGACGATTGTGGCTGACCGTTTGATATTGACATACTTCAGAAATATTTGAATTGTGACCATATATTATGTTGCAGTACAGTGACTTCAAATAATGTTAAGGTTATAATTAATTTTATTATTAGGTGTAGGGAAGATGCAGAAATGAACAACAAAGCCACACAGACACAATCAAACACCCCAGTAGCAAATTAATAAGAGCTCATAGAAATGGTATTATTGGTCTTGTTTCTTGAACTAATTACTGATGATTTATTCTAATAGTCCTAGATCGAGCGTGCTTTCACAATAGAAAAATGATAAATGGACCAAATTTATGGGTGACAATAAGAGTGTATCGCACGTGTTTCATTAGAAGCATCAATAGAGTGACTTCACCTTCATATAAAAGTCCGGACAGGAAAAAAATAAAATCGACTGACTACTTGTTCTTAAGACAAAAGACAGGATGATCGAGTATTCACAAAAGGATCCTATTCCCACCAATTAACATGTAGTTAGGAAAGCAGACTTCCAGCTCTTCCCTCTCTTGCCCAAAATTTTTTCCCATTAATCCCATATTTCAGTGGTGAAAATAACCCATTTACGTTCAATTATTATTATGCTATAAGATTATCTAGCAGGTATCACCATTTGCAGTCCACTTCTTCAATTAGCTACCCTACAATTAATAGAAAGGTTTATCAAAGTGGTTTGTTTTGAAGCTTTATGCCTATCATAAAACAGGAACACAATTGAAGTGGTGAAAACTAATCTGGTAATGAAGAGGGGAGAAGGTTATAATTCCATCTTGTTTTCTTGCTAGAGGCTTTAATGGGCACATAATTCATCTCTCTCTCTCTCTCTCTAAAATATATGAAAGTAAGCACAGAAAATTACAAGGGTTTTGCAATCATTTTCAATGAATATATTATAGATAGATGTTTGGTGGGGATTCTAACAGTTTTTGGTTCATGACATGTGCCCCAATAATGGCATCATCTCAACCACCAACAGGAGTGGGAACCTTTGGCATTGCATCACATTATATTAATCTTCTCCATTATACATATGTAGAACTAATTAATTATCCCCCCCCACTCCTTCCCTTTTCTGCCTTATCCATGCGACCTCACCTAATACTATTTGCAGTTTCAATCAATATCCCCAAGACTTAACTGCTAATCATAAGCCAAAAATAAATAAAAAAATATGAATAATATTAGTCATTCTCTATATTTTTATTATATAATTGAGTTTATTTGTTTTTTTTTTTAAGGGTTGGGACATATGTGGTTAAGCAATTAAATTGGCCCCATCATTTGGCTCTGTCGTGACCTCAAAATATTTTGGAGCCATGGCTAGCACTTCTACTAGGGGTGGTGCAAATGGAATGTTTTAATATAAGCCAAAAAATAATATTGGCGAATGTTCATTATTAAGCTTGCTTCAACTCTTTTTAAGTTTAATGATCGATTATGAATCATATATTATAATTAAAGACCCTAAGTTTTTAGTGATTTGAATAATTCTTTGAGGATCGAATCGGGTCGTCGTGGCGGCAATGTGCATAATAAATCCTCCCATTATGCAATTTTTTATCACACATGGTAATTGAAGATTGGACTTCACTTAGATCTAAGCAGAGATTAATGAGGCCATGGATCTTCTTTCCTCAACTTGGTATTTAAAAAATCTCCAATTCTATGAGGATCTTTTTCAAATGGGGTGTCCCAATTAGTTTATGTGCAATGTGACCTTTTTTAGTTATTTTAGAGGGGCAGTGACTTGGGTGCCTATTTATTTTGATAAATGAGGTATTCTACAAGTGAAAAGGACACTTTTGTCCCTGTCAAACCAGTGTCATTTTTTTTTTTGGAGATTGGATTGAAGGGCAACTGTCTCTTTAATAGTTTAATTGTCATTTATGAGTTTGGGGAGTGGTCAAATCAAATGCCATTTTATTATGTCTAGATCATGTGTATTGGGATATGATTAAAATAAAATAAATCTTCAGTCCCTTGATCCTAGCATAAGCCAGGACAATTTTCTATTCCTTCCCAAGTCAAAAGGAAGATGGGGTTGGTCTTCATGGTCACATTAGATCCTCCATTACACAACTCATTCAAACTTAAGTCTGGCATTAATTTTATGCCACATTCTTTATAAACCACCACAAATCCATAGAGTGTGATCAAAGGCAAGTGCATGTGTCCCTTTAAACACACACATATGTTTACAAAGGGAAAATGTTTTTTTTTTTTTGTCCTTCCAATGAAGCATATAGGTATCTCGGTAAAGTTATCGTCTACTTTGTATCGATCAATATTAAGAAAAATCTTACTATTAGCTTGCTCACGAGGAAAGTCAAATATGAGACATTCTGCTTCCTATAATTTTTAATTATCAATATTAATTGTCTCATTGGCTATAGAATTGAAAAGATTCTACTCTTAACAACAACACCCCCACTTCGCATCTTTTAAAAAAAAAAGTAAATAAAATAAATTTACTTTAAAAGAATTATTCGATATTACTTATTCTTGGATATGGGTAAAGTTGGCCTACCTTGCATTGGAACACTGCAGAAAATTGACGGGTTGTTAATTAATTTAATGGAGAATGTCAAACCAATCATTTTTTAGGGTTCGTTTGGATAAGTTATTATTTCCTATATTTTCTTCTTCTTTTAAAAAAAAAAAGGAAGTGATGATCATTTGAATGGAAATTAGGGCTTTTTTTTCTCTTTTTTTTAAAGATTATCCCCATTTAAGAACTAAGAAGCAGGAGTCCTCAAGCACAGGAGGTTAAAGCTTTGGCATTATGTAGCACATGACCCACAAATAGATGGACCATAGTTGGAAAATTGTGTTCGCCAAAAGCCTAAAACCATGATGGAAATCCGAAAACTTCATTATGATCAATGGGTTTTTGGACCACTTTAATTGAAAATCTTATTAAATTTCTTCATGTCTCCTCTCAACAAAAATAAAGAAAAGAGACAAATAAAAAAAAATTCCACTATCTAAAAGAACAAAAGACCATATAATGTTGTGAGACCTTTCAGTTTTACTTTGGGGAGCTAGACTCAATATTCCTACTCGGCATGATTTTCAAAGTCGGGCCCTTGAAAATTAAAGGTTGGGTTTTAGAGTACGTTATTTGTAAATTTATTTCACGTATCAAATTTTTTATATTAGAAGTGATTATACAAAAGGTAAGAGGATTAGTAGAGGATTAGTTCTAGCCAATCATCCTATGAACTCTTATGTGGTCTAAAAATAATGAAAAATGCTAAGTGGACCAAATTTTAGACCAAATTTTTTAAACCAAATGATGTGTCAGAATAATATTGACTTGATTTTTGTGTATTTTTGAAATGCACAGAAATCAAGACTGTATTATTCTGACACATCATTGCTTCATAGCTATTCTCAGATTTAATTATTTGGTAGGCGAAGCTCAAATAACTAAGGCCGTGGTTAAACAAGGCCCAGCCACCGTAGTGACATCATGTTCACTGTGCTACCTCAGTTTGAACCTAGCCAAATCTCTCCCACGGCTAGCCTTTGCTTGAATCACAACTCGTTTTGCTGTACAAGCCAGAGGCTGACGTTATATACCTTGAAAGTGTTGGAAATTAGGATCAGCTACTCCACTCCTTTATTATCATCAAGTTTTTATATAAGTTAACTAAAAAATTAACAATTATATTTATATAGAGTATATTATTGAATAATTCCAACACAAAATTATATAAAGTGATCTGTAATCCAAACTGTAAAACAGATTTTGAAAAACTGACAATTATATTAGTTAGCATTCTTATGGTTGCCATGTCAGCAAAAAATAATAATGATCCACTGATCCACTTGTGGATTGAAATAAAAAAGTGTACAAAAAAATAGTAATATTTTGAATAACCAAAAAAAAAAAAAAAATCATATTTTATGATTACATTGAAAATTTTCAAAAACTTACCATTGGATCACTCATTTTTAATAGGAATAACTTAATTAAGAAGAATATCTAATCCAATTGTCGGTTTTTCAAAATTTATTTTATAATTGACCCTATGGAAGTCACTTTAAGTAACTTTACACAAGGCACATCTTATAATATAGTCCCCAACTATATATATATATATAGCCAACTTCATTTATAATATACTCCCCAACTTCATCTTTAGTCGATGAATTTTTATAACTTTTAAATAGCCATATATATATATATATTGGCAAGAAATAAAAGAGGCAAATAGGCATCACAGAAAGAAAGACATCAAAATTTTAATTGTCACATTATACCACTAATTCAACCTTTTTATAATTAAATTTTAAATAGCCATGAAACAATATTCTATGTACAAGAATTGGAAAACCCATACAAAGGAAGAATTTAATTACAAATTTAGATATATATTTTGTGAAGCACATGATCCAATAAATGCAAATGAGAAGTGGGTTAATTTTGAATTTTGTTACCAGAAACAATATTAAATGAACCAACATCACCATTATAACTTCACCTATTACCATGCTCTAGTACTGTTTCGAGATATGACCGTGCTCTTAGAATTGGACCGTTAGTTGCAACTAGCAAGCCAAAATGTTTTAACTGCAGCTAAATCATTCAAATCGGAGTAAGCGGGGTCTTTAAGGGTATATAAAGTCTTTTGGTTTCATGTTCAACTCCCACTAACTGCTAATATTCTGAGCCACGAACCGCAAGGTGCAAGTTTTATTTCGGAAGTCTTGTTTGGATGCAGAATTTAGTTTGGTGCACGCAAATTAGTTCAAGATACCTGTATATCAAAAAAAAAAAAAAAAAAATGTCATTAAATTCCACATTGAAATTACCGTATTGATACAAGAAAAATGCTGTACAGTTGCTGAGGTAACAGGAATTAGGAAGGGAACTCGTCTTTACACGGATGGGGGTGCTCACACAATAACATATCTTTAACCGGTGACAGTTGCTAGAGTAACAGGCTACCTCGGTTGTGACCACAGACGTTCTGACTCGGCATTTAGTAGCCTGACCAAGAACCGAAGCGTAGGCTTCAGACCGGGAAAGAAATCACGTGCCACATGCAATGCAGCACAATAATAAATAATAAATAGACCAAATAAAACGCATCCTAACCGGTAACCGGTTACCGGTTAAGCTCTGATTCCCAAAAGACCCCAACATAATTTAACCGCGAGAAGAAAACGAAGCGGCTAGTAAATAATTGAGTTTGGTCCCCCAGTTAACCGCGTTAGTCCAATATTATTTACACCGATTAAAGTTAAAAAGTGATTTAGATAAGTTGACCGACGTCGTTTCAGGATTTCGCGTTTTTCCATAAAGGCGGAGGAGTTAACGGCGTTGAGAACACGTGAGTGTTGGAATTTGCATGGAGTCTGTAAAATTAGACTGTCAACTGTCAAATCAACCGTCCGTGATGCTGCTTCTAACGCCCACTGCCAACCCAACCATGCATGTTAGCGTACACATTTTTATTTTTACTTTTACTTGTTGTCTTTTTACCAATTCTTCGACTTATTATTATATTATAATTTATAACTACTGTGATTTCAAAAGAGTGGCTTTTGGAGTTTGGATGGTGTAAGATTGTTTACAAATACATTAATTATTTTAGATTATATATTTTTCTCAAATACATCATGTTTGTTAAATATTGATATTGAAAGCTACGTTATCCATAAATATGAAATTTTTTATTCATTAAAAATACAATAATTTTATATCACCTGACACTTTAATCCAAAATTAAAAATCACTCTAACGTGTTGTAGTTTGAGTGGTGTATAAAAAAGAGAAAAGCAGTTTGAAAGGAGAGATCTCACCACTTAAAACAAGACACATCGGGGTGATTTTAAATTTCGGATTAAAGTGTCGGGTGATACAGTATTTTTCTTAAAAATAAGGGTTGATGAATTAAGCGACTATTAGTGTTCGATCAATATTATATTTGACATGGATAACATGAAATAGGAATGATATTTAATTTAATAGTGAATTTTGTAATTAAAATACAACTTCTATAAAAAAATTATTAGGGCTTTATAAAATATAAATATATCAAAATTTGAATTCATTGAACATGCTGGATAGAGATGGACTAATTTTGTCAAATAAGACAATTCATAATAAGAATAGGAAAAATGATCAATATGGCCTGAATATTTTTATTGAATTGATTCTGACTGATATGACAATACCAAATTAATAATAAATTTGAGAGAAAATGATAAAACTACATCGAATTGGATTTACTGCTAGGGTAGGTTTAAGAATACTTTTTCTCTCTCTAGAATCGGCAAAGTCAGCCCACCAAAGATAAACTGTTTTTGCTTTTGCTATTAAAAAATACTCCGTAATTCTAATAATAGTTGGTAACAAATGAAGGCGGTGTGGCTGATTAAAATGACAGAAATTGAGTGCAATAATGCAACCATTTTGAGTGGCCCACCAAAAGGACAATAATTACCCAACCGTTTAAAACTTTCGGATAAGATTTTTTTTTTTTCTTTTTCTATCTTAAATGTTATCTTTGTAGGATTATTTGAAAGAGTCCTGCTATGATGAGGGAATCCTCATTTTTCTTGTTATGATCACTCCTAGTTTTTTTTTTTTTTTTTTTAAAACATTTGGAGCAAATTAATAAGAAGTACCAAGTTCTTAATTCAAAAAATCTATATCACCCGACATTTTAATTCAAAATTAAAAATTATCCTGACGTATTGTGGTTTGATGCATTTAGCAATCAAAGATGCTCGAAATCATTGCTAAAGTCACGCTCAAATTAAATTTGTCAATAAAATTCTAGCCAAACATTATTTAATGAGAAAGAGTATTAAATTTTGATTAATGTGCATATAAATATAATTAAAATACATAATATTTTATAATAAAATTTTATTTATGAGACTCTTATCAAGTCTTCTATTGACAAATATTAAAAATGCATGACTTGAAATTTATACATTATCTTTGTAAAATAATAGAGAATTTGTAAATAAACAGATGAGAACGCCCTCCTCGTAGCTTTTCTCAGCATGCAATGAGACTTGCAAGCTCTGACAAGCTTTGCTGGTTGAATAAAAATCAATGTCGCTGTCGCAGCACTGATGCATGAAATTTGTTAAGCTACGCGTCAAAACTCAAATATCCGGTCTTTGTGACCAAAAGCCCACTGCTTCAATGCATTTGCTCACTCTGGACAAACAAGGCTTGGATTTGATGTTCATCTACGGGTGATCAACTTATCAGTGTTGGAAGGGCGATACGTACGCAAGAAAAAGAATCCAACGGTTCACATAAGAAATGATCAAATTTGGAGTCATTTTGGATCACTTGTCAAATTCATAAGAGTTTTTTATGTGAGCCATTGAATCCCCTTTTTTGTATATGTGTCAGCCATCCAACGGTAATCAACACCTTTTGTATAATGTAGTTTGGGATAGTTTTTAATCAGGCTAGGGTCCTAAACTTTTATTTTTTAAAGTTTCATAAAAGAACTATCAAATATTTTTCAGTCAAGAATAAAAGTGGGACGAATTTTAAGTTGATAAACAGTAATTTGACGTGACAGTTGAAATGACGAAATATGTACTATATGGTAGCTGAAATTTTGGCGATTCGAATGATGAAAATTTTTTTTTACTAACTTTGTTCAAATCATCAAATTTTTAGAAGTCACGTAATACATATTTTGCCATCTGAGCTGTCACGTCAGATTGCTGTTTGCTAACTTAATGTCCGTTCCACTTTTGTCTTTAATTGAAAAATGTTTGATGGTTAGTATGTGAAATTGAAAAAATAAAAAAAAAAAATTTATGCCCCAAATTGAAAACTACCCAAAATACAAGGAACAAAAGTGTTAAAAAACAAATGCATTTATTGGAAAAAAATCACACCATATATGGTACTAGAATGATTTTGACTAGTTAATCCCTAGCAACGTATCTAATTATTACCAAAGCTTTCAAAAACTAAGTTGTAATCTATAATAGCATGTAAATGATTAAGGTGTAAAGTAGGACAAGAAATGGATTAAACTTTTAATAGTAGTAAATACTTGAGTATTGAGATAAATTCACCTATTAGTTTTGCAGCAATGGAAATTTAGTAATCATTTTTAATCTAAACATAAAATAATGCATACCACATTAGTGGATGAATTGGGTAAGAATAATCCTCCAACGAAAAAAAAAAAAAAAAATCCTACGATTGCCATATTTTGAAGATTTATTAAGTTATTAACAAAAGATCAAAATAATAAAATACAATGGCTTATATTTCTTCCTTTATGGGATGATAAGTATCGGTCCATTTGTTACTCCTTCCTACTAATAAGTAACAACTATATGCTAACTTTACTAATATATATCGTCCGGAAAAAAGAAAAAAATTTTGAATAAATATAATAGACCCACCATCTATAGATAGCATTAAGAAAACCTGTTATTAATTTGCACCAAATTTTGCATCAATTCATACCCGCCACGGAAGTAAAGTAAATGAATTTGAAAAAAAACAAACATATCAGATGCAAATAGAATTAATTTACAACTTACTTTAGTAATGGTTGTTACTATGATAAATCCAAGTACATATTATCATTTTTCTTTTCAATTTATAAATAGATTAAAACTTTCATCACTATATTCCAGTCAAATGATGTAAATGTAATTACTAGAACATACTTATATGTGATACTATATATGGAAGAAAATAAAACAAAAAAGCAGTGTTTTAAAAATCGGACCGTTCATCGAACCGGAAAAGTAACCGGGTTAAGGGTCAACCGGTTCAACCGGTTGAACCGCCGGGTTGAACCGTGACGTCATAAATATATTATTTATTTATTTATTTATTAGAATAAAAGCTATAAATGATTCAAAATATAATTTTTTTAAAAATATTTGTACAATCAATTCATATATTTGAATTTATGTGCAGTCATTACAAATATTAGGACTATTTTAGTCATTTTAGCACCTTAAAAAAAAATTAAAAAAAGTATTTAAAAAAAAAATAAAATCGGGTTGACCGGTTTACCCGCAGGGTTGAACGGTTTTTTTGAAAGTGGGTTTTTGAGGGTTGAACCAGCCGGATAGGGGACCGGTTCCCGGTTCCCGGTCCAACCGGTTGTACCGGCCGGTCTGGCCCGGTCCGGTTTTAATAACACTGCAAAAAGTATGGACATTTAATATATTTATTCCTTAATACACCTTTGAAAATTTTAATTAACTGCATTGAATTGAACAAGTGCAAAAAGCAAGCAGTAAAATATTAAGCAAGGCAAGGTCTACCAAAGAAATACGGAGTGTATATATATATATATATTAAAAGCAAGGGGTGAGAAAGGGGCAAAGGGGGGCGAAGAGTAAGGCGAAAGAGTGAATAAAAGTGCCCTTATGAAGGGCACTTTGGTGGGGAAATCCAATTGCAGGGTCCGTGACCATAACGTGGGAATGGGACAGTGATACAAGGAGCCGACCCCGTTGACTTGTTACAGCAGGTAGCATAGAAAACCTCCATTTGCCAGTTACCTTGTTAAAACTCCAATCCCCTTTCCTTTTTAAATATTCCTTCTCGTAAAAAGCCTCTCTCCTCTCTCCCTTTCCCCCTTCGCATCCCAAATCCAATTGCTTGAAAATTTTTTTGGAAGCAATAGAGAGAGCTTTTTCTATGACAACCCAAAGACAGAGCAGTAGAAGAACCGAGTCTTTGTAATCAGTTCCATGCTGCTTCTTCTGAGTGACCCATTTTCTCTCCATTTTTTTTCTAAAGCACCAAATCAAATCCCACAGAACTTCTAGAGAGAGAAAACTTGTCTGTGATTTTTTTATAGAGACAATGGTGAGTGGTTGGCGAAGAGCGTTCTGCACAACAATCACTAGAGATCGACAATCCACAGTTGTTACGGAGAAGCAACAACAGGGTAACGACAACCTTCCCAGCCCCAAACTCAGTTCCAAATTCAGGTTCTTTTCGAATCCTTCGACGCCTCGCTTGCAGTCTCAACCTGCTTCAAACCCTAGTCTCCGGTGCCGAACCACGACGGTGAATACTCCGGCAGCTTCAGTACCCGATAGCCCAAAACTCCAATGCAAAACCGCTACTCCAACCAAAAACAGTCCTAGATTCTTCCAACGCTCGAATCCATCGTCTCCACGATCGCCTTCTAGTTTTTCGCTCCTCAGAACAAGCTTAAGACTGTCTAAAGTAAGCATTTCGTACAAGATGATGTGTTTATTTATCTCTTTCTCTTTTTGATCATTTGCACTGTAGAATTTGGTTGTTTGTTGCACGAGAATGACGAATGATTTTTTTTTTCCTCACTTTTTGTCGACTTTTTTGTGACTGTTCTTTTTTTTTTTTTTCTCCCCTTTCTTTTTTGCAGAGTAGATGTGGAATTTGCTTACAGAGCGTGAAGACAGGGCAAGGGACGGCCATTTTCACTGCGGAATGCTCGCACGCTTTTCACTTTCCGTGCATAGCCGCGCACGTTAGAAAACAGGGGAGTCTCGTGTGTCCTGTGTGCAGTGCGCACTGGAAGGAAGTGCCTTCGTTGGATGTTCAAAAGAATCAGAAATCAGAGGTAGAAGAAGAGAGGAAGAAGAGAGAATGTCAAGTAAAGGATGTGAAAACGGACTATCGGAAGCAATATAAGCCTTCTGATCTGAAGGTGTACGACGATGATGAGCCGCTAATGTCTCCGACTGCCGGAGCGAGGTTCAATCCAATACCGGAATCTGACGAGAATGACGATGAGAATGAAACCGAAGAGTTTCAAGGATTTTTCGTGAATGCTACTAATTCTTCAACCCAAGCAGCTAAAGAAACTGTGATTAACGCCAGAAACGTTGATGTGAAGTTGCTTCCAGAGGCGGCCGTGGTGGCAGTCGGCCGTAGTTATGAAACATACGCATTAGTACTGAAAGTGAAAGCTCCACCATCACCGCCGGGGAGTGACTGCAAAACGTCGTCGTTGCTGAATCCAGCGCGTCGTGCCCCGATCGATTTGGTGACAGTGCTTGACGTCAGTGGAAGCATGACTGGTGCTAAACTACAGATGATGAAACGCGCGATGAGACTGGTGATTTCATCTCTCTCCTCCAACGATCGTCTCTCCATTGTTGCATTCTCCGCGACCTCAAAGAGATTGTTGCCACTGAGGAGAATGACGACAACCGGCCGACGATCGGCGCGTCATATCATCGACGCGCTTGGTATCGGCCAAGGGACTTGCGTCGGCGACGCGCTGAGGAAGGCCGCCAAGGTTCTCGAAGATCGCCGCGAGCGGAATCCTATTGCTACAATCATGCTTCTATCCGACGGTCAAGAAGAGCGTGTAGGCACCAAATCATCTAATCGGAACCGTCCATCTTCCGTCATGACATCCACGCGCTTCTCTCACTTGAATATCCCCGTTCAATCATTCGGCTTCAGTGAAAGCACTGAGGATGCATTCGCGAAATGCGTTGGAGGTTTGTTAAGCGTAGCCGTTCAAGATCTCCGTCTTCAACTTGGTTTTATCTCCGGTTCAGCTCCGGCAGAGATCGCAGCTGTTTATTCCTGTACCGGCCGGCCCGCGGTTCTCGGAGCCGGTTCGATTCGACTTGGCGATCTCTATGCGGAAGAAGAGAGAGAGTTATTCGTAGAATTGAGAGTTCCATGTTCTACAATTGGGTCCCACCATATCTTGTCCGTACGATCCACTTACAAAGACCCATCATCGCAAGAGCTCATCTATAGCAAAGAACAAGCTCTCCTCGTACCACGTCTCCAAGCCGATCGATCATCAGCCCCGAACATCGAAAGGTTGAGATACCTCTTCGTCACTACTCGCGCCGTAGCTGAATCTCGGCGGCTTGTGGAGCAGAACAACCTATCAGGAGCTCATCGCTTGCTAACATCGGCTCGAGCCTTATTGATGCAGTCGAGTTCCTCATCGGCTGAAGAGTATTCACGCGGCTTGGAATCCGAGCTAGCCGAGCTGCATTGGCGTAGGCAACAGCAGGTACAGTTGCAGGTGCCACGACAGAGAACTAACGGAAGGGAAGGTGGTGCTTACATGGACGAGAAAACTGAGCCGCTTACACCGACTTCGGCTTGGAGAGCCGCGGAGAGATTAGCGAAGGTGGCCATTATGAGAAAATCGTTGAATAGAGTCAGCGATTTGCACGGCTTTGAAAACGCCAGATTCTAATTTTTCCTATTTTTCTCATACAAAGATATTTTTATATTTATATAAATTAAAATAAATAAATAAATAAAAATAGAGGAGAGAAGAAAGAGGCCCAAGGCGTAGAATAGCGACAAGCAGTACCCGACGGATCGTCTCTTTCTGTGCAGCAGAGTGGAAGAGTGGAAGGACCCCACAGGAATTGGCATTGTTCGTCTCTACCCCTAAATTTTTCAAGAGTTAAAACATAAATATGATAAAAGAAGGGACAATAAAAATGAGAAAAAGTAAAAGAAAAGAGGTATGTTGTTGGTTTTATTGTTTCTTCTTCTGTTTAAAATTAGATTTTGTCTTTTGGGTTGGTTGGTTGGGTCTCAATCATTAATAGAATAGTGACTGGTGTAAATGTTGAATGTAGCAAATGAATTGCCTTCTTCTTTCTTTGTATGTTTGTGTGTAAATTGTTTAATGCCTCTCTCTCTCTCTCTCTCTTTCTCTCTCTCTCTTCATTTTTCTTTTTTCTTTTAGGTCTTATTGAAAAGCCAAAGTGGGGTTGGTGCCCTCATGACAGGATAACGACAAAGGAAAATGGCCTAACAAATT
>JAESVK010001383.1:2000279-2010743 GCA_017140935.1 Hamamelis virginiana | reverse complement strand
TTGGGTCTACTACCACTACACCCTCCTTTTTTCCCTTCTTATCTACTATCACTACTTGTATTTTCTTTCGGTAGTTATATGCTTGGAGCATTTCCCATCACATATACGAGCATTTTAATCAAAATGAATTGGCAAAGACAATACAAAAAAAGGAAAGAAACAACAATATAAATATAAATATCAAAACCCTCTAGTGTAGTGGTAGTAGACCCAAAACCCCTTCCCAACAAGTAAAAATTTTATATTTACCTATCTAATATGATTTGACATATAGTTTGGGACGAATATAGTTAGGATGAACTCCAGCCGAATTTCTAGGCAGCGGAGAATTGATTATATCTGTTACGAGAGTTGTGCAGAAGCACATTTCTACAGTATCAAGAAGTGGTCTCTGACCTTGACGGATAGTGGAAGAGTTAGTGAGAAATCCTCGAGGAGGGAAAAAAATGCAGCAGACGATAAATCCCCTAAAATAAACGTGTCAAAATGGACGGTTCCATTTACTTCACTGCCTTGCAATCCCAACAAATCCTAGTTTCCAACTTAATCACGAGCAATGGAGCAGTAGTAGACTATTGTTGTTTTGGACCCAAATGCATAAACGCCACTAACTTGTTCTACGTGCTTACCTTGCAGATACTAATCATTCATATTCCCGAAATAGCATCTAAGATGTTCGATGAAATGTCCCAGTGAAAGAAGCACGTTGCAACATGCCAAATAAGTAAAATTACTATTCTTTCTAGATTATATTTATAGGTAAATTTACTTATTTATTTAAATACATATAAATAGGTAAATTTAATTATTTCCAAATAAGTTTACTTATTTCTAGTTAATATATATATGTAAATTTACTTATTTCCAAATACGTTTATTTATTTTTAGTTTATATATATAGGTAAATTTACTAAAGACATATAAATAGGTATATTTACTTATTTCCAAATAAGTTTACTTATTTCTAGTTAATAAATATAGGTAAATTTACTTACTTCCAAATACGTTTATTTATTTCTAGTTTATATAAATAGGTAAATTTACTTATTTGTTTAAAGCAATAAACGGATATATCACAATTAAAAATCAAAATTTGAATTGAATTAAATCTCAAAAACTTACCATAATGTCAGAAAAACAGTTACACTATTTAAAATGTAATAAAACTTTCCATAAAAACAATAAAAGGGTAAATCTATCATTAAATAATTAAAGTTGACTATAGAAAATCCTGGAGGGGGTTATGGGTAAACATTATAGTGTTCTGGGTCTACTGGTATGAAATTCAATATCTAAGGGGGTCTGGATAATTTTCCCTATATAGTTGGAGAGATTGTGAGGGATTGGATGAGATGCAAGCATGTAACGCGTGCCAGCATTTCACTATTGAATCAATAAAAACTTTACATGGTCAGGTCTTAATAGTGATTGAACCTTTGTGTGCATGTGGTCATTGCCATGTTGGTCCTACATCCTTAGAGAAAAAGACCTGCCCAAAATTACACATTCTTAGAAGGAGACAATGTTGTTGATGGGAAGGAGCATTATAATTTGACAACTAATTCCTCAGAAGAATTACTTAACAAAGGAGGTAGGACCTTCAAATGCACCAAATCTCTTTTTGAATTGATGTGTGATTTTTGTTTATTTTAATCTAACTAGGGCTAATATAATTGAATTTTGAAATTATGGTTGTTAAGATAAGTTGCAATATACCATCATTTTTTACTATTTTTATTCTACTGCTTCACATGAACCCTGTAATATGTCATGTCAAGTAAGAGAAAGATAGAAAAAAAATTTAGTGTCAACTTATTTTTATCAAAGAAGGATCCACTGGGTCCTTTAAATGATGGAGTTGCTATCGATAATTTAATCCATATATAATTGTGGAAACATCAATAATTGATCGCTCAACCTATGAACTCGAAATATATATGATTTATGTGCTAGCATTGTGGTAATGTCGCTATTGTTCCGCCATATTTGGGTCGTAGTGTGATCAAATCAAATTGAGTTGAAATTTATTATAGTATAATTTGGCCTTAACTTTACAAATTCAGCCAATAATCAATAAATTTGAAAAGGAACGAAGACGTTGGTCGTTTTAATATGCTTTTTCACTTTCTTTTTTTTTTTTTCCCACAATGTAGAGTATTCAAAACCAATTCCTCCTTAATGGTAGGCGACATTACCCGCAAATCCTGACTAACTAATGATAGGAGTACTAAAATTTCCACTTCACGAGTTGTGCTTTTTCATCACCCGAAATACTCGAATGGATTTATTTATCTTAAATTCCACACAATTAAATTAAGAAAATTTTTAATTAAATTCATCTAAACAATACAAGAACAATTGAAGTATTTAAACTGTCCAAATTTGGTAAAAAAAAATCCACTGTAAACCTACAAATACAACCATAATTGAAACAAGGCAGCCTCAAAAACTCATAGAGATGCTTAACATTACTAATCCCAAACGAGCACCTGATCAAATGGTTTGGAATTATTAACTAAAGACATGAAAGACCTTACTTTCATTTTAATAAATAAAAGTAGAATAGATCATATCGGTAGATTTTCATTTTATTTTTATTTTCTGGTAGGGGGAAAAAACACACGAGCCAAAATACACACCTCTACTCATCTGAACATCACCTCAAAAAACCTACCCATTTACCCAACTTTTAGAAGGGTGGGAACTTGAACTTTGACTAAGTTGTTCATGTCTCTTCCTTTATAAGATGAAGAGCATAGATGAGGTTTTGCTTTCTATTCCTATAGATGAAAAGTAGTCCATTTACACTTACCTTTTCCGTCAACAGCTTTCCACTGGCCCTTAAAAAATTTGTAAAAAAAAAAAAGAGGCTTTTGGAAGGGTGAAGGCACTTATGATGCCGAGTGAAACGTCACTCTTAAAAAGGGCTTTTGGAAGGGTTAAGGCAATATGATTTTCTTTGTATATGAAAATAAATATAAATAAATAATTTGCATGACTTTAGCTATAAGTTTGGAAAAATGAAAGTAAAAAAAAAAGAAAAAGGTAGGGGGGGGGGCCGGGGGCGGCGCCCGGACCCTGCCCCCGAGGGGGCACTATTTTGATTAATTAACAAATGTGTGGCGGTTCGGAGGCAGCGCTCCGAGAGGCAAATATATATATATATATATATATATATATATATATATATATATGAATTTAAAATTGATACGCGTTCTAGATTTGACATAGCCAACTTATTAAATTTCTTAAATTTAGTTTTATTGCAGCCTTGCAGGTACTTAAACTCCAATTTTAATTACATAATTTAAAATCAATTGATTACACTTTCTACAAATTGGATATTAAATTAGAGACCGATAAAATGATAAATACTCTTCTAAAACCACTAATTAAGGCCAAATTTTAAATTCAAACCTCAAATAGAATGACCAATGATTAAATGACTATTTGAAGTAGTACAATTATAAATTTGGTGGCTAAAATTTATAAAATAAGAGCTTAAAGGGAGGAAAATAAAATTTGAAGAGGGGGCACTCTTACATTTTCTTCCAAATATATTCTAAATATATATAAAATTTTATATTTTTGCAAAAGTTGTGTGGGGGCACTTGCCCCCACTGCCCCCACCTTGGCTTCGCCCCTGGGGGGGGTTAAAGGAGTGGAAGCTTTTTTAAGCCTAAAAGTCTGCGTTAAAAGTGATGAAAAAGTGTGAAATGAAACTTGAGCTTAAAAGGGTGGCAATGAGACTTTTTATCTTTAGGGTGGTGAGGTCTTCTCTGCTTCACTTTTGGGGCAATTGATGATTTTCCTAAAATTGCGCACTCCAGTGGTGTTGATAAGTGATTTACCTTTACTTGATTTACCTTTTTTTTCTAGCTGTGAATCTCAAGGCAATATTACCTCTTTTATGTCCCTATTTTTTTTACCTCACACGATGCCAACCCCTTCCCTTAACTATTCATATTTCACCCTCAGGCCTCAGCGCTAAGACATGATCGTACATACATGCAGGGAAGCATAGGTCTTTTTTTTTTGGGGGTCTATCTGCACTGAAAAAGAAACATACTCTGAAATCAAAAGAAATTAAAAAGTTCCACTCAAAGGGTTGCACTATTGGCACTTCAGAATTAGGTTCCCTACTTTTCACATTTTTAAGTGCATTAAAAAAAATTATGAAATATACTGAGCTTTGTGACCTAGCTTTATCTCTCATCTAAGAGGCCTTGGAGTTGAAACATAAAGTGGGAGGCTTTATGGGAAGGGAAATTGGGCTACTATTGTTGCGTATCTCAAGGGTCCATTGGACTCTTATTAGGGACAAAAACAGCCAAGTACCAATCGCACACAATATCACCAAAAGAAAAAGAACTCTTTCATTTGTTTTTGATACTAGAAATTGGCAATTGAGGGGGCATGGATATGAGATCGGCTAAAATTTAGTTCTGCTGGTACAAGGCCCAATCGAACAAAATTGAAACTATGGCTATAGCCTATCAAGGAGGTCCATTGGATGTTGGGTGGTTTTGCGTGCTCCAAATGTGCAGACAAGTATGGCCTATACAGACTTGCCTACCATTCCAAACCATGAATGTCCAAAGAATTTCTATTTACAAGGATTTGCATCAAACAATACACAACAGTCCAGCTTTTGGCACCATCGCCATTGCCAAAGCATTACCATACTCTGGCTACACAACACAACTAGTTTCCACACAACTTGATTCAGAGAGAGAGAGAGAGAGAGAGAGAGAGAGAGAGAAACCCCATGTACATATTTTGGTACACATCAGATATACAGTTGCCTACACTGAGTTGCTTCAACATCGGTTGGGCAGTATGGACACTTGAAAGATTTTGTGCTGTTCTTTGACATCTTAATGATAGACTGCCTGCAGAGTACGTGCCCGCACAACATCAACATTGGCGGATTCTCTTCAGATGCTTGCTCTCTACTCACTGGACATACAAAGATGGAATGGAATTGAAACTCCCTATCCAAGTCCACTGGCACAGGCAACTGCTTCATAGACTGCCATTCCTGCTTCTTCCCCGCCATCACATTCATCAGCTTTAGAAGAGGTGGCAACCCTTGGGCCCCGGCAGCTACTGTCACACTCAATGGGCTCTCAAAAGACTGCCCCAGAAAATTGCAGAACTGGCAAGTTAGCTCCTCAGCCAATTTGTCCCAATGGGTTGGAGATAGTAATTCAGAATACGGGGAGTGATCAAGCTTTCCAGCCCACAGGAGACAGGCCATGAGCTTTTGAATTTCAGCCATATGGTTGGAAGCAAAAGGAGAAAGGAAAGTTCTGGCATACTTGAGAGCTTCATCTCTGCTTCCCTTCTGTAGAATTTCCAAAAACTGCAAGCGGTGAAGTTTCAGCTCAAGGTCTGATCCATTCTCTTTGAGTTTGTCATGGTTGGTGACAGCCCACTTCAGTGCAGGCTCTAGGTTCCGAGTCCCCATGGCTGAAAGTATTTGATACATTTCTAAGAACAGAAACTTTGTAGCAGCAGCATCTGGTTCATTTGCCTCACTTATGAAGCAGTCACTGATATCAAACAGGCCCTGCCGATAGAAATGGCTGGCAATTATCTGGTTAACAGTGTGGGTATCAAAGTCGACATTTCTGTAAGCCTTGGATATATCTGGATTGAAAGATTTCTCAAGGAGCTTTGGGTACTTGCTCAATGCTATGTTCAGCTCCTTCTGTGTGCCTTCCAGTTGACTGAGTGGTGCAATCTCCTTTAACTTGGCATTCAGTTCAGCAAGGATGGTCTTTTGATAAAGTTGCGAGGCAGGATCAACAGCCAACTGAATTTTTGCTAATGCCTGTTCAATTTCTCGGCTAATCTGTTCAATCACTTCTTGGGTTATGGAAGAAGACAGCTTTTGCTTCTTTGCTACACGATCAAATGCATCTTTGATGGTATTCAGCTCCATTTCCAAATCGCTAGTTATGCTCCACAATTTTCTTATTGATAGTGGTAGTTTGTGACAAAGAAGTCAAAATGAGGAATAGCTGCGAGAAAGTAATTAAAAAGAGAACTCCCATGAGTTTACAGTTTGATTCCAACAAACTCTCATCATCAAAGAAACATGTGAAGAAATAAATTAAGTGACTTTCTCTTTGGTTACATCACAAATTTTAACTCTTAATACCATATTATATGCGTGAAGAAAGCACGGAACGACAGAAACAGCCCAGTGGAAGTTTATCTTTCACATCTTTTCAATTATAATGGAACTTTTGTAATAGTCGGCTATAAACCAAAAAAAAAATAACAAAAACTTAAAAAAGCAATGCATTTTATTTTTTATTTTCCAGAAAAAGACTAATGCAGTTTGATAGAGAATTTCTCAAAATAAAAAAGGCTACAGAGTACAAATGAGGCATGCCATATTTATCAATTTGCTCAGAATACTCAAGAGCAATCTATTGGGTGATCTTGTTGCAATCCATGAGGAAGAACATGGAAACAATTATATGTAATGTAATTACATATGCCAAGAGTATGCACCAGTCAATCTATTCACAAAAGAGCAAGACAAGCAATAAGAGAAAAGGATCCTTAGACAAACTAAAGGCATTCAACCAAGAAATGTTTTAGTGGTTTGTTCCACATGATATTAGATTTTAGGTTTGAGTCATTTTGTTTCTTTTAGAAGTTGTTGAACCACTAACAGACTTTAGAAGTCAATTTCAAGTAGGCTTAAGTTTCTACACCAGTGTATTCAACTTCCATATCAGTAAATAGCGTAGTAGTATTTTTTGGTACTCCTATATTTCAATAGGGAAATCCAATATTATTCATCAAAATTTACTTTTAACTAGAAGCTTTTTGTTATTAAAAAACAGAATTTAAGTTTGGATCTTAGTCTAAGGTTTTAGGTGTATGATTTCAGTCCCTGAGTGGAGTCATCAAAAATTGAGTAAGACTTTGCTATTGCAGTTAATATGTAAGCTAGTAAAAAGATATGAACCATGGATACAAATATGGAATAATAATATAATATGATACAGATCCTCTGATTCCACTATTCTTTAAAATGATGTCTTTAAACCCTTTTTCAAAAAGAAAATAAAAATCAAAACCCCGACGTATCAGCTATGTATCCAACAAATATCTATACATAAAGTTATTATTTTTGTTTTTGGATACTATGAAACGTATCCGATACGCATCCTTAAGTATTCGACTTGTATCATATTTGAATGTTCGATACAGACACGATTACGAATATGGAGAGGTTTTGAAGTATCTAAAAAGTATTCCCAGCATATTATTTACTCATCTGATGACCAAGGAACTAAACTGCATCAATAACAAACCACCCCCACCCCAATTTAGAATAGTTCATAAGCCTTAAAGAACCTAGGCTTCAAACAAATTTTTCAAGACAGGAGATAAGGCCCTCTTTGAAGAACAACACTCTCTTTGGCAAAAATAACCAGCACCAAACCCACAATAGAGATGAGAAGAATAAATTCATGGTCTATGCTAATGTCCCATTAAAAGTAAAACATTCCATAATATTTTCCATCACTGAAAGACACAAATCCATCCTCTAAAATGGAGCCAAAACTAAATGACATAAAAAAAATAAAAAAACAATAACTCAAATGGTGTCATTTTGTAAAATCATAATAAAAGATAAAATATAATAAACTTCAAATGCAACAAAATAGACTCAATTCAATACAAGGAAAAGAAAAATGTATTCAACTCAAACTCTATGCAAAATACAACTGAATCATCTCATTGTCGTGGACCGTCCAAACATGCCTTTAGAAATTTGCTTATTACTGTGCACAAAACTATCCAGCAATACTAACTAATCAGCAATTAAAATTCTCTGTAAGACTAAACCATCACTACTGGGCAAGTACTTACAGTTCTTTCCCGTAAAAATTCAGATTAGTTGCAAACTTTGCAATATCTGACAAATTGATACAGTCAACACTTGAAAATGGATGAAAAGTGCTTAATTGTTGTTTAATAGTTTTTAAAAACTCAGTATAGGCATAATTGATTTCTAACTATTTAGATATTAATCTCCCAAATTTTTTCACCATCTAATAGAAATAGATAAAACCATATGGTCCAAATTTATCCAATCAAGCTAATCTTATATCTAGAGATCATACTGGGGACCTAATACTTGTTGAACTTTTTTCTGGTAGACATGCATCCATTATGATACTTACTTAAGCACATACTCATACTTATATTTTATATTGCCTTTAACCCTCTCCTTTCCAACTTATACATTATGCACTTCCCTAGATTGGTAAAATAACCAAAAAAGTATTGGTTCAACTTTATGTACCTCCATACTTTGAGGTTTAATTGTTCAATTTGTCCTTAATTGCTTACTTATTCCTCCAATAATGAGTCGGTTCTCTGGTTTCACCTTTTCTTCCTCAAAATTAGTTGGCATAGCTCTTTCTATGTTTTCTGTGTAAAACTCATGGCAAGTTAGATATTAAGCAAAGGTATCCAAGGATAGTGGAAATTTTAGAGAATAAAATCATAGGAATTAGAAAAAAGTTATAATCTAAGACATGATTTGATGTATAGCAAAAGAATGACTTCGTCCATATACATTCGAGATTCTTCCATGGTGTTGAACGTACAATTTCATCTTCTTGAATGGGACCATTTAAATCAGTTAGAATCATCATCATAATTGGTGTTATAGGTTAATTTTTAGAAATTTTTAGAAATTTGTGAAATGCCTGAAACGAAACAACAAGCATATCTCAAAAACATGTGCATATTGAAAAGCCGCATATATTTGGCTAATTATTTAAATTATAAACAAATAAACTAAAATCACAATTACCAATCTTGGATGTTAGCGTATTCAGTGTAGACTTAGATGAACTCTGCAACAAAAGAACATAAATATGTTAGATTGCCAATGACCCAGTAATCAAAAAACGAAATGCACAGAATTATAAAACAATTGAACACGTTTCATCCATGAAAATGTCGAGATTTGCATATATAATTTGCAGCAACATTTCAATCATGTAACCACCAACAAGATTACACAAACTGACACAAAGTATTTGTTCAAAGACAGGATACCATAATTCCTAAGCCGCCTTGAAAAATATGATCAATCAAATATATAATATTTATCACACCAAAACACACATTCCAAATAAATAAAATTATATATATATATATATACACTGGGAAGAATATAGCAAATGATCACTGAATAATGGCGCATATAAACGAATTAAAGTCAAAACTAGGAATGTGTAACCAAAGCTAACTGATTGAAATGGATAAATGTTTGGACTACCACAACAGTCACAGGATTTAAAAGACGTGATTTTCAACCAGGCCAAGAAAAACGAACAACAAACGCAATCATCAATAGAAAGAATGTTCAAGAGCAGAAAGAAGAATTAATAAGAAAAAAACAAAAATCCACCAAAAAGAAATAATGTTGGGATTAATCAGATTGAAAACAGGTTGTGATTCATCTAATTTGACATAATGTTAGAAAGAAATGATATATATATATATATATATATATATAGAGAGAGAGAGAGAGAGAGAGAGAGAAGAGGCGTTTTTTATCATACCAGAGAGCGGAGCGGAACTGCGGAAGAAGTGAGAGAGAAGCATAGGGAAATCGTGCGAATCTGTAAGAGAAGCCTTGGTGGGAAGTAAACGACTGGATGCAGAGATATTTTTATATATGCGGAATTGCCCTTTAAGCTCCCTCATCCTCTTTTTATCCTCTTTCTATTTATGAGGCGGCATTGGGGAATTGAGGAACGACTACAGGCTACAGATATCTAAACATATGTCAAATATAGTTTTGGTATATAATTTCATATATGGTTTGTAAAATTATGTTATATTGAAAATTAATTATTAGATTACATATTCATATTCATCGAATGATCAGTTTTATTCGAAATTATTATGTGTCAAAACTATATTATGTTATTAAATTCTAAATATAGGGAAAATGATCCAAAGACCCCTGAAAACAGTTTTTATTATCAACAAGTCCAAATGATAAGATCCTATACCGATAAGTCCCTCTAGGCGAAATTTTAATTAAAATAATAATTATGATTTGTCTAATATACCCTTCATTATTTTCAGCTAGATTTCTGTTTTTAATGTATTATCTAATATAATTAAATTGAATTAATTTTATCAAAATATTTTATTGGAAGAAAATCCTAATCGATTGTATTTGAATTTGAATTGAGATAAGGTTTAGTCAGTATTGTATTTAAAACAACGTTTCATTGCCTAAACCATTGAATGGTTTTCATTTTGTTTATGCTATCACTGGTGACGGGTGTTTCTCCATTGCTACAGGGGATATAGAAAGTAAGTGATTCTTCTTTAATCTTGAACTCTATCCAACGTAAAGGTTTGGTTTCTTAGTTTTTTTGTTTTTTTTTTTTTTTTTTTTTTTTT
>JAESVK010001383.1:1963870-1983112 GCA_017140935.1 Hamamelis virginiana | reverse complement strand
TTATCACTTTTTCATACACAAAGATACAATATCATAAACAGAGTGTTCACTACAAGAATAATGGACTATGACTACGATTTTGGTAGACAAAAGACTAGTGTTTTTTAAAACCTTAGTTAAAAGGTATGAAACGACTAGAGTTTTTTAAAACCCTAGTTAAAAGGTAAGAAAAGACTACGATTCATTGGACCCTAGTCTTTGCTTACCTTTTAACTAGGGTTTTATAAAACACTAGTTAAAACATTACTACAATAAGTTAAAAAGGGGACATGAGGCGGAAAGGGTTGTAAGGACGGTTTTAAAAGCCGTCCTTAAAAATATACAAAGAGGACGGTTTTGGAAAACTGTCCATAAACATAAGTACTTTTAAGGACGGTTTTGAAAAACCGTCCTCTTTGTATATTTTAACAAAACGACGTCGTTTAGAGGACATCTTATTTTTTTCCGGAAATATCAAGACGACACCGTTTAGACGATCCGGTTTTTTTATTTTTTTTTCGGAAAAAACAAAACGACGTCGTTTTATGGGATCAGTTTTTTAAAAAAAAATTATTTTTTTTCGGAAAAAACAAAACGACGCCGTTTTAGGGGATCTTTTAAAAAAAAAATTATTTTTTTTCTGAAAACTCAAAACGACGTCGGTTTGATATTAGCTGATCGATATGGCGCTAAGTTTCCCGCCTGCCTCGATCACTCTTCTCTCACTCTCTGCCAAGACGATGAGAACTCTCTCTCTGTCTCCTCTATGCGATCCGCCATTGCTGCCATGGAGAAGTCTTCGGAACCCTAGCTATTTGCCGCTGCGGAGCACTCATCGGTAACCTAGCTTCTCCGTGTCGGGAGCACTCATCGGAACTGTAGCTTCTCCCTGCCGTGGAAAACTCATTGGAACCCTAGCTTCTCCCTGCCGGATTGATGGACTTCTCCCTGCCGAAACAGTAGCTTTTCCCTGCTGGAACCCTAGCTTCTTCCTGTCGGAACCCTGCCGTGAAACTCTAACCCTGTCTGAAACCCTAACCCTCTACCCTCTACCCTTTACGGCAGAGCACTTCTCATCATCGGACATTTCCACCCCATCGCTGGATTGAGGTTGGTTTATATATATATATATATATGTTGCTTTGTCTTGATTAATACATATATTGAAGAACTTGATAAAACAAAAAATGTATCTAGCTACTGAATGGGTTTTTTTATTTGGCCTGATTTCGCTTGCTACTCTTCTCATCTACGGAACTTTTCAAACTCAGATAATGAAAAAGAAGATTTCAGCCTCTTCTCATTTCTTAGGACTTCATCAAACTCGCCTGGTGAGATTAGAGGTTTGGGATAAGTTAAGATGCTTTCTGGTTTCTAATTTCTAAGCATTCATTTTCTTTACTTTCATTTTTTTCCTCCCGAGAATCAAACATATATAGGGTAAAGTTTTCAGCTTTATTTCATTAGTTAAATAGTACTCTACTTCTTGAGTTCTTTATTCTCTGTAATGCCCCGAACTAGAACACTGAATCTGGAAACACGACCTCAAAATCGAATTTACAATTTACTCATTTAATTGACCAATCCATCCACAAGTCTGCCTGAACTCATATTTGGTAAATTTCCTTTCTTCTACTGTTTTTTGGCTTCTATTGTGTCTATCTCCTGGTAAATTAGGGCATTTATATCCTGCAAAAATTATTTTTATTTTCATTATATGTAAAAAAATTTCTAAAATTAATTTTCGTTTTCAATTTTAAAATATTTTGGCTTCACTTAATTTCTCTCTTTTTTACTCATAAACTTATCCACATTTCATTGAGAACGAAAAAGAGAGAAGAAGGTGGGTTTGGAGTTGTTTCAAGAATGATGGTGGTGTTTCTTTAAAAAAAATAAAAAATAAAAAAAATTCTGGTTTCAACATTAATTTCTTCCTATTTGCTGCTGGTGTTGATTGCTGAATTGAAACAGATCTGGTCAGGGCCGGCCTGATGTGGTTGAGGTGGGAATGCATGTTTAATGTCTCACAGAATTTCTTTTTTCTTTTGATGTTCTGCTGTTTAGCTTGCATGTGGTATCACAAGGTTTAATGATGCTTAACATATGCTCATTTGCTTTTTGCCAAAATTCTACCATCAGATTTTGTTTTTCATTGGTCTTTGATTCGGAATTCAGATTGAACTGGTCAATTTCCAACAGAATATGACATGCTCACAATTAAACTATTAAAGAGATTGCACTTGGTTTTATTATAGTTTCTTTTTATAATGGAGAATGTACCAAACAGTTCTTAAGGTTTCTTTTGGACTAGATGATAATATTTTACGGTCATGCCCTTTGGAGTGCTAATTAACTCGAATATTCCCTTGTCGAGGAGGTATTTTTTATTTATTTTTTATTTCTATCCTTTTATATATGGAGTGGATTATCCCTTAATGAAACATGTTTTTTTACACCCTTCATAATGGGATAGCGCAAATGACCTTGTAAAACCATATCAATTTGATTGATGTAATTATTGGTACTTTTGGTGTAGGTTTATGATGGAGTGCATAATACTCAGGATGAATAAATTCTTTATACTATTCTTTATAATGTCTCACCACGAGCCTTGGGTATTCTGTGGATAGTACTAAAGTATGTGATCTTAGGGGAGATTTTGTTTGTTTAGGAGAAATTTATTTTTTAACCCATTGTCAAATAGGATGTGTTTTAGTAGGATATCACTAAATTACTATCACTGTATGTGAATATTTTTTAATGTCTAGTGTTTCTTTAAAACCATTGGGAAAGGAATTTGGTTTCACAGATGGATTAACCTCGATTCCTCTCAGGTCTATCTCTATTTGCACTTACGCGAGGTTGGTTGTTGCATGGACATCCCAAAATTGACATACAGTGCTCGATCCCTACCTCAAACTTGTTTTGAGGTTGGTTTTGCAATTTTTTATTTTTTTTTGAAACTCCTAGAATTTTGCTTGATCTTCTTAATCTATATGTGTGTGTGTGTGTGTGTGTGTGTGTGTGTGTGTGTGTGTGGTGTATTGACAGTATTTTATCAGGTTTTGACAAATTTGGTTGTACAGCACCACCGATTCCAAGGTTTTGAGGTTTAGCTTCATACTTTTGTAAGATTGTAATGTTGTTTGGATATAATTATATAAGTTCTAAAAACTTTTGTAAGCTTCATACTTTTTGTTGTAATTTATATTTATTTTCTACTCATGGTAGATCTTTTGATCTTCTCTTCTATACACCATTTGGTTATCCTAGGTAGCTATCGCTAGGTGATGCAATTGATGAAGCACTTCCAGCAATGTCATATTGTATGAATATAGAGGTCTTCCAGCAATTTTTTCTTCACATGGTATATTTACATATGGTTTAGTCTAGCTGATGATATGTCATATTTATGTTTTTCTTGGGTATAAACTTCCTGTAGCATTTTTCTTGATAATATTCTGTAGCATTTGTTGCGACTATAGATCTACATTATATTCTGTAGATCTATAGATCTACAGGTGCACCTGTAGCATTTGTTATTTTTCTTGATAATATTCTGTAGCATTTGTTGCGACTATAGATCTACAGTATATTGGTTATCACTACTGATTTTTGTTTATCTTCTTCATATATGATGTTCCTATTCTGGATTGTTTTGATTCTTTTCTATGGAAATGAGACCTTAACACTGCAAAACCACCCATTTGGTTGAAGTATATAAAACTGCAATTTTTTGTATTAATTAAAAAATGCATAAGTTTTGTTCTTTATGTGGTGTTCTTTGTTCTTTGTATTTAGTTATGAACTTTAGTAGAAAAAATTGTAATCTTGTTTTGATACAGTGGAATTGTTTAGAACTTTTCCGTGATTTTTCCCTTTTTCTTAAACGAATTTTCCCAGCAAATCTTGTATGTACTTTGTAAATGATCTTCCAAGTGTTTGATAAATAGTCTCATAAACTCTATTTCCTTGTTTGTTGTTTATTTGGCCTCTTAATCGGTACTTTTGCCTTCCAAGTGCATCGATGTTGCTGTCGTTAACAAGTTGATTTGATTGTCTATAGTTGAATTAGGACCCAACAGGGTGGTTATGCTTCTCCTTTCATTACTAATAAGAGATTGGGATTTTGGAATTTGAGGCTCAGCTAGCAGTAGTATGTTTACAATATATGAGGGAATGCATCCAATTGGTCAGTGGGGATTTTGGAATTTTGAGACTCTGCCAGCAGTAGTTTCTTTTATATTTTAAAGAACAATATCATTTTTAGTTAAATAGATCCATTTTGGATAGGGCTCCAAAGCCCTGAAACTTTGGGTACATGACTCTTGAAAGGTGTAAAGCAGTAAAATGGGAGTTCAGGAAATTGGAATTTTAGGATCATATATTCATATGTAGACATGGAAAATGTCCAGGGCTGCAGCTCCATATGCACTATTATTGTGACACAAAGTTCTCAACTTTTTCTATTTAAATTTTACAGGCTTTTTTTGGATTCCCCCTTTTGTTCTTTAAATAAAACCTAGAGTCTGACATCAAATGGTACAAACTACTTGATGCTTCCTTGTAAAATTATAACACATAAAACCGTCCTTAAAAATGTTTTTTGTAGTAGTGTGATTACAAGCTTAAGGTATGGTTATTATGGTTATGTGTACAATGTCTTATATATATATATGAAATCTCCTTATGTATGTAGTGCCCGAAACAATCCGGCAACTTTGAATGTGGGTACTACATTATGAGGTATATGAAAGATATGGTGGAATCGATAGAGACACTTCCCGCTCAATTGGTGAGATAGTATGTTTTTGAAAGGAATCATTATTTACTAATTTAAGTTTCTTAATATCTTATTAAATGAAATCTTTATTCTTTACTTGCAGTTTGCCAGTAATGAAAGTTACAGCATCACTAAACTCAATGAGGTGCGGGTGGAATTGCTGGAGTACGTAAGGGATCGTATGTGATTGATGACCCCATGCATGATGGTAGCTAACTTTGGTATATAACTTACACTCTTTCTCTACACATAATTAGCACATCATTATTTGAATTTTGGTGTTTGGAGTTGACTCTTGTTGGGTTTGATGGACATTTTGTAGTATTTGGGGGTGGAGGTTGGACGGAGACCCACTTGGGTTTGTTTGTTTGTTTGTTTTTTGTTTTTTTTTTTATCAGTATATATTGTTGTTGGCTGTTGATGATAACATGGCACATGAGATTTTTTTATATTTTTTTAGTTGGCTGTTGATGATAACATGGCACGTGAGGCGTCATTTAAATGGGATGTTGTGATAATATGATTATAGAAGTGCTATAAACTGTTCTTTTAATAGGTGAATATATAGAAATGTTCCAAAAACAGAGAAGATGTTGTCGAATTTTTATATCAAAAAAGAAAATATTTTTTAGTACAAGTTATATTGCTGAAAATTAAGATAAAATGCAAGATATGAATGTCTATGTCATACCAATAGTGCATATTTTGTTGTATCCATGTGAGTTATGTTTGCTATCACACATGTAAAATTAGCTAACTATATGACTCCTACTTTATCATTTTCAAATTTACTATATAACTAGATGGCATAATTAATTAGGACTGCTTCTTTGTTTCAACCCGAACCGACCTTAAAGACTTTAGAGGACAGTTTAAAACCTTCCTTAAAGCCTTTTTTTTTTGTAGTAGTGTAGATGTTCTATTTTATACTTAAGATAGCTTGTGATTGTTGGCTGTTGATGATAACATGGCACATGAGGCACCATTTAAATGGGATGTTGTGATAATATGATTATAAAAGTGCTATAAACTGTTATTTTAATAGGTGAATATATAGAAATGTTCCAAAAACAGACAAGATGCTGTCGAATTTTTATCTCAAAAAAGAAAATATTTCTTAGTACAAGTTAATTTAATTAAAATTTTTATTATTAATAGAAGTGCATGTGGAAACATGTATTGAAGTTTTAATGGACACTTTTAAGTGTCCCCTTTGACAGTTTTTGTAGTAGTGCAGGTTTCCATATTCCATCTAAACTATCATTTTTCATTTCTTTGATATTCATTATAATTCTATAATTTTGTGTGATTTATTTATTATTTTCTTTATGTAGGTTTCCAATTAGGTCATCAACAAAAAATGGAGAACGGAACCAGTTTTTTTGGTCATGAAGAAGATGCATTTAAAGACTCATTATTATAATTTTGTTTTGGAATAGATGATGATTTGAATGTATCCATATCTAGGATTCCAACATTAACTGTACGACTTTTAGTTAATTAATTATAAATCAATTAAGTTGAACACTTATTGCATTTGTACGTATATTTTGTATTTTTCTTTGATAATTTTGTTAATGATTTTTGCGCTTTAATGGGTGGTTTGGAATGTGATTGGGTGTATATAAAGGTTACAGGTCATATTTTTGTAATATTGAAAACAAAATTGCAAAATACAGAATTTTTTTTTTTTTTTTTACGGGTAAATCAAAGATGAAGGTTTAAAACCGTAGTCTTTTTGGTTTAAAACCGTAGTCGTTTTATGAAAGACTAGGGTATTAAACCGTAGTCGTATCCTAAAAGACTAGGGTTTTAAACCGTAGTCGTTTCCTAAAAGACTAGGGTTTATAACCGTAGTCCTTTGTAAGAAAAGACTAGGGTTCAAAAACCGTAGTCGAAGATAAAACTACCACCCGCCTGACTACGGTTCCAAAACCCTAGTCTTAACCCAAAGACTAAGGTTTTGCACCTTAGTCGTAGGCAGTTTTTCTAGTAGTGGTTAAATCAAACAATAAAACACCTATACATACAAGTATCATTCCAACATTCATTCCCAAAATCCCATATTCCACCAACTATATGAAAAAACCCATGTGGTTACATGCATCTTTTGAAAAAGATTTGATCTTTAGAACTATTTCGTACTCAAAATACAAAATCAGTCCCAATAAACACTCCCAAAATGCAAAATTTCACCATCATCATCATTAAAAAACCCATGTAGTTAGAAGCATCAGTGGAAAAAATTAAGTAGCTTTCTGGTTTTTCCCATGTAAGATTCACGCCCAAAATCCCATATTCCATCAACTACATTAAAAAACCCATGTGGTTACATGCATCATTTCAAAAAGATTTGATCTTTATAACTATTTCGTACTCAGAAATACAATATTACTCCCAATAAAATCTCTCAAAATGCAATATATCAACATCATCATTAAAAAACCCATGTATTTAGAAGCATCAGTGGAAAAAAACTAATCAACTAACGGGCTTTTCCCATGGAAAATGATTTTTTCTTCGCCATTATACACGAGTTGATGCTCGTCTCTGTGAGGATGATGCTCGTCTCTGTGAGGAAAGCCCTAACTCGTGTGATCGTGTTTTGATAACGTGGGAAATGGAATCGTGTTTTAATAACGTGGGAAAACGAAACCCAAATGGAAACGAACTGAATGGTGGCTCCTAAAATCATGTAACTGATATACTTCAGTTCTAAGCTGATGGGCAATTTAGACATTTGATAAATGCATCTGCCTATTTAAAAAAAATAAAAAAATCTATTGGACTTTTGGGTAAAGTCATCTTATATCAGGGTCCTATTGGTATAAGACCCCTAAATATATGGGTAGCGTTCCGGTCAAATATAGTTTTGATATATAACTTCATATATGGTTTGTAAAATTATAGGTATTTTTAAAATTAATTGTTAGATTATATATTCTTATTTATCGAATGATCAATATTATTCGAAATTATTATTTGTCAAAAGTATATGTTATTAAATTTTGTGATATACATAAGTAGAATTAGTGGGAAGAGAAACAAATGGATCAATTTTTATTTATGAGGGATAGAAGTAGAACTTCAATCCATTAAAAGAGAGAAACATGAATCATCAGCTCTGAATTCATATTCTAGTCCATTACTGCTCAAGATACGCTCAATAAACCTCACGAGAAGGATTGGCTCGTGGATAAAAATAAAATAAAAAATAAAAATTTAGCCCAATAAAATTACATAAAAATTACATGGCACCATCTCAACTCCTGCCCAGCAAACCCACCCATTTAAAATAGGCCTAAATTTATTGCGACATGGTACTAAAAAAAAATTTATAGGCCTAAATTGTGTTCAGGCAAAGGCCTGTATTAGAGATTAAGGACCCAACCAGTTGCTTTATTTTATTTTTGTATTTTGGGTACGCAACCAGTTGCTTAACTTGCAGCATTAGAATTACAATTTGTTTATCTATAATAAAAGTTATATAGCCAATAGGTCGATTTCATATCAAGCATCATGTCACCAAGTTAACCAAGTGTTAGGGTTTGACTAGAATTGAATAATTGATTTCATTTTATAAGTTCATTTTTATTAATTGCCAAAACTATCACATATCATTAATGAGAATAATATAACAAATATACTTATTTCCAATTCTAATTCATCTTTTCATGCCAAATAAAAGAACTAAAATTTTAATTCTATTCTATTCTATTTTTTAAACATACCAAGTGGAGTGTAAGAAAGTTAAAATCATCTATCACCGTAATTAGTATTATAAAATCAAATCAATTTTTTAGAAATTAGTTGTCCAAATGAATCCATTGTATTTACACCGTATTAAAGGTACAAAATCCCTCTTCTTCAATGGACCAAATTAAATAAGTTAAAATCATTGCCATGATTACTTGATTATTGTTAATAGAATCATTTTTCAGAAATTCGTAAAATGCATTTGTTTCTTATTTTTACTCTAATTTTTTATGATAATTGCCATTAGGGTTGCAAACGAGCCGAGGCAAGTCGAGCTTTGGATTGCTTAAGCTTTGCTTGATTATTTAAGTTAGAGCCGAGCTTTGGTATGTTTGAGCTTGGCTTGTTTATTATCGAGCTTGTTCGCGAGCTATTCACGAATGGTTCGATTAATTTGCAACCTTAAATTACAATGAGAGAAAGTTAAAAAGTAATGTAGAAAGCTTAAAAAATGACTTCTATATACTTATTTTATATTGAAAGTAAAAAATTCAAGCAAAAAAATTAAAGTCATGAATATGTTAAACTTATTCAAGCCTAAATTATAATTTTTTTTATGAGTCTAAACTCAAGTTTTTAATGAGCTTGTTCACGAGCATACTAACAAGTTTGTTCACGAACACAAACGAGCCGAGTTTAGGTGTGTTTGAACTTGATTTGTTAATTAAACTAGCCTGAATTTAAGACTTGAGCTTGACTTGTTTACTAAATAAACGAACTCGAGCCTAACCCTTATCAAACGAGCGGCTTGGCTCATTTGCAACCCTAATTGCCATCTTGAATTTTTCCATTCACGTAGATGAATTTGTTTACAAAATTATATGCAAAACATAATAAAATAACTCAATTCACACGAAACAACCAAACGGATCCATAATATTTATAATTAAAAATTGTGGGCAAAATATTGTGGGCTGTTGCAAAAGGATTTCCAGCCCACCCAGCACTCGGATGACCCAAAACATGCTCACTACTAACTAGTGTGGTCCAAGCCTAAAACCCCTCCAAGAATCAACACATTCATTTCCACGAAGCTACACATTCATAAAGAGTGAACCAAACATTTGCAGCCGATATAACATAAAAGTAAAACAGTAATCCAAGCTCGAGTGGTCACCAAGTAGTAATATTTTCCTTCCTGCTTCCCCAAATAATTTTTTTTTTTTCCTGATTTATGATCGGTCCCACAAAATGCCAAAAATTGAGGTTACATATGACATTATAACCAACCTAAGACCAAATATAGTAGCAAATCATACAGTACTGCTCGATCAAGAGAGAGAAATTTGGGGCAAAATTTCAGGCCGTCAATTTTGAGTGATACAAGATTACAAGTTTCAAAAATGTCTAGTTCGGTCTAGTATGTTGGGTTATCGTGCTTTAACAAGGTTAAATCCCCATGAGCTTGTTTAGTTTAGCCTATGATTTTTCACAAGATACAAGTTCTGATTACATAAAATTCGGCTTTCCTTCAATGAATATTGGACAATTAGCTGCACAATAACACACTTTAAATTAATAAAAATGTGCATGAGAATAAATAAAATAATGAGAAATTATGGACTTCTGAAATACATGATCCCATGTTTAGGCACAAATGTACAATGACAAACCCTCACAGAAACATTCAAAAAAAAAGGATTCAATAAATGCTACAATGATTAAATAGATGCTAAAAGCCACAGATTGAAACACTATGAGAGTGATGTAAAAATTCATACCATATGAATCAACATTTTTGTCTACTTGTATTTTAGTTTTTGTCACCTCTCCCAGGCAGTGGGGAAAAGATTGTTTGGTTTATTGATCCAACCAAGAGAAATGTTCATGATAGTAATTATGAAAGTTTTTATTTCACCAAAGCAATGTCACCATTATGAAATCACTAGTGCCCAAAGGCTTTTGACATTTTAAATCTCTAACAGACTAGACTTGTATAAATATGCATACATAAATTGACTGGTATGGAGAAGAAAATGCTGAATGGAAATATAGTTGAAAGGCAAACGTGGATTGAGCAAAACTTACTTGGTTGATTTAAATACTGATGAAGAACAAAAGGCAAGGGTCTTGATCAAGACCACAACAATTCATTTACTTCCACTGAGAAACAATCGATTTTCATTGACAAAGTGATAGTACTTTTCTTCCCCATAAAGTTTCCTGAAAGATAAAGAGTAAAAAACACACATAAAGTAAATATAAAACATATGCAACATGAATTTCAAACTAAAGATCAGCCTGCAATTCTCTTGAAGAGAACAAAGTAAAAAATAAAATAAAATATCAGCCACCAAGTTACGGGCAGTTTCTTTTTCCAGATAGGCAAACAGTCTCAAGGTCATACATTTAACACTCGTGACCAGTGGCATATAGCTATGGAGCATTTCAGGATCCCATGGAAATTGAATGGCTCCATTGAGTTTTAACTTTTACATTTCATTTGAAGCTACATTTCCATCATTGAGAATGGGGTCAATTAAGAAAATGAGAGCTATCATACAAATAACAGTATAGGATCGGATTTAAGATTTCTTGAAATGTCTTGATGTCAATTTTCTAAAAGTTTGCATTGATCGAGAGTAATCTAAAATTTAAATGAGTGACTAACTAAAAGTTTGCATCCATCAGATATTTTAAAGCCAGAAGAAAAGGAGCAATCTAAAATTAAACTTACACTAAATCTGCCAAGGATTCTGATTTAATCACAGCCTTCCACTCTGGGAGTTCAAGGGAAGAATTATTTGCCAGCATTTCCCTTAATGTGTGCTTTGTGCTTCTAATATCATTATTCCATAAGATGCTCTGAAATCAAAATCGCAGATTCTGGTAAGCTCACCTATAAATCCCAACCCAGCATTCTTGAAAACAAACCAAATGTACATGTCAGGAAAAATAGCCACAAATATTGACATATTATAAACAACTGAGGCCAAACAAAACTGGTTTTAGCATGAAGTTTCTTTTCCTTTTGAAAGGGAAACAAAAAACAATTTTCAATGAAGTACTCAATCATTTAGGCAAAATTACCTTCCTAACATAGTCTTTCTTCACATCTTCCCAGGGTAGTTTGCCTTCAGGTGAGAAAATTGAAGCATTCCAAAGAGCTCCTCTAGCAACCATCACAGAAGAGGCACCTGTGAGGAAAACCTTGTCACTTAAAATTTGTAAATATCATTGAAAAGCAATAACACAAACACAGACAAAATGGGAAAGAATGCATTGACCGCTAAAACACATTCACAAGTATAACAGAAACACAATAAGAATACAACTCAAAATGCCACAAGTATGAACAGTAAAAAAGAAAGGGATGATAAACTATGCCCAATTTACCGAAGGACAAAAAAATTCACCAAAGGGGACAAAAAAAATCACTGAATTTCACACTTGCAGGTTCATCTAACACTGGTTCCATACCAAAGTTTTCAACTTACCCTACTCAGCAATTACAATCATGACACAACTGAAAATTGTAACAAATAATAATAGATATAATGACTAACAAAGTTGAAATATTTTAATAAACAGTTGGAGGTGTAAACTATCAGATATGTAGCAGGGGATAAAACCCAATCTCAGAATTCAAATTATCATATGATATTCTCATTTTTGTCAAATTTAAGATGTGGCCAGCATACCTCAAGTGAAATGGTCTGACAGGGACAAAGGGTAGAGGAGCTGCACTGGCATATTCTTAACAAATTACAGGGTCTCAACAAGAACATTGGCAGTTACTAATGACACAACTCCCATTTCCTGTTCAGCAACTGGTTTGACTTCCTTCGGAGAAAGAAGTCTGCCCAAGGAAGAAAGAAATCAGTCTCAGAAACTAGAAAGAAGGAACAGGTACTGTTTCAATGCATAGAAGGATATTGTAGTACAAATTACGCTCTACCTCAACAGACAAAGGGAACTGGACACAAAATGCTGCAAGACCAATCATGAGATGGCAAAGGAAGAGGATGCATAATGAATGTTCTAGTTTTTTTAGGTACTACATGCTAGAACGAGAAAATAGAACGAATCATCTCGAAAATGAACCTGAACAAAGGGTTCCTGCTTATATGCAACAAGTGACTGTGACAAACTGTAGATGCAAGTATGCAACCAGATAAATTTTCTCTTTCGGAAGTTAATCGTGAATGACAATAAAAACAAAGGGAGGTATACAAAACACGAGAGAAGAAAGAGAGAGAGAGAGGAATAAATAAGCAGAAGAAGATGAAAAAAAAACGTAACAAGAAGGATCAAAACATCTCCACTGCATGCTTAAAGGATTGGATTAAATTGAGACGGCTCTGAATGAATCAGATTTAGATCTGATCCGACTCAATCTAAATCCATTCATTTAAAGGTCCCATAATAGAAGCATCAAAGTCTCTTAGACACAATGCTTTGATCAAGAAATTTTCAAGGCTATTCTCTCTTCTATCATCCTTCAACAACAATTAAAATAAAAACCTTATCAAGCAGAATGAGGAGGCACATGCCTCAACACAACTACAGGACACTCTATAGAAGGTCTCACCCACCCCAAAGAAGACCATGATATAATCATATATATAGTGAAATTTCTAGTCAACAATACCTTACTTTAAATAAAATCAGCTAAGAAATCCAAGCCCTTGAATTTCTTTTTACAATGAATCATGCATTAAATGAAAAGAAATCCTATGGTTTGGATTTCTTAGCTAATTTTAGTTAAAGTAAGGTATAGCTTACTAGAACACTTCTATATATATATATATATGGGGGTTTTTGGACAACTAGGGAGAAAGCAGTAACCTCCTGGGGAGGGGGAGGGGGGGGGGGGGGGGGGCGCTTTGTACATCAATTCTAAGGAAGAATGTAGCTTACATTTTCCACTCCACAAACCTTCCTATTTTATTATATAATTGAAAAGAAAACATGAGATTGCCAAATAATACCCTCCTATATTATTATATAATTGAAGAGAAAAAACATGAGATTACCAAATAATAACATAAATACACCCTGAGTTAGCTCCTTTAGTAGCTATCAATTTTTTATTTCCAACACACTTCATCCAGTCACACTCTCCCACCTCTCCAATTAGAAAATTTCTCCACATTTTAATATAAAATAAGGCTATCAAGAATCAGCAACTATAATACATGCATAAACACAGACATATATGATGTTTTTAAAGATAACCAGATACAACAGAAAATACACTGAAATCATAAATAATATGCACCAACCAGTACAAGAGTACAATCAATTTATTCCTAATGCATAATATTATATATTTATGAAACAAAATTATTTAGCCATCTCATTGCATCTAAGTACTTTTGAAAAACAAAAAATATAATTTAAAACTTAATTAGAGAAGTTTTTTACCTACCTGTTGCAACTTTAATGCGTTTAAAATCATCGTACTCAAAGGCATCCCCGTTTGCTATAACTGGAATAGACAGTGCTGCTACAACATCAGCAATCTCACTCCACTTAGCAGGATCCCTTGGCCTATCTGCAACTTTTCTGCGATTTATTCAGCAGGATCATACAACCCGTTATTAAGGTCCCAAATAATAAGATCCTCCCTCTAGAAAGAAATGATAGAGGGAAAACATGATCATATACAAGATGGAAACAATCCATCCATTTTTATTGAACAAATCTAGAGACCATTCAGGTATGTGTTGTGTAGGTGATTCATGAGAGGAACATTAGGAAAGTGGAACAATTAAATCTCTGAGTTATGCTAAACCTCCGAAAGTGCCTAGGCAAAGAAATTGCGCACGTTAGAGATTACCTTCCATGGACAGCAAGAGCAGAAACACCAGTTTTCTCAATTCTCCGTGCTAGTTCAACCGTATCCTGAGATGATTGCAAAAGTCGAATCTTACATGTTACCGGTGTGTCCAAGTTCCTCTTTAATGTTGTCAAAATCTGGATTGAGGGGAAAAAAACAGCACGAAGGGTGTAAGTATGAACCGAAAAAAAAAATCAATGGGAAAGAAAAGAACAAAGAAATTTGCAGAGGATGTGCATTCCATACATCATGAATGAGCTCTGGTTTAGTCAATAGTGCAGCACCCATGCCTCCACTAATAGAGAATGACTTGGGGCAACCCATATTAATATCTACTGCTGCAACATCTTTACACCTAAAAGAAGAGATAACATGCCAGCAAATCAATTGAGATTAGAAGTGTGGAGCCGTTGTCTACTGCTATGGCAAAAGTCTCGGGTTATCAAGTGCAAACGTGCAAGTTTGAGTCATGAGAGTGGCCACTTCGTGCAATATCAAAGGTTAAAACTGTATCCAGCTCAGCTATCCGAGGACCCTAGTTGGGTGGGACATAAACTAAGTAATGGCCTTTTTTAATGAAGATTAAAAGTGGAAAAAAAAACAGGTTCGGGTCTGACAAGGGAGGGGCATTATGTCCATTCCACGTGTCACCAGAAGCAAATTAAGGATATGAATATTATGTTCAAACTTTCAAACCCAATTTTTCAGGTCAAATCAAGGAACTCACCACACAATGGGTTTGGTCGGGCAACATGGGATTGTGCTAGATTCCATGCCCAAATCTAGCCCAAGAAAAGTAGTCTATTGAAACCAATTTTTCCAAGCTGGTCATACGAGTGACCCTACTCCACACCCCAAAAAATAATAATAATAATAAAATAAAATAAAATAACAAAAAAATAATAATAATAAAGCACAACATGCTACCAAAAACCAGATAACAACTATAGCAATGAACTGACATATACAAAATAACTCGTTTTGTCAATCAAAACTTTACCCAGTTTTGAAAATATACAGCCTCATGCCCATAGCCAATTAGTCATGTAGCATAAATAGACACATGCCACCTATTTAGTGATTTACAAACTATAACCAACCACAAGATAGACCATAAAGAGGAGACCGCCAATGCCAAAGAGTAACATGATCAAATATCTTTGACCATTTAATTTAGAAACTTTCTTTGATATTAAAATAAAAAAAAAATTAAAAAAAAAATCCACCTCGCACCACCCAAAAATACAATAATAATATTAGATGGCTTAAAGCCACTTATACAAAATGTAGGATGCTTAAAAAGGTCAACCAAGTTCAAGATTTTTTCCTATTTTAAGCTGCTTTCTTTAGTCCCAAGAACCACCCAAACTGGACTAGAAATAAGAAATAATCAAACTCACAGTAACACAACTGTCTCATCATTAATTATCATACAAGCATTTGCTTGAAAAAGCATGCACTAGTTTAGCAATGATGAGAGAAATTGGGGAGATAACCATTTTGTTAAAAACAAAATAAAAAATTAACAACCAATTGCTTAAAAAAGAATGTGCTAGTACCATATGTAAGATCAATTACTAAATTGAATTAAAGTATCCAGGTGGAAACACACATCAACGTTGAAAACACAGAAGTTCAAAAGCAGTAGCGTCTATGCTAGTTAAAATATCCTGCCTCAATACTAAAGGACTAAAACAAACCCACAGTTTAACTTACACTATCTGAGCAGCAGTGAGAGCCCTCACAGCATCAGAAGTGCCCATTTGAAATACTACCCGGTTCCTTTCTTGATGGCAGGTTCTGAAAACAACATTCCCCGTTCCCTTCTCCACAAAATCAATGGATCCAAGGTATTCTGTGCATGTAGAAAAGAATTAACTTCCCCAGAGTTGAAACAACCAAGTAATGAAATCTCTCTCTCTCTCTCTCTCTCTCTCTCTCTCTCTCACACACACACACACGCACGCACGCACACCTTCCATTGACAAGTTATACTTTATTAGCTACCAGTGATGATATATTTATTATCTTTTTTCTTTTTGTTAAAATGATATATTTACTATCATTAGCAAGTTTGGATGTCCCAAAAAAATTGAATTGTTTCATTATTTTCTGTAAATTTTTGAACAAAAATCTGTTACACTGGATGGGGAGATTCAAGAGAATGGCAGTCATCATCACAAATGATGGTAATTATTAAAACAATGCCATTTCACTAATTCCTAAAATTGATTCTATACCATAAGTTTTGGCAACGGCTCCAATTTTTTTTTTTAAATGACTCCTTCAAGATTATGCATTTGTACCTTAAATGCTATGCAAAATACAATAGAGCCATTCAATTTCCATGGGACATTCAAAAAGGCCCTAATGCAGCCTCCAAGTTTATCCACGCAAAACCAACCTATCGGTTCCAACTAATTCAGTAATGGAGTAACCGGGCACAAATTACAATCAGATTGTTCCAAATATAAAACCATAAATTTATGGCCAGTTTGGATGTCCCGTGAAAATTGAATTTGTTCTACACGTTTTGCATATAATTTTGTAAACAAATCCATCCTTATGAATGGGAAAATTCAAATTCCATGGGACAATCAAACAGGCCCTTGTTAAATAACAGATAAACTCAAGAAAGCGAATGAATGTATTGATTCTGAGCAAAACTTAGAATTACCATTTACCCTGCGCTCGCATTTGATGAATTTATGATCCACGATCTCCTCCCCGTATGTAATATCTGCACCATATTGTGCAGCTAGTAACCTCAACGGTAATGTGCCCTACCAAACATAACCAAAAAAAAAAAAGTATTATTTACAGGATTAACCCTATATTGCTGAGCTCTACTGAAAATTTCAAATTTTTCCTTTTCCCAAATAGAATTCTCAAACCCTAATTAAAGGGAAACAATTATATTGATTTGCAATAGAAAGAACCAACTGGTTGATATGAACACGATTACAATCTTATATATATAAAAAAAAAATATGTGATGAAAGCTGAGTTATTTGAACTCACAACTCGAACCATGGGAGCGAGAATGAGCTTGTTCCCATACTCCATCTTCTCCGGCCGGCGGAGATTAGACAAATGGGCTTTGAGCAGCTCGCCGGTTGACCCGAGTAGTTGATTGATTCGATGGTTGGCCACTGGTTTTGACTTGTGTCCGCTCTGATCACAAATATTTTTTCTAAGCCCTAACTTGGACTCTTTATAATTTAGCCCATGGGCTTTCAACTTGGGTTTGGCCCATGGAAGATCTCCTCGAAACCTTAAGGGGCTGTTTGGCAATCCAGAAAATTGGTTCAGAACCAATTTATCTATCCAGTTTTATTCATACAAGTTTATAGCTGAACAATTTTCATTTACAATCTGTTTGTCTGAAAATGAGTTCTGTCCCGATTCTTTTTTGGATGCTGTTTGGTTCATATTATCATGTAATTGTTCTATATATATTGCAATTACATGTTTTTATATAATATATAAATATAAGCACATGAAAAATCACCTAATTTAAGTTCATAAGCTAGGCTTTCATAAATTTATTTGATACATCAAAATTCCAAAATTTAGAAGCACGTGTAAATAAATAAAGATTATAAAAGGAAAAAAAATTAGTTAAATAAATAAAATATTTCACACAAGTAGTTTTTCAATCCAAAATTAGTTGCATTGCCTTTCTTCCCATGTCTAATTTGAGATTGAGATCTTTAATTTTGAAACCAAGTCATATTGACCCATTTGAAAAGTGATTTCAGAAGCATTTTTTTACTTCAAATAATAATGTTTATAATTAGATGGACTTGTCTATCTTAGATAATATTTGATAGAAATCAAAATTACGATTGTCTGATCTATTGGAGCAATAAATCAAACACTTTAGAAACAATAGATAAAGAAGAATGTAAATCAAACACTTTATTATTATTTGTTAGTTCAATTTTTTTAACATTAATTTGTTCTACATTAACATCTTATCTAGTTCTTTTTTTAATTTTGTTTTGTTCAAATTATTTCGTAATTGAAATTTTTTTCATAAATTTAATTTTTTTTCTTTTGGTCAAAGAATATTTAAGAAAAAAAGAATTGAATGATTAAAATATTAAAAAAAAAAATAAATGGCTTATCAAAGCTACATTGAATAAAAGCCTAAAAGGTATTAAATTTAACAGGAAAAAGAGAAGAGGAAAAGAGGAGATATAACTAGAGGAGGGATTTTTTATTTTTTTATTTATAATTAATGGTTTTGGGCAGGGTGGCAATTTTGTTTTTTCCTTTCTAATTGAAGGCCATGCATCTTGATGGTAATGAAAGAGGGAAAAGTAATAAAGGAATAGAATTTCAAGTTTCAGGAAAGCTTTGGCAGTAGAGGAGTGGGTCCCGCGTTAGATGATATTTGGTTTTTCTAGAAACCAGCATTTTGCTGGAATGCATGTGGCCCGCTTCTTCACTCAAATTAGACTAGAGTGAAACTAGTTTTACCCTTTGAGTTGACTTACCAAACACGGGCCAAGTAATTGGACCATAGTTGTAGCTGGTAGACCCGGTTTTGGGTGATTGCCAAACAGCCCCTAAAGCTAGCCACTAGCCCTTGTTAGTTTCCTAGTTCCTCCATCTGCTACGTACCACGTTTTCATGTTTGTGGTTTTGTGTTTTTTCTTTAGACTGTAATATTACCAACCGTCATTGAAGGAGTAGCCAGGATTATAATTGATGGTAATAAAAAGGAAGGAGCACTGCTACTTGTCACAATCCACAAGCCGCATGTTCCTCAACGGCATCATGCATGTGGAAGCCCAAGAAAAGGAGATAAGATAAATGTGCTTGAAGGGCCTCTTTCTACCGCTCATATATAGGGGTTGTGATGGTTAGGGTCCACAGGCTGACAAAAGGAAAGATTCTGAGGGTCCCCTTTACCAACTTAATTTTGAATGTGGTC
>JAESVK010001383.1:1945317-1958870 GCA_017140935.1 Hamamelis virginiana | reverse complement strand
CACTTGATGCAACTTGCATCAAGTGCCCTCCTCTACAGTCACCTGTGATGAAAATTTTTAAATACTGACCGTTGGATTAGATACCCCTATAATGTATATCATGTCTGCCAAAAATCACAGTGATCCAACGGTTGGTTTTTGAGAAAACTGACTGCTAAAAAATTATGACTTTTTTGTTCTTTAAAATATTATCATTTTTTAGCAGTCAGTTTTCTCATAAAGCAACCGTTGGATCACTGTGATTTTTGGCAGACATGACATACATTATAGGGGTATCTAATCCAACGGTTAGTTTTTAAAAATTTTCTTCACAGGTGGCTGTAGAGGAGGGCACTTGATGCAAGTTGCATCAAGTGCACCTTATATTAGCACCTCTAATATATATATATATATATATTAGGTAGGGTTTTCTCAGAAACCAACCGTTGGATCACTGTGATTTTTGGTAGACATGACATACATTACAGGAATATTTAATCCAATGGTCGATTTTTAAAAATTTTCATCATAGGTGGCTGTAGAGGAGGGCACCCGATGCATCTTGCATCAGGTGCTTGCATCAAGTGCACCTTATATTAGCACCTCTGTATATATATATATATATATATATATATATATATATATATATTCAACATATCACCCATGAAGCTCATAGGTCACTATAAGATGCATATTTTGAAAAACTGAAACTGACTGTTGGATTAGATACTACAATATATAATTTACCACTACTCCATTCCACTATTCCATCTCTCTACAACCTTTTATAAATAAAAATACATTTTTAAACTCAAAATTTTAAATGGAAATGACAACGCAAAATAAGTTGAAAACATAAATTATTTGTTTGTCCTCTTGATATGTCATGTTTCGAAATAGAAAATGACAACACAACCTCAGGGCCGGCCCTTGGCTTTTGCCTAATAAAACATTTGCTCGAGGCCCCCAATTTTAAGGGCCCCCCAATTTGGTATATGTTTAGAATATTTTTAGAAATTAAAATATAAATATAAAATGAAATGATAAATATACATATACACTATAGAGTATCGTAAAATTTTGTTCAGATTAGCTTTGTCTAAAATCACTTTTGGAATTTGAAATTCCACTTGATCTAATGGATGAAGTGATAATCAATCACTTCTAGACAACTTGAAGGGTGGTAGGATGGTTGGCCAAAGTTAGGCTCCTAATTTTTGAAATAATAATTTCTGAATTATCAATAATATGTACTTGATTTAATCATGAAGATTTCAGTTTATTATTATTATTTTTGGCCAAAGAAATAATTTCTCTCACTCACCCCAAGCAAGTAAGCAACCATTCTTCCTTTCCTTTTCTCTCTATTTTTTTCAATTTATTATTTTTATTTATTTATTATGAGATTGAAATTTTTTATTTAAGATTTTGATTTACAACTTTAGACTTACTTTGTATTGTAGTATAAATTTATTATTGTTCTTTGTTGTAAGATTGAGAATAAGATTTTGATTTAGGGTTTCGATTTTAGGACTATATGCTTACTAATTACTATATATGGTGGTAGTATGAATTTATTTTAGAGAAGTTAATTGATTTTTAATTTCTTTCTTATTTTAGGTTTGATTATAGTAATGATATGTGCCATCAAACTTTGTGTGTACTAGAAAATACAAGAATAACAATTGGTAGTTAAATATTTCATACAAATTTTTTTGTATCATTACGTAAAATGGCCCCATTTTAGAAATTCGCTTAGGGCCCCCAAAATCTCAGGGCCAGCCCTGCATGACCTTAGTGTCCCAGGTTATACAAGACTTGCACCCCAACCATACAGTACACACCCCCCAAAAATAGTAAATTGATAATCCTATGAATTTGAAATCTTAAAATTCTTTTACCCCAAAAAAGGAAATCTTAAAATTCTATCTTAGAAGTGAATGTGCAAAGACAGATACCTCTGTCTCTTTCTCTCTGTTCTCTTGATGCTCTCTTGAGCTAAAAATTTGAACTCATTTCAAATGCTCAAATTCTAATCACCCAAAAATTTCTTAAACCAGAAGCACACACAAGACAAAAACTCTTAAATTAATATCTAATCTTCTAAAATAATACATAATTAATTCAAATAATTTACAGATTGGTGGGTCAAAACTAGTGTGAAATTCAATGGTCATCAAATCTCCTCCAAGCTTGGAACTCCCCACCTTTTAAATTTATTACTTCAAGAAACAATACCCACCTCCCCCCTAATCCGACAAATCCTGGCCATACTCCTCCATTCATTCCAAGGAATCTCCCTAATTTGACCCATCAATATCACCCCCAAATCATAAAGCTAGGGTTGAGGCAGTGCGTGTGTGTGTTTGTTTGCCACATATCCCCTCCCCCAGTTGGTTCCCATCACCTCTTTATTGATTAATGATTTAATATTGACACACCAACCTCCACCTTTCTTTTCCTTTTGCAGTTACTGCAAATTTCATGGGAAGTTTCACAGATAAAGCCTTTCACTTTTGTGTCGGTTCTGTCATCAATGTGAACAGGCCATGAGTAAGTTTGAAGTTTTTGATCCTCATATTGGCCTTTCCCAGTTATTGCACATCACTTTCATTTTCTATTCACCCCATAAAATGTTAAATTTTGGAATAACAATTCCAGCCTCTTTTCCAATTTTTTCCACATCATACACATTAGTAAGATTAGTGATTAATTGTTAGTGAAAAGAGTCCGAAACTTTATTTCATGAAAGATGGAGTATGGAAAGCGGTGCCAAAGATCACTTTCCAAATTATTATTATTCCTGATTTTGTACACATATCCTAATTTTCGCGAAAGTCAATTTGAAACTTTCAATTAATTGTGGGATATGTATTTTAAAAAATCAACCATTGGATTAGATATCCGAATATTATGTATACCAAAAACCACAGTGATACTTATATGATGTCTCTATATTTATTATATTTGGATAGGTCCTTGAAGCCTAATCAAGGAGAGTCAAGTGTAGAAGACATAAGATGTAGACCTTTGCCCGAAAAGCATTGCAAATTATTACTTAGATGAATGCTGCCATTGTTGTGAATCTTGACCTAATAGGCTATTAGGTAAACTCTCTTTTGTGGCTTGAACCCTAGTTGCTTTAATATTTTTTATTTTTTATGTTTTTTTGTCCAATAATATATACCTCTAAGGTTAGTGGATAGTTGTTAATGATGAGGAGAGGAGGAACAAATGAGCCAATTAAGAACCTCATCCATGAAGAATGAAATCGAGAATCTCATTCTTTTAAAGAAAGAGAAATAAACCATTGAGCCGAAACTCGTATTCTAAATGCTTTAATATTAAATATTATAAACATTGATCAATAAGTTAAAAACTCCAAATAATTAATAGAATGCGTCCATTTAAAACCTCATAACTATCTATAAAAGAAACAAAGAACAAATGAGTCAATTGACTAATGCAACCAAAAATTTCAGTTGATTAAAAAAAATAAAAATAAAAATGAATCGATAATCAAAATTCGTGTCTGTTTAATAATTGTTTTGATATATATTTTTTCCTTTTTTTTCTAATATTTAAGAGATTCAACCACTAAACCTAATCTAATCCAAACATTTTTCCCTTATACCCTCACCAACTAAAATAAGACAGTAAAAAAATATAACGTGTCTAATATTTTTCACATTAAGCGTATGAAATAGTAGACTCCGGGTCTTTACATGCATGAACAAGGGCCAAGTCAATTGAAAATTGTGGATGTTGACAATAATGCTGACACGCAACAGAGAGTAGGAATTAGGAAAGTCTTTCCCTAAATTAGGACGATAAGATTCTTGATTTTCTCCGCACGATATAGTGGAAAAATTGGACCAAAAGGCTGAAGACGACTGCTGCTGCGCTTAATGGTCAATCTCGTGCCATGTTATTATATCAATGGGATGCATCATGCATGGCAGCAACTTTTTTTTAAGTACATACATTTATAGTTTTTAATAATATTAGTTGCTTCTGACGTAGATCCACCGTGTCCCATATTTAAATTTAATCTTCGCGTATCTTCAAAACATGATTATGCTACGAATAAGAGCTTCTGTAATTTTATTTTTTTTTTTTCCTTTTTACAATCCTGTAAAAATTGAATTTGAAAAAAAAAAAAATTAAAATTTTTAAAAATAAATAAGACATTTAAAATTGTAAAATTATAATCATTAATAATGATTAAAAAATTAGATTTTAAATTTCTTAAGACATAACCAGTTCAAATTTCTGTTTCTTTGTTTTGTTTTATTTTATTTTTGGTTAAAGTTCAAATTTCTGTTTCAAATTTGAGAAGAAGCATGATATTTTTTTTTAATAATGGAAATCCACTAATTTTTTGTGATGGTATTTCCGTAGCATCTCGAAAGAGATTTTATATGAAACACCATTATTAAAATTTAGTATTGATACCCAAATGGATTGCTTCAGTGAAGAGACATTTGGAACGTCAAATTTTGGTAATCACAATCTTTATTGTCAAATTTGATACCTTAAATGAAACTTATCATTTGTATTATATAATACTTTTTTTCAAAAAAAGAAAAGTGGATAATGCCAAAATATAGTATTAATGCATTAGAACAGATCGATACCAAAATTTGGCATTGATGTCATTTTGAATCCTAGCCTTTATTTATTATCAATTAAAGAATTTGTTGAAAAAAAAAAAAAAAGTTAGATCAACCGTCCACATCATGTGGGACGCACTTTTGGCACAATATTTTTGGGACATATAGCATTTTTATTACATAAATGCATTGGAGATGCTCTCACCATAATAAATTCTCAATTCCGCTCTCATATAGGATTGTAAGACAAATCGACAAATCAATTAATATAGATTTAGTTTGAGATCCACTGAATAATATATTCATTAAAATTCACTTCTAATATAAACAAAATAAATTTAAATCTTATATTTATTTATTTTTTTTTTATTTTATTTCAATTCAATAAAAAATCATTTAAATCTATTATATAAATAGCAGTACGCTGATGTGGCAATTCTATAATTTTTTCTCTCTTTCATTCTATTATCTTCTTAATTCACTCTCTTTTTTCATCCCTATTGGTTTTGGCCCTAATTCAAAAATATATGATATTATATCATTGATCCAACTAATTACTTCAAGTATAAATTTTCAAAATTCTTTATTGATGTGGGTCTCATTTATGTTTTTTTGCCTTTCCATAATTAATTCTTTATCCTTTTACTTATTGTGGGTCTCATTTACTTCTTCCCTCTCTTTTCTTAATTATTTTTTATTTAAAAAATTGGTTTCACTTTACTTTCTACTTTCTATTGTCTACTTTCTTTGTGTTATTTTAAAATTTTTATTTATATAATAACACATCCAAATTAATTTTCTTCAATTTCTTTAACACTTTTAATCATTCTTATGTATTAAAATATATATTTTAACACAATAAATTTAGTTACGATCAAACGGTCAAGATCATATGATCAAAATATATTTTATATAATTATAATTAATTTCATGAAATTTTATTGATACCCGCGGATTTGTGCTGGTTTACTTATAAAATAAACTTTTGAAGTTAAACTTCATTTTTAAATTTATTAAATTACATTCAATTTTAATATAATATTCTTCCTATGAAAAAATCAAGTGGAGAACGAGGGCCTTCCTATAAATTAAAATCTCCATTTAAAATAACAATTTCATATAAAAATATATTTTTAATTCGGACATTATTTGATTATTGTGTGGAAAATAACATAGCGAATACCTACGGAAGGCACGTGAATTGTCACTGGGACGACGGGTCTTCGTGGATTACGACAAAGTTCAAAAATGGGGAAAAAGGACGGTTATGTCAGCGCCGGTATTTTTGGTATGGTAGGGACGCTTAAAGTTCGGATAGTTTCTGGTGGATTAAATATGACGTGGCGCCAGATTTGGCGGCCGTACGTGTTGGGATGACAGAAGTTTAAGCAGCTGACGTGGGCGTTATGATGTGAACTACTGAACTGTCAAAGGCAGTCACTATTAAATAAATAATAGCTTTTGCCTTATCCTTTGGTATGGAGTTCAGCAGTTCTGTCTTTCTATTAGAATCTCATTCCCTTCCCATCTTGAATCAACGGTTGTGATCTTAGGAGAACAAACTCTTCTCTTCTATTGGTGCTTATTCTCGATCAAGTTCATGTATTTTGTCTCTCTCACTAGAATTTTGGGATGATAAATTGAATGTACAGCAATTAGTCAAAGCGGATGCTCAAGAAGATTACAAGAACATATGCACTTAACAATGACCTCTGCGTCTCTCTTCCTGTAAAAGTAAATTACATTTTGAGTTAGAACTCATAATATAAATGTCGGGTCTCTTAACCTTTTAAGCCAACAAGCCTTAGTTCAGATGATAGGATCATAGGGGGTCAAATGGGTTAATTCAAGTTTCGATACCTTCCTTATATTAAATATAAAAAAAAAAAAAAAAATTCAAATCATAACTCTTATAGTATTTCCAAAATAAGCTCAAATTTGGAATTGAAATTGCTAAATTTGAGTCGTTACAAAAAATGTATTCTTATAAATTGCCTGCCATTTATAACTTTAAATATGGCAACAGTATCAATGCTTCTTGTATTTGGAAATTTTTTTTTGTAATGGTTGTATTCTTTCAAACAATACACATAATATTTTATTTTTGATTTAAAGTTCATTGGAACGTAGTGGTGCAAATATAAAAGGAGCTCCTATTTTAAGGCTCCCCATAATTGGCACCGTAACATTCATAAATATGAAAATAGAATACTCAAATAGAAACTCCGCATTGGAGATTCTCTTAATTACTCTATCGGTGTTACATAATAATTAATATAATGTACTGCATCAATATTTTAAGTAAAAAGAAATTAAACATCCTGTGACAGAGCCAAATATTTAATCCAACTTAGATGTTGATGCTTTATCATAATTTTATAAATAAAACAAATTAATTAATTACAATATTTTATCAATTTCATTTTATTCGTTAACAATAACTAGATCATAAGTCAATTTTAAACCAAAAAGGTGATATTAACAGATAATATTATTTTTATCAAGTAAAATAGTATAAATTCATCAATCAAATATGGATTAATTATTAAGAAAAAGGTTTTAAACACATTTTAAATATGAGATATACTAACTTAAAAGGGAAAGGAGATCGAAACACTTTTCAAACAAAACAACACATTAAAAATTAAAATAGATAATATTTCATTGAAAAATGCTTGTGCAACTAAGTTTTTATACATGTAAAAATAAACTAGCTCATACATGTGTAATAATAAGAAGCAAGGGAGAAAAGAGAAAAGAACGTACACAAAGGAGACCACATAATAATCGAATGAGGATCCTCTGTTAGGGTTTGCTTGGGTGATGTGTCATGATCTGGATCATCTGCACATCACCCAAGTAAAAAGCAAAGCATCCAAATCATGACACCAGGGTCGGCCCTGAGATTTGGGGGGCCCTAAGCGATTTTCTAAAGTGGAGCCCTATTACGTAATGATACAAAAAAATTTGTATAAAATATTTAACTACCAATTGTTATTCTTGAATTTGCTAGTACACACAAAGTTTGATGGCACATATCATTACTATAATCAAACCTAAAATAAGAAAGAAATTAAAAATCAATTAACTCCTCTAAAATAAATTCGTACTACCACCATATATAGTAATTAGTAAGCATATAGTCCTAAAATCGAAACCCTAAATCAAAATCTTAAATAAAAAATTTCAATCTCATCATAAATAAATAAAAATAATAAATCGAAAAAAATAGAGAGAAAAAGAAAGAAAGATTGGTTGCTTACTTGCTTGGGGTGAGTGAGAGAGAAATTATTTCTTTGGCCAAAAATAATAATATATAATAAACTGAAATCTCCATGATTAAATCAAGTACATACAATATATAATTCAGAAATTATTGTTTCAAAAATTAGGAGCCTAACTTTGGCCAACCATCCTACCACCTTTCAAGTTGTCTAGAAGTGATTGATTATCACTCCATCCATAAGATCAAATGGAATTTCAAATTCCAAAAGTGATTTTAGACAAAGCTAATGTAAACAAAATTTTAGGATACTCTATAGTGTATATGTATATTTATTATTTTATTTTATATTTATATTTTAATTTCTAAACATATACCAAATTGGAGGCCCCTTAAAATTGGGGGCCTCAAACAAATGTTTTAGTAGGCAAAAGCCAAGGGTCGGCCCTGCATGACACATCACCCAAACATATCCAAGCCCAAGTAGAGATCCAAACTCATAATAATCAATAGTATAACTATACATGGCTATTTTAATTCAATACTTCTACAATTGTTCCGGATGACTCTTCAAAGTGTTTTTATTTATTTATTTGTTTGTTTTTATAGTTTTAACTGTTCTAAGAATTAAGAAAGAGGGTGCCTAAAAAAAAGAGGGAGAGGGGGAGGGGGGCTTACCTTTGGGTATTAGGGGAGTCAAACTTTAAAATAATATATACTTCATTTAAAAAGTATATATTATTTTTTTTATACACCAATATAATTTAATTTCTAGATTACTATATACAATAAATTTTAATCTTTTTGAGTTATTTCTTTGTACAGTAAATAATTTACAATAAATAAAATAATTTTTTTTTAAAAAAAATTTCACGATGCTTTTTAGATATATTAGCAATTCTAAATAAATAGTGCATGTAAAAATAATAAGTTTAATAATGTTTTTTATCAAACAATTAAATGACCGGATGATAAAAGAGTCAAAAATAGGAATAAATACAAAGAAGTCTCTCAAATCTCTCAAATTTACCGACAGGTCCACCTAGCACTGTGAAAACAGCGAAAAGACAAAACTGCCCCGAACACAATGAAAACACTCAAGCACAATGAAAACACCCTAACACAGTGAAAATATCCACCATGTACAGTGAAATTATCCAACACAATGAAAATACTCAACACAGTGAAAATACCCAGCACGGTATTTTTTTGAGTTTTTACTGTATTTTTTTTAAATATATTTTTACTATGCTTTTTAGTATTTTCAATTTTATTTTTATTTTTTTTTTGTGTGTTTTTACCATTTTTTTTGGGTTTCCATAGAGCCCCACACGCAAGAAATTGAACCCAATCAGTCAATGACCCATTAACTTAAATGAAAAATACTAATCCCCTGAAATGTAATCACGTGCATGGTGGATTGTTCCTACTTCCTCGTTCCTACTTCCTTGAAAGCACCTACGGGTTACGTTTATCGGGCTCTTTCATCAATCTAGACATTTATACAGAAGGTGCGCATCTCAAAATGATAGACGGTCGATGATTAATCATGACAAAACAAGAAATTACGCGTGGGTCCCGCATTCCACTTCTTCTGTCTGTGGCGACTCGAAGCTGAGAGTTGCGAATAATCGTTCATCCGGTGCACATTAGCACACTAAATTTACTACCCAGTGATTCCACTTTCTTTTCTCAACCTTTATTACTTAAACGGTAACTTGACGGTAACTTCGGAACTGAAATTTGAGTTCAATATCATTCAAAAAAAGTTTGGGATAACATTTCCTCACTTTCTATATACGTGTGGGGTTACGAGTTTGCGTCTAATCAGTGCTTGTATATCGATATAAATTCAACTGTAGGTGGACTCACTGTAGATAAATGGTATCAGCCAATTAGATTCATCGGAAAAGAAATAATTTTCTAATAATTCATTTTCTGACAATTTACAGGCAACTTGATTGGCCAAAGGCCATATGAGGTTTCTCGTTTCGGTAGCACCTGATTTAATATCCAAATACTAGACTCCGTTTCCCGTTTAATGGTTTTGGAATTTTTCTCTTTTTCCAGTCTGACCCTCTGAGAGATAGGATTTAACCATGGTTAGTGTAACTTGGATTATACTCTGGTTAACCGAGCTCATGAAGCCTTTAAAAGGCACGCTTCGGGTGCTCAATTTTCCCATCACCTTCTCGTCTTCTTTCTTTTAACAAAACCACTGAACTTTGATGGTGGAGAACTTCGTTTTCTCTTTCGTTTCTCATTTGCTTTAGCCTTTCTTTTTCATTTCTTCAGTTTCGTTTCGAGCTCGCAATTTCCGGTGCAATCTCTTTCTCTCTCTCCATATATATATATATATATATGAATCCTCTGTTTTGGTTTTCATTCATAAGAGTGTCTACGAATATCTTGCTCTGATGAAGATCTGCTCTAGGTGTTTGTTTGATCTTGTACTATGTTACAGAACCTCAAACCAAATTCGAACTTAAACAAGGATTTTTCAGCTGATTTTAGATGTTATTCAGATTGTTATTATGATACTCTGTTTTTAATCCCTCTGATTGTTCCACTGTTGATCCGATTATTACGAGAGAAAAAATTTTCAATATCTGCTTTCCAAACGAAACTTCTTCATATATAGGGTATATATAATATGTGATTTTTTGTTGGATGTTGCAGCGGAGGAGAAATGGCAGGGAACGGGAACGGAGAATTCAGCTTTGCGAACGGAGGAAAAGGCGGTCGCAACGGGCTAGCGAAGATCCAGACACATAAGAAGCAAAACGGGATCTGTCACGATGACAGTGCTCCTCCCGTCAAGGCTCAGACCATCGATGAGCTCCACTCGCTTCAGAAGAAGAAATCTGCGCCTACCACTCCCATTAAGGGCACTCAAGGTGCTTTTGCCGCTACCATTTCTGAAGAAGAACGTCAGAAGCAGCAGCTCCAGTCCATCAGGTATTGATATACACGCGCACACACTAAATCCGTAAATCACGTTTACTAAAACGAGAAAAATGAAAATTCATGAATATGGGATGGCAAACAATAGGTGGACCCTACCTTTTGCCTGATGAACGGTTGAAATTAGATCAAACGATTAAAGTCTGTGATGATGATGATGATGCGGGTGGATTTTGGTGCCCCTATAGGCTAGAGTGGGGTCGATTTTTTGTTGGGTTGTTTTGAATTGTGACACGTTAACGGATCCTGTATTTTGTGGGTCCCCAGAATCCGATGAAAAATTATTTTAAAATTAAATTACGTAAATCTCCCTTTGAAAATATGCATCTCCTCTTTTTGATTCGGTCATTCCTATATGGACGACGGGTAATTTAGTAATTTTGTGTTTCCTAGCTCTGATTTGCTCTATATATTTTGTGTTGGAAATTAGAAAAAGTAATAATAATAAAAAAACCGTATTTATAACCCAAAAGTAAAATTTTCCGAAAGAGTTGTCGACGAACGAGAGAAAGGGCGGACATATTAATGAAATTACTCTCTCATTCCCATAAAAATAGATGTCTTTCTTAAAAAAAAAAAAAAAATACGCATGTTAAGAAAATTTATTAAAGTATTGATTTGTGATTTTAAAAAAAAAAAACTATCATTTTTCTACCACTGTATTTGGTGTTTTGCCAAGATATTTTTAAAATAATAAAGAATATAATATAAAACAATTAAAATAAAAAAATTTAATTTAATTTTTCAAAATGGACTACCATTTTACGTCATGACGATAGCCAAATAAAGAAAGAAGCCTTTGCTGGGCACAGGAAGTATTTGTTTTGGGCAGCCTTATCTTTGTGTGTTGCGTATACTGTTGGAATTAATCTATTTTGTTTGCTCTGTTTTTGGTGAGCAGTGCATCTTTGGCTTCTCTGACCAGAGAGACTGGACCCAGGGTGGTAAAAGGAGATCCCGCTAGAAAGGCTGAGACCCCCAAGGTTTCACACACTTCGCACCACTATTTCACACCCACCCTCAACATTAGTGACAGTGCCTTAAAGTTCACCCATATCCTCTACAATCTCTCACCTGCAGGTATTTCCTCTGTTTATTTATGTTAAGGCTATTTCCTCTGTTTATTTATATTAAAGTTCACCCAAATTAAAATGAAATTCATTTAAAAAAAAAAAAAAATCTAATTAGTTATTTCCATATCTTTATTTTTCAATCACTTTTTGATTTATGTAAAATTTTTTTAAATAAGATTGATTTTGGTTTATTCATTTCATTAATGATCTCTAATAAAACCTCAGTGTAAGGATAATCTTAAGTTTGAGTGATTTGTTTGGTTAAAGCATTAATGAGATTAATGGGCTCTCACTTGAGTTGTCCTTCCCAAATTTGGTAGTTCTTAAAAAAAAAAAAAAAAAACCTTTAATGGATCTTTCCCATATTTAGAAATTATTTTGGCAATGCTTATCTTCTACCAAATGGTCTATATTAGATTTCTCTATTAAAAATCATTGGATCACAACAATGATATTATTTCCAAATATGAAAATGAACAATGATATTATTTCCAAATATGAAAATGAAAGGTCCAAATGAAAGCTTTCCTTTTGAAATGCTCTAAATGAATAAATTCAATCTTTTTGATATACAACAAAGTCTCTTGTGAAATTGATTTAAGCCCCAAACAGTTTGGAGTGGTGGATAAGATTAACATACCATTATTTCTAAATTTATTGGGGTTTAGATTCCTTTATGTCTAATAAAAAGAAAAAGAAACAATTCCGTGACCAGCAAACACATGGACTTTCCATGAGATCAAGATCACGTGGTTCTAAGAAGAAAATATAAAGTTAATATTGTACTCATACTGTATTATTGCATTGGCTACGGTGTTGCAGAGCTATACGAGCAGGCTATAAAATATGAGCACGGGTCATTCATTGCATCGAGTGGTGCATTGGCAACCCTTTCTGGAGCCAAGACCGGTCGGTCCCCCAGAGATAAACGTGTTGTCAAGGACGATACTACTGAGGATGAGCTTTGGTGGGGAAAGTAAGTACCAATCTTTTTCTATAATCATTATATAATTAAAGCTTATATAATCATTATTTCATTATATAACTCGCACAAAAAATGTTATTAATTAACATTTATATGAAAATTTGGATCCTTAATTTTGATTTGGGTTTTACATACAGGGGTTCACCTAACATCGAAATGGATGAGCACACATTCTTGGTGAACAGAGAAAGAGCTGTTGATTACTTGAACTCTTTGGACAAGGTATATCTTCAGTCTTCTACTCTTTAGTTATGAAAATCTTATTTACTACTTTAATTATCGACTAATTTGACGGGTAATTTTAACTTTGCAAATTGCATAAAGATTTTGTTCCATTGCTTTTCTTTATATATAAAAGACAAATGAAACAGTCCATACTTTATCTGCCTTAGAGTTTCCGTGAAGCTGAGGCGATAAAATCATAAATTCACTTCCCTCAGAAAATTTTTTAAAAATAAAAAAATAAAAAATGAAAAATGAAAAATGAAAAGAGAAAGAAGTGAAAGGAAAAAGGTCGGAAGTTATCCATAGTATTCAACCTTTTGAATGATGGTAACATGGTGGTGGTATCTATCTTGTCGTTTTATTCAAGTTGACGAAAATGCCCTTAATCCTTTTGGGAAGGTGCAACTTTGTCGTCCTGTGTGTGAGTAATTTATTGGGATTTGCTAAACTACGCCCTGTGTAGGATGTTATTCTGTGTGTTTATATGCACC
>JAESVK010001383.1:1876894-1945307 GCA_017140935.1 Hamamelis virginiana | reverse complement strand
TCCCCAATTTTGTAAAGAATTCCCTAAAATTTGAATAATCTCCAATCCCCAACACGTCATATAAGCCTTTAATGCCAGTCATTTTATATCTCCTCTCTAATTTTTATTATAAAAATTATGTAATACATAATCTCCAATTTTACATAAAATTTATTATCTGCATATTATAACAGAATCTGTAATTTTAGACATAATTCTCACTCATCTCTTCATATCTAAAATTGTCACATCAATTAAAAATTAAAAATATTTTTTATTACTTTAGTATTTATAAAATAATTAAAAAAATTCTTAATAACAATATTTAAAAATATTTTATTTAATATTTTAATACTTTTAATATACAACAAAAATTATTTATTTAGTTTAATAAATATTTTAATATTTATAAGAAAATAAAAAAATTATTTATGAGAGAACATTAAGTGGGCTGTTAATATACAATAAAAATTATTTATTTAGTTTTTATGGACGGTGTTATGCGTTTAGCCTACATTGAAACCAAACTTTTTAATTTGGTACTAAATTGAGTCAATGTAAAGTTCGTGGCGCACATTGAAACTGACCCAAAAGTTGATAGTACTAAATTGAGTCAATGTAAAGTTCATGGCCCAAATTGAAACTGACCCAAAAGTTGATGGTACTAAAATGTATTTAACCCTATTTAGATCTTTACTCGGGAGCAAGTGGGCCAGAGAATAATTAGTAATTACCCACCAGAAAATAAATGGCAGAGAGGTAGTAAAAGATATCAACAGGCCTCGCTGTGGTAGCACCTAAAGCTTGCACACACTTTGTTCTGTCACTCGTCAATTATTTCATTTCGGTGTAATAAACATTACGCTACTGTATTTAGGGGTCCCAACTCCCTAGTCCGAACCCCACGTCATGACCACCCCCCAAAAAAAAAAAAAGGGGGGGGGGGGGGCCGCTTTTGGGTATGTCAGCTCTAGGATGCTCATGTAATCCAAAATACATACATAGTTCTGTCACTCGTCAATTATTTCATTTCAGTGTAATAAACATTACGCTACTGTATTTAGGGGTCCAACTCCCTAGTCCGAACCCCACGTCATGACCACCCCCAAAAAAAAAAGGGGCGAGGGGCGGGGGGGCCGCTTTTGGGTATGTCGACCCTAGGATGCTCATGTAATCCAAAATACATACATACAGTTATCAAATTTATGATTGAGAGGTCAATTAAATTGGTGTAAATTTGTCATAAGAAAATGTTAACATTGGCTAAATTGGTCAAAGTTGATAAGAATTTGATTAAACTATGTTAATGAGAGAGAACATTTAAATTTAATGGCACATTTAAATTGTATCGGTGTAAATCTTGGAGGGTTTTCTCTCCAATAGTAGGACATATATATGTTTTAAAATTATCCTGTGAAATAGGGGAGACTTCGTCAATAAACTTGTAATAGCATCTCAAATGTTAAAAGCCATTTTTAGTCATTTAAAGTTATTTTTTGGCTAGCTACATTAAATGACTAATCATTTGGCTAGAGGTACTGCAATGCACAAGAGCTATTTTTTAGCGCGCTCTATATATATATATATATATATATATCTCATTTCCTTTGCAATCAAGTACAAATCTCCATGAATTTTATGTGTCGCATAGAGAAATGACTAAAGCCAAAAGTTTAGCCAAATTTGACTAAAGTTTTGATTAAGCGAAAATTTGGAGGAATGGTTGGCTAATGCATTGGAGATGCTATTTTGAACTAGTTATTTACTTATCTAAGTATGTTATCTACCTTTCTCTTCCAATGATAGAAAATGGACGGCGATTGCTAATGTTGTGCACATCTATGATTTCAGGTCTTTGTGAATGATCAATTTCTGAATTGGGACCCAGAGAACCAAATCAAAGTCCGGATTGTGTCTGCCAGAGCTTACCATTCCTTGTTTATGCACAACATGTAAGTAAAAAGTAGAAAGTTTTTAACAATTACCTGCAGAGTATTTGTTTCTGTATTTTCCCTTCCACAAAGGTCTAATCCCTGCCAGATAAGTCTCCTGATCGTTGATCTAATGCTAATAATTATTGATCTGATGCTAATAATTATCCTATCTTATTGACAATTATCATCATCCCTACATAGTAATGAAGTATAGGAACTAATTAAGCATCGTTGCGTGAAAAGTTACTGGTAGAAAATATACAGAGATGAAATGGCATATTAGCTTAGTGTACAATTCCATAACTGGGTGGGTGGCAGGTGTATCCGACCCACACCTGAAGAGCTGGAGAATTTCGGTACTCCGGACTTCACTATATACAATGCAGGACAGTTCCCGTGTAATCGTTACACTCACTACATGACATCCTCCACTAGTATAGATCTTAATCTTGCTAGGAGGGAAATGGTCATCCTCGGCACTCTGTACGCCGGGGAAATGAAGAAGGGTCTATTCAGTGTAATGCACTATCTCATGCCTAAGCGTCAAATCCTCTCCCTACACTCCGGCTGCAACATGGGCAAAGATGGAGATGTTGCCCTGTTCTTTGGATTGTCAGGTACAGTATCATCGGATCAGCATCGCGAAGTGGCACTATCCCCTGTCATCATAATGATATGTGTCTTCTTACTCTTTTATATCTCTCTGTCTCCCCTTGATCCCTTATTATATATATATGTATATGTTTTGTAACAGATTAATTTAGCTATATGTCCTTAATTCTCTTCTGTTTCCATTTTTATTGATGAGTTTTACTTCAATTATACATTAGGTACTGGAAAGACTACTCTATCGACAGATCATAATAGATATTTAATTGGAGATGATGAGCACTGCTGGAGTGAGAATGGTGTGTCAAATATTGAAGGTGGTTGCTATGCTAAGTGCATCGATCTCTCGAGGGAGAAAGAGCCTGATATCTGGAATGCCATCAAGTTTGGGGCTGGTAATTTTTCAACCTTAATTTATTTTTTCTAATATGGTACTTAGGAAATTAAACAAGAGTGGAAAAGGTTAGAGGGACCTAGTTTGATCTTGTCAAATCTACGGTTTTTGGTTCTTTGAATGTCATTTGTATATAATAATGCTTCAATTAATTGTGGTTGGCAGTGTTGGAAAATGTGGTGTTCGATGAGCACACCCGAGAGGTGGATTATACAGACAAATCTGTTACAGGTATGTCATCAATTTTCTGGTACAAAAATAAAATCAAGATTATCTTTTGACTGCTTAATGATGACAAAGTCAACAACATAGCTCTAAAACTTTCTTTAACTTTCATAATTCTCCATTCTTTTGATAAAGACCAAGGAAAGGGAAAGGCCCAAAATATATATATATATATATATATATATATAGAATGGTTCCAAAATTTCTTCCTGATTGACTTCTTGAGAACCAAGCAGAGCATTAGGAAAAACGAATAGAAACATTACATAAAACTAAATTGCTCTTATAAGATACTTGATTCTTCTTGTCGCAGAGAACACTCGTGCAGCATATCCCATTGAGTACATCCCCAATGCGAAGATACCATGTGTCGGCCCACACCCAAAGAATGTCATACTTTTAGCATGCGATGCATTTGGTGTGCTTCCGCCTGTGAGCAAGCTGAACCTAGCACAAACAATGTACCATTTCATCAGCGGCTACACTGCTCTGGTATGTGTTATCATCAAGAAACTACCCTTTTCCCCCTCTTCAAAGGTGCACATTTTAGTGACTGAGTTGATGGTATATACATATAGGTGGCTGGCACAGAAGAGGGTGTAAAAGAACCACAAGCAACATTCTCGGCCTGCTTTGGTGCAGCCTTTATTATGTTGCATCCTACCAAGTATGCAGCCATGCTAGCTGAAAAGATGCAGAAACATGGTGCAACAGGATGGCTTGTCAACACTGGCTGGTCTGGTGGAAGGTATGAATTTGAGTAATGAAATATAATCAAAGTTATGCCCACTTAAAAAAAAAAAGGAACAAAATTCAACAATTTATATGGCAAATTGTGAACTAAACAATTTTCATTTTTTGCAGCTATGGTTCGGGTAATCGTATTAAGTTACCGTACACTCGGAAGATCATCGATGCTATCCACTCCGGCAGCCTTCTGAATTCGAATTACAAGAAAACTGAAGTGTTTGGGCTTGATATCCCAATTGAGGTTGAGGGAGTGCCTTCAGAAATCCTTGATCCAGTGAACACTGTTAGTCAGCTTTTTTCTCTTTTGCTCGGTGTTTGTAATTTTTTTCGTAATTCATACTTGTATTTTACTTAAAAAAGTACTTGATTTTTGTGGTGCAGTGGTCAGATAAGAAGGCTTACAAGGATACACTGTTGAAGCTGGGTGGCCTGTTCAAGAAAAACTTTGAGACATTCACAAACTACAAGATTGGCAAGGACAACAAGCTGACTGAGGAGATCTTGGCTGCTGGTCCAATCTTCTGATCCTGGGGCAGAAGGAAACAAAACAAAGAGAAAATATGTGGGGAGTTCGGGCAAAATTTCTAAGTGTTGGGTAGGGGAAGATGTAATCAATCATGTGCTTCATTTGATATGTAAAATGGTTACTTTTTAAGTTAAATGAAAATGGTTACTTTAGTTTCATCCAGTTTGCAAACCATTATCTGCAATTGCTAATTGTTCAAACTTAATTCAATTCAACAAAGCTTTAACCCCAATTACATGGAGTTTGACTACATGAGTTATTTTTCTATACTCAATTTTATGAAATAATGTATCCTTTGTCAAATCCTTAAGTATGTATATCCTCTCTCATTTATGTAGTTTTTCACTGCTTCTAACAATGTAGTTTTGGGATTACCTTTAATTCTTCAGCTTCTGCGCATTAGATGAACCAACCCGGCCATTTGATTATTAGTACGGTCCTTCATAAACTTGATGATTTCTTTTCAAGCTGTGCTAATAGAAAGATGAAGGGCAACAAATATGGATAGTGGAGCAGTAAATGTAAAAGGGCATTAAGAGGTCATATCCAGAATTTGTCCTACCAAAGCGAGGCCTTACAAGTAGTGATCTAGCTGTAGTGGAAGGCCTTACATTATGTGGGCATTAATCTTTCATAATTAATGGAACAAGGATCGTGGAATTTTTACAAGGTTGGTTAGAGGGAAGCAAAATAAGTCACTCGCTGCAGTGATCATGGATGTATTGCCTCAGCACAGTCTTGAGGGTTTTGTCATGACAAGCTGCAGTGGAAAGGTTGCAGTGATCATGGAGGTAATGCCTCTGCACCATTTTGAGGGTTTTTTTCTTGCAATGATTACTCAGAAGTGCTAGCGTCTTGGTCAGGGTCTCGGGGAGAAGACAACCATCCGAAAATGCAGCCCTATTGGAACAAATTGATAAGCACGGCGGTGTGCTAAAAGGAACTCTGTAAGCAATGGAACAGATGTTGTTGCTTGTAGAGAGAACTACAAGAATAGCAACTAGATAAGGAAGCAACAACTTCACTTAGATTCTGATTTTCCTTTTCTTTTCTTTTTCATTGGGTTTCTCAGCTAAACACAGGTTGAGCAAAATAAACCATAATTCTAAAAGTCATGTGCACTTCGGAGTCTAGTGTGGATTTCCTCTTATTCAGGGAAAAATAAAATAAAAAATATGGCTGAATACCAAATAGAAACCAGCAGAGTGGACAGAGCAAAATAGCAAATTGCAATCACATGAAACATTTGGCCATCAACAGGCAGTCAAACAGGCCTTGGATCATCTAAAAGATGTGATAAATTCATCGGTCCGGAATAGACCAAAGGACATTTATAATGGTACCGATGACATAGTGGTCCAACAAACGCCAAGACATACAACACTTTTGGTCAAAAAAAGGAAAAAGAAACTACATGCAAGATGAACAAAGTGAGTTTCTCTGTTACCATAGTAATTGTCATTTAACAAAATTCTGCACTCTGAAACCTGGGACTATGTCTAGCAAAAAAGAAGAGAGAAACCTGGGACTATGACGGAATAAGTTTCCAAGCCCAGTGCATAATTTCTTCATTTATAAAAGGCCGCAAAGACCACATCAGGCAATAGCTCTCCAACTCCCCTGATGATGACTTTAGATTCAACGAAGTAACAATCCTTTCCTGTGATAAAATGATGATTTTTGTTACTCCCTAATCTACAATTCCCACTTCTTAACCACAAAAACACCCTCCCCCTGCCACCAACCAAAACACCCCCACCAAAAAAGAAAAAAAAAAAATGGCAAAAGCATTTATTGCTAAAAACTGTTCACGCCCCCCCACCCACCAAGATTATAAATCTATACTACTTATAAAAGTCTCAATCTTGGAAAAACTTTTGATTCACTAAAATACCCTCATATTAAATGCTAATGACACTTCTACCCTTTTGTAATTTTAATTACACAAAATCTCTTTAATTGCTTCTTTTCTTAAGCTAGAGACTTTTTTTTTTTTTTTTTCAATTAATTTCCTAATTTAACAAAGTTTTTAATACCAAAAAAGTTTTATCTTTTTTTAGTGTTTCAAAGATTTGTCTTTTTTCTAATAAGCAACAAAAAAGATTTATTGAAAAATAAAGAAGAGAAATAGTAGTTTTTCTAATTATATTAAGGTAACTTTTGAATACTAATTTGTTTCTAAATCAAACATCATTTCTTAAAGAAAGACACAATCCCATAAAATTCCATTAATTGCAACAAAAATCTTTTAAAATAAATTAATTTTTTTTCATAATCATGGCCTCATACAATTCTATCAATCACAAAAAAGTCTTTTTAATTAATTAAAGTTTTCAATAAATATAATTCGACTTCGAAAATTATTAAATATTGTATGATTTACACTCTATTTCTTATTTTGAAAAACAAATGTCCGTAACATGAAAATTTTATAATATATTGAGTTCATATTTATTGATTTAACTCTTTTAAATGAAATAGTTTAACAACTTTGAAATTTCATTTTAGTTTATATTGCCCAAACTATATTTCATGCGTTAAATTTTTCCAAAAAAACTCACACGTGCATAGCACGTGGTGCATTGCTAGTATACATAAGAGGGAAGCTCATTACCTGCATCATGTAATCTTGCTTCACCATACTGTAAATGATTCCCATCATGACTGCATAATCTGAAACTTCAGGTTTCTGAACATGAGACGGCATTTCCTCCTGAGGGAGAAGAATTCTATCTGGAGTTAGATTATCAGAAGCCAAGATCAAACCATGGTTAAAAATTCTCCTGCTGATTATACAACTTCGCATTTAGAATGAGAGAATATCAAATTGATTAAACATTCAAAGACTTGTTTTTTCACATTCAGGGAAAATTTTCAGCCACTTTAATGTCTCACCATATATTATATATTTATAAAATAAAATAAAAAATAATAAAATAATAAAATAAAATAAAAAACACATGCTTGGAAACTTAAAATTTACCAAGTGAAGCAAGGTAGTTTGGTGAAAAAGGAAAAATTCAGGCCAACTAAATCAAAAATTCAAAAAATTGCTGTTTACAAAGTTCTAATTTAGGCTGATTGTATCAAATACCATGTTTACCCATTCCATGCTCCTTTAGAATTAAAATAAAAGTAGTTCACAAAAACAAACAACTAAGCATATAACTGACAAAAGAAAACCCACATGTTATTATACAGAAATTTCCCACACATAATATTGATAAAGATTTTTAAAAAATGTGGCATGTGCAAGTGTCTGTCAAGACAGAAAATATAGACAACATAAAGAAGAGACCCCACCTTGTCGTAAGTTGCTTGTTGATCCAGCCGGTTGCCAAAATCTTTATCCCACAAGTGTGATAGACTTTCATTTACAGTTTGCATAGCAACGGCTGCATCGTCTATGAGGCATTTAAGTTCATCACGTGTGCATTTGGCTGCAAATCGCATAAGAAAATTTAAGTTAACATTTTCAAGTCTGGGAAAGAAATAGTTGCAGAAAGTTGCAGAGTATGATATTCACAAAAATCAATAAATATAATGAGGGGAGAATAACATTATAAACCATCAATATATTCGATCATAAAAGCACACAAGGTCATGCTAAACATGTAGAGATAAGACTACCAAAAGAACGATTAATGCATTCTCACTTCCCATAAGGAAAAGAAAACCAAAGCAGGTGATTACAAATTACTAAACAAGCAAAATTTCATCCAGAATTAATAGAATCAGTGATGTGGCATGTGTCAGCACTTGGGAGCTGGATTAAAAATACATTTCTTTACTCATTAAAGGTAATATAATGTATTATCGCCATAATAAATTTCAAAAGCAAACTCATAGAAATAGCCTACACCAAGCACCAGGACCAACACTTAGATAAGTCAAACTGTAAAGCATTTAAACCAAAAGTTAACCCAATTTCTATTAAACTAAAATTTTCCTTCTTACGAAAATATAGAAGCTGCTTAAGGATGGCTTCTGTTGAATAGCCCATTTCATGAAGTTCAAAACAAGACTGAGAAGATAAAATATATGATGTGTCATGTACATTGTGACAAATGAGTCGATGAAGTATCTGCATGTTTGTGGTTTTTGATGTTGATATATGCATAATTGAAGTACCACAATGGAAATGACACATCTCTTTTATCAAAGCATACAGATAAATTTACAATGAATGCCGAGCATAAGCTTAGAAAGAGAAGATTATATCATTCTATTTCCAGTAGCAATGAATGTCAAAGCATGTTTGAATGCTTGTTCAGTTTGAACAAGCATTCAGACATGGAGGTCCACTTCCACAACAAACATTAAGCAATTTACTTTGGCAATCCTCAGAATCGTAGACAAACATCAGTCATGAGTAACCATAAACATGAAGTATGATAGAACCTACAACTTGCCTCGACTCTTTGAAATGATAAATCTCATTCTAAAAGCCCACCATCTACCATTAATCAATTATAAAAAAGGAATCAATATTAAATTCCTAGGACATGACTATTTGGTTAAAAACAGCCACTATTCACGAGAAAAATGAAACAAACACGGAGAAAATTTTTCCACAATTTTTTCAAGACAAATGAAGATTTACAGAGAAAAGAAAACTAAATATAAGAAAAACAGGAGGTTGCCTTATGAGAAGAAAACAATTGAAAATACGAGATAAATGTATAATTATAACAAAGCATTCTATGGAGGCATAGGGTTCCCAAAATTTTATGTGGCTGAGGAGATCAGATGGCACTTTTTATGAGGTTACAATTGATGCTCCTCTATTTGAATAACTCATGAAATTATGACATATATAAAGTTAAAATGTCACTCGATATCACAAAGAATTCATTAAAACACTTTGGAGCTGGAAAAAAAAAATTGTTCTACCCAAGATTTCAAGAATATTTGAAGTATCAGATTAGGCATATCAGTTACCAAAATGCTCTGATGACTAATTATACAGTAAATAAACATATATATATATATATATATATATAGAGAGAGAGAGAGAGAGAGAGAGAGAGTAATGTTCCTATCAGTTGTACCTTTCTTTATTAAAATCAGCTAATTTCCTATGACCGTTAGATCTCATACCATGCTCGAGATCTAACGGTCAAGGGACATTAGTTGATTTTAATAAATTAAGGCATCCCTTACTTGATCATTTCAATATATATATAGAGAGATATATATAGAGAGAGAGAGAGAGTGTAATGATCTAGTCAGCTACTGCTGACTTAGATCTAAGTCAGCTAAGCACTTATGGGCATTGGATCATCCCATCACTTAAAAAAGCCTCCATTCATGAGATGATCCAACGGCCATAAGTCATAGCTGACTTAGATCTAAGTCAGCAGTAGCTGACTAGATCATTTCACACTGTATATATATATAACACAAGCCACTCAAAGAAGATAGCAATCAATCCCTTATACATGGAAATCTAATATGACCAATGCCTCATAGGTTTACATACCCTTTGGTAAGATTCCATGGCGTTTTATTGATGGATTGTTTGGTTGTCATTATGGATCCGTTGTAATTTACATGGTATTAAAACATCTTCTTGAATGGGTCTATTTTTAAAAGTTAGAATCATCACCATCATTAATGTTATGGGATCGACTTTTAGGAATTCATGAAATGCCTCAATTTTTAATGTTTACTCTCATTTGTGATGAAGATTGTCATCCTCTTGAATTTCGCCATTTATAAGGATGACTTTGTTCACAAAATTATATACAAAACATAATGAAACAATTCGATTCACATGAAATGACCAAATACACATTGAAAGAATATCAGGAACAAGTAATGGTAAATTGGGTTAGGGATGTTACCTTCACTTAGATGATCCAGAAGGCCAAGTTGGCATGTATGTACTTCTGTGCGCACATTTTCCCAAAGCATGAAAAATTTATTGCATTCAGGCCAATTGGTAGGAAAAGCAAAATGAAAAAGTTAGGATACAAAATCATACTTGAAACTAGGGAAAAAACTATTGTACATAAATCAATAAATGATGATTAAAAAATACATAAACACAGCAAGCAAAATGAATCCAGTTTTTTCATCCACACCAAATTAATCAACTTCAAAGCACATATAGTGTAAACTTGCTTTTGTGACTTGAAAGAGAGAGAGAGTGAGAAATCCAAGCCAACAGATTCAAGAAATAATCAAATTTAAAATCACTCATGACTTGAAGAAGTAAAGCATACAAAAACCTAACTCGTTCAACCCACGCCAGAAATAGGGATGATTAAATCACTTTATAAAAATAACAGGAAAACAAATAAAGAATAACGGGAATACAAAAAAAGATAGATAACTCGAACCCAATACTGTATTACAAGAAAAAAGCTCACAATATGGGAAAAGTACTGCAGAAAAACAGTAGGAATGAGAGAGATTTTTCCTTTTTCCAAATGTTTCTAGAAATTATGCACAGATAACAGCTTCACTGGAGAAGTTAGATCTCCAATATTTCTAGATATCTGGCCAAGAGATCAAATAACAGAATGGAAATTCCACCTACACTTGCTTATATTTTGAATGCTGTCATTAGTGTTGATACATCCAGCTTCAACATATGACTTTACCCTCTTAGTTTCATTGGCTTTAATGATGTTCTCGACCAATTCAGATGTCTTGTTTATTGGAGGCCGTCGGAGGAACTCTATATGAAAATTAGAAACAAAGTTACTAGATAACTGAAAAATAAAAAGAAAAAGAAGAAGCTCACCTAAACAATTGAAGCAAATAAAAACAAATTTCCATAACACTCACCCAGCCCTTGCTGAAAGCAACGGAGTAACCCACCTCCAACAGCACCCAACTCCTCAAATTTTGTGACCCTGCAATGTCAAGCCTGCTATTAAAATACATAATATTGGTGAGAAAACAACAATTCAATGCAATTTGTAAATCTTATACAAAAAAATAATTCCTCGGGCAGACATATTCCAGTACAAAGACAACTCCTTCAATGATTATAACACATGGTAAACTGACATTCATATTTAAAAAGGCTCTACATATTCTTGGACTCATATAATACACAACAACCAAAGACCCAATAGCTAGGGTTCATATTACCTTGTCAAGAAATCTGAATATATCTCAAAAATCTTCTTCTCTATTTCAAATACCACTTTGCCTTCTTCACCTTCCATTCTGCTAAAATTTAATTTAAAAGCAAAATGCCACATTGAGATTAAAAAATAAAGAATAAAAATAAAAATCCTAATCCATTCACAATATTACAAACTGATATGCCAAGTGAGGTCACAGTTTGGATGATGAAAGCTAATATGTGTGTGCGTGTGTGTGTGTGTAGAGAAAGAGGGAGCTGGAGATATATAACAACTCGGTGCTGTTTTCTTAGACTTCTTCTAGAACACAGATATGTAATTAGATACCAGCCAAAAACTAATTTGAAACCCTTATACAGAACCCTAACTGCAGGTTACCTTGCAGAGGAGGGAGACAGAGAGAGAGCACACTGAAATCGATAAGGAGAGTGGGAATCGGATAAAGGGAAGCTCGGGATCGAAGGAGTGAACTTCGTTAAATCTCCGTGGAGGTGAAAATGTGAAATAACGGCGGGCTCTTAGACCATCTCCAATGTCATGCAACTGTGCAAGGGTGTCAATTTTGAATTTGGTACTCCAAATGCATCCATGTCAAATTTTAGCATTTATGTGCTCCAATACATTAAAATTATATTTTTGTATTTTTCACATTTTAAAGAAAAAATATAGCATGACATAAATAGCACGTGTAATTATCATTTGAGTTGTTATTATCAAAATTTGGCATTCTAAATGGCAGTTCATTAAAGACACTTTTAAAAACTATTTAGAATTAGGAATACTCTTAGAAGCTATTTGGAATTGGAGAGATTGGTGAGAGGTCTTACTTAATAAAAGTTTAATGAAAAAAGTCCTCATAATATTTCTTTTTTTCGTAATGTCTTATTTAAGAATTGTTTCATACATAAAGTCCTACTTTTAAAAAAAAAAATTCAAAATGGTAGAACCACCCGTGAAAACGCCTAGCATAGTGAAAATATAAACAATGCATTTTCTGTTTGTATTTTCACTGTCATCCTCTCTCTCTCTCTTTGTAAATTGAAAAACTCAAACAATTAATTTTCCTTAAAAAAAAACTAAGTGAAAACCCAAAACTCAATCAATTTTCCTCACAAACTTAGGATCCATTTGGTTGCTTGTAATTTTCAATGTAATGTGTAATCACATTACATTACATTGCAAAATCATGTTTGGTTGTGCCAAAAGCCCCGTAATGCCACATTACTGGCTGTAATTGGAATACCCAATGCAATGTAATGCCATTGCAGTGTAGAACATGGTAATCCGAATTTGATTACGAGAAAAAGGTTTAATGAAAAATTATTATGACCAGCATGCCCCCCTTATTTTCACTTGGACCAGCGTAACCCACTAGCAGCCTTTCATTTTTGCCACTGAACCAGAATAAAAATAAGAAGAAGGATTAGGGCAGCGACGATGAGAATCAGAATATGAAGAAAAATGAAAGAAGAAAATCAAAGAAAAAGGAGGTAGGAGCTCACCGTCGTCGACTTGAGAGAGACCCGCGTCGACGGTGAGAGAGAAGGTGACTGGAGAGAGAAGGCGACCGGTTGTGCCAAAAGCCCTTCTCTTTCTTTCATTTTCTCGACAAGCAGGCAGTGGGTATGGAGAAAAACTCAAACATAAACGAAAGATATTGACATGAGACCTTGTTTTTTAGGCGATTTTGGTCGGAAAAATACAAGTTAGATGACTGGAATCTGATGGTGTTGCCGGAAATAAGCTAATACCATTAGCTATATATATCCCGATCAACTTGAGGACTTGAGGCTTAATTATCATTAAATAATTAATTTGATCAATCGAACCACAAATTTAATTTCACAAAATTGACCGTTGGATTAGATGTTCATCCACTCTATGTCATGCCTGTAAAAAATCACAATGATCCGACGGTTGATTTTTGAAAAAATTATCGCTAGATAAATGGTGATATTTTAAAAAACAAATCCATGATGGGGGTGTTATGGTCAAATGTTAAGAATTGAGAATTACATTACATACCTATCCAAACACTGGCCCTGTAATTGTGTGGGTGTATGATTCCACATTCTCAACATATCCAAACATGTGGAGGGTAATTACATTACACATTCCCATTCCCAAGTAATGTGATTCACCCGTAATCACATTACATTACATTCCATTATGGGCAACCAAACGGTACCTTAGTAAAAACACAATAAAATAATTGCTTTTGAATATTAGCCATTTTCAAATTTTGGTTCTTTTAGTTATGTGCAAAATCTTCAGCAATTTTATATTATCATGCTTGGAAATAAATTTTTAATCTCTCTCTCTCTCACTCTCTCTTTTTTTGGTGTGCAACTAGTTTGACAGGTTGATGTTTCCTCGAACAAAATTGTGTTTAAAAAACGTTTTCTTTAATTTTGGAAGTAAACAAATATTTTTTCTCCCTAGTTTTTGATTGATGTGATTACTGCAAAAAAAAATAATAATAATAACAACAACAACAATAATACCAATGTCGGCATACCGATGCTTCGCCAGCAAGTCACCGATATCCATATTCTTTCTCTCATCTTCTTTCTCTCTCAATCGAAACTATCTAGCAACAAGCCATCGTCGTCGTCGACAGCATCTAGACTAGTGATTTTATTGCAGTGCCGAACATTTTGTGTATATTTATAAGCAATTTTCACAGTCGATTTGAGTTTATGTTTGGAGTAGCGGTAGCGAGATGGGGACCAATTGCTTTATAGCACGTCTTATGTGCACAGGAGAGAAAGAAAGGATTGGGATAAAATGTAGCTATTGTCAGTGTATAGTTTATCTGGCGAGCTCAAACACAGCGGTTGCAAAAGATCAGCAAAGTGGTACAGTGAATAATAAAAAGTATATCCAGATCGGGACCATGATCAGTTTCTCCTCCTCCCATCGGAGCTAATGTCGATGAGGTTTCTTTTTCTTATTCTTTGATCTTATTTTCATTGTGCCAACTTCAATCTCCTTTTCACTATGTCAAACTCGTCAGCGATGTTTTTATATTTTCACTGTGTCAACTCGTCAACGAGGCATATATATCGACGACACCTTATTCGAAGCCAACGAGGCATAGACATCAACAGCGCCCCTGTTGTAGACATCACTCGACCCTTTCCTCTCTTCCCCCCCTCTCTCTCTCTATTCTCTTTAATCTCTTTCACCTTTTTTTTTTGTGAAAATAAGGGAAAGGGTAAATAGAAAGAATCTGAATATAAAAGTAATAGTAAGGGCATTTTCGACACATTATGATCTTTTTTTTTTCGGCAAATAGAATTCCACATAGGACTTTTTGAAACATAAAGTTCTAAAGATGACTTGAGACCAAATTACCCTCTCAAATTATATGTTTTAATTCTTCCAAAAATTTGCAAATTTCATGTCGAGTTAGCCAAAAAAGGAATTTAGCGACATGGAATTTTAAAATTCTATTTTCAATGAAAATCCTTCATTCGAACTCCACATCCAAACATATAATTTAAAAATTTTTGAAAATTATATGGAAATTGGACCTCATAATGCATTCAGAACCTCTGTTTGAGCCCTTTCTTGGGCCATCTCCAATCATTTAGTCAAACTCTTACTTAAATTTAGTAAAAAGTTCCATTTGACAAGGAGCTCTCCAATCATTTACTCAAATATAGCCAAACACACCCAAATATGCTATTATTTGCACAACCAAATACAGTTATTTCTTCCTCTTCCCTTATCTGCACAACCAAACACTGCCCTTTCTCATCACAGCAGTAGATCATAGGGAATATCTGCAAGCAAGCTTCTCTGATCCTTCTACAGGAGAGAGAGGGAGGGAGGAAAGGAGGGGGAGAGAGAGAGAAAGCTAGATTCGCCGGAGAAGAAAGAAAGCATCGCCGGGGAGAGAAGGGGTTTCATCGGGAAGACGTAGGGACTGGTTCGCCGGGAAGACGACGGGCAGCCATGGCTGTAGGATAAAGACGAAGGTAGGGGAGAAGGAAGGTAACCTTCCGACGATCATATTTTCCTTACTCAAAAATTTGAGTTAGAACTCAATGTAGGTTTAAGTTTGAGTAAAACTCAAATTTGGTATAGGTTTGAGTTAGGATTGGAAAAGATTTTTTGGCATTTTTTACCCAAATTTGAATTTGAGTAAGAGTTTGAGTCAGGATTGGAGATGCTGATACTATTTTATTTTTTATTTTTTGATAACATCATAACAACACTTCAATTTGCGCAGTTTTAAACTAAATTGCGACACCTCACTGTAAGCAAATATTAACGGCTGAAATGCCCGCGTTTTGACGCACGGACAGCGTTAACACCGTTTTTTATTTTCTTTATTCTCACATAACTGTAATAAAACAAACCTTAATTCGTATAAACTCCTTGCTTCTTCATGAGATCTTCATTTACTCTATCTTTTCTTTCAACACTTCGTTTCCTGCTCAGGCATACAGATATCTTTATATTTATCTTTATCTTAATCTTCTTATTTCTTCTTACAGACCCAAAGAAAAAGGATTGTAGCAGAAAAAGTGATCTTAATCTTCTTCCTTCCTAGTTCCTCCGCATCCAAACGACCTCGTTTGGACAGCTTTAACGTGGAAGAGGTTGAGGGTTGCAGAGGAAGCGGAGGAGAGGCTTGTTGTTGGTTACCATGCTTGCTCGGTCGATTGATTATTGTATGTAAGTAACTAAATATTGGTGTGAATCTGTACGTACAATTTGAGGTTGGAATGTGAGAGGAGTTTGATTGATAAAGCAGAAATTAGGTGATTTTTTGTATGCAATCCTTCAATATTGTTAATTCAGCCACTGGCATTTCCATGGGATTATCAAAATTTTATTTTTGGCATTTTTCTTGGGAAAATTATGAGGATTGATGATGGCCAAAGAGAGAGAATGTGGAGAGGGAAGAAGCAGCGTGCAATTTAGATTTTCAGTAGGGGCGAGCATCGGCCAGTTTGGTCGGTTTTGGTAGTATTTTTGGACTGAACCAAAACCTTCGGTTTGGAAAAATGGCAAACCAAAACCGACCGTAAAAGGCTTTAACCCATTAGTCATCTCGGTGCACATTTTTCGGTCGGTGTAATCGGTTTTAGGCTATTGTAAAAGTATGAACATTGTTGGAAATCTAAAAAAAAAAAAACAAAAAAACATTATAACCTCTGACCTGCTACCGCTGGTGGTTTGTAAACCAGCAGACCCAGGTTTGTAAACCTGCAGAAAAATAAACATAGAATCATCCACCCACTACCTTGATGTGTATGTTGATGTGGCTGTGTCTGTTCCTCCTGTTGATTATTAAGTTGTTGAGGTAGAAGGTGTCGGGCCAGGTTCTCCGACAAAATTTGGGTTTGCGCATGAAGGATCTGCTGAGGGATTGATTGTTGAATCACTTGCTGGTGCTGCTGCAACACTGGAGTATGGCTGCTTGACTGCTGAAATGGGAAAGGCTGCTGAAACTGCATAAATTGTTGTTTCAGAGGATTCTTGCCTTCTAACATGGCTTGGTACTGCTGATTATGATCATTTCCTAGCAATGTTGGATCGAGTTTCTGCTGCATCCAGGGAAACATACCAACGGACTGAAAATTTAGGGAGTGAACACCTTGCTCTCCGGTGTCCCCCTTAAGCCACACTAAACCATTAGCTGCTTCATCTCTGTTATCTGCAAATAATAATTAGAGAGGCTCAAAGGACTAAGTAATAGAGGGATAATGTTCGAGCAGGACATTTTTTTCGGTTGGTTTCGGTGACCGTCGGTGGGAAAATTGTAACACCGTAGACCAACCAGGAATTACCGGTTTTCCATTTCAGCAAACCAAACAAATCGTATATCTTTCAAAAATTGTTCAATTTCAGCCCAAACGGTTCGGTTCGGTTTTTTACCACCCCTAATTTTCAGTACAATCAGCGTCGTTTAGATGCCACATGGGTTACGGAACGGTGTTAGAGCAGTCGGTCTACTGAAACGCACGCTGAGTGGTCGTTTTGATGGAGGAATGATTCCCAGCTGTTGGATTTCCTCAGCAGTGACGTGTCTTCATCCCAAGCAAACCCAAGCAAACTCAAGTACGCAAACACCCAAGCAGGGGATCCGGACGTCCTTCGGAAGTCGAACACAAGTGTGGTGCGAACTGCCGCCCCCTGGCTCACGTTAGCACATCCAGCTCTTATTTCTGGGTCCTTCCGTTCCAAGATACTACTCCCCCGTTTCTCTTTATTCCCCGATAGACGAAGCTACGGCCCTCTCTTCGCCGTCGCTTCATTCTCCACAGATCTGCAAGCCATTTCGCTCTCTCTCCAAACGCATCGATTCAGCTCAGCGTCATCAACATTCGCACTCGGCTTTCGCGACTGAAATTGGCATCAATTACATTAAATTTTCGTCGGTTTTGCTCGTATAATATCAGGTATTTGTGTCAATTCCAATTAGGTGTTCGATTTTATCTGATTCGAGTATGCTTATGGTATTTTTTAAGGTTTTCATGGTTTTACATGTGTTAATCACAATTGGGATTGGCTTAGAACAGTTCGATTTGAATTGGATTGTACACAAGGAAATTAGGGTTTTTTTTTATTAATATAAAAAAATTGTGCGAGTTTCATCAAAATGATATTAACTTGTTGATTTTGTGATCTTTATGTCTGTTTATTAAGAGTCCAGGTTTAGGTTCGATTGCGAGATTGTGTCTAGTTTTTATTATTTATTTATTTATTTATTTTCCTTGTATATATATATATATATATATATTTTTTTTTTTTTATTTACTCCCACAAATATATGTTTATAAAAAGACAGGATTTACGTAGGGTTAGGAAGAGAAATTATTCTATAAAGCTATATCTCTCACAGTTATCCAAAAGTGATATATGATTGATAAATTAATTACAAGAGATTGGTTTAAGATTGAGACTCTGTTGAACTGGTGTAACTATATACTTCTTGGTGTAACTAAATACTTCTTGATCCATATTTTTTTACAGAGGTAATCCACCCAGATCCAAAATTTATTTAGTTCATTATAGTTACTGTCCTAGGAGAAAAAAATATTAGGTGCACTCAATTAAAAATTTGTGTTGACACTTTTTATTATTATTATTATTATTATTTTCTTTTTCAACCATATGCTGGCTAGTTCTAGTGCTAAGAACTAATAATAGAACCAAAATTTATCCGGGTTTGGTCTGTAGTTTATATTGGTGAAACATCCTTTTTTTACCCTTTATTTTGGACTTTCAGGTGTCCAGTATTTGTAAATAGTGTTTAATAAGCTTATTGGAGATTCGAAACAGCCATGCGGGGATATGATAGGGATGTAAGCAATCTTGGAATCCATATCAAAATTCACAACTTCATTTTTTTTTTAAAATTACATATTGTTGTGTACTAATAAAAGTCTTGAATTGTTTTTTTGGTCTATGGTTGTATTTATGTAGGAGATGGATCAGACTGTTGAATATTTGGATGAGTATGAAGAGGAGGAAGGAGATGAGCTAGAGGAAGAAGAAGAAGAAGCTGAAGAGGAAGAAGAACGAAAGCCCACCAAGGAGGAATTGGAATACCTTGAGTTAAGGCAACGGCTAAAAGAATCCATTAGAAAGCAAATGAAGAAGGAAAATAGTTCCACTCACACCAATTCCCAAGATAAAAAGAAGAAACTTCCATACGACAAGTAAGTGATGCACCCGTTTCTCTCAAAATTTCTATGACAACTTTTGTTGTGTTTAGATTGTATATTGTTTATTCATGTGGCTGTTTATTGCCTCTTAGATTAAATTCTTTAAATTTGTAATTGTTTTGACAAGGCTTACTATCTGTTGCAATGGAACTTGCTTGCAATGATATCTTTCATTCCTTTTAGAGACTTCTTATCCTCCTTTTTTATTTCTGTATTTTGATTGGCTGAGCTTTTATTTATATTTAATTAGAATAAGGATGTTTTTTGCATTGAATTTAGTGCTAAGCTATCCCACTTTTCACTTAGTAAGAGAGGATTTAGTGGACACAATCCAGTTATAAATGAGGTTGTGTGGTTTTTAGAACTGGATGTGATAGGTTATGAGTCATAATTCAGAGATGGATAAAATTTGAAAATTTCTATCTGTGATTGGGAAAAGGAAAATTTTAACTACTTGCCTAGGGGAACATTTTTATGCCAAATTTTAATTCGTAGCTTGTCTTCTTAATATATCATATAGTTTATTATTGTCATGTTATATAATATAATATTTACTTCATATGTTTCATTATCCATAAAACAGTAGTTAAAATATTAGACACAGTCACTTGCTCCCATGCATTTCAACTGTTATTTTTAGTTTCATTGGTACTACAGTGAGGAGTTTTGTTTTAAAAAGAATAGTTATTTGGTTAGAGGGTGTAGATTAGGTTGATCTAGGAGTTAGAAGGTTGGTCAGGGTTAACATTATCATTATAATCAACAAATGGGTTGGGTAATATATGTTAGTCCGTGTGCTCGACCCAAGCCATACATTGCCAGCCCTGGTAGCTCCAATAGACACCTTCTCACCAAGAAGGATATCTGCTGACACATTTTTAAGGCTTCAATTGCATAGGTTTGAACAGAATCTTGTTATTGTATGTAATAAATTTAGTTAGTATGCTTTGCTTTATTGTATTTTCTTTTCTTCCTCAAACAGTGTAGGTAAAACAAAAATTTGCAGCTGATGCTTCTTGCTTAATGATGAATAGTATTTCACATCATACTTTTGTATTTTAAGGATATTGTGAATGTAACTATGAAGTCTGCAATTTTTAATTTGATTCTGGATGATGCTATCCCTTATATCCATTGCCTGATATTCTGCAGTTATGGATCCTTCTTTGGCCCTTCGCAGCCCGTTATTGCTCAAAGAGTAATCCAAGAAAGCAAGTCACTATTGGAAACCCAGCATTTGGCATCTGGGGTTTCGAAGCCCCATCATAGTGTATGTATCAGAATCTGTTGGTTTGGACTATTACATAAACCTGCATGCTGCAAATCTGACCATTGTCTCCACTTGCTACCTACAATCTGATGATGGATTTTGACCCACTGTTAGATTGCCTACCTAGGAAGTTGCGTCCCAAAGTGATCATGTTGGATGCTTTTGACCATTTTGAACTTTTTGTCATATTGAGGCTTTAGAGAGAGAGAGAGAGAGAAATCCTGGTTAGTAAGAAGATGGTGCATTGTCATGCTTTAGTTGTAGTTATTGCTTTTGATAGATTGAAATTAGTTTTGTATTGCAACCCTAAGCTGTTGCCTTGTTGGTGAATCATTTTTTCTAAAGAGGGTTTGTTAAGGTTGACCTTAACAGTCTTTTTGGTTCACCACTTGAAAGAAGAAGAGAGAGAACATTAAGGGGATAAGAGAAGAGAAAAGAATGGTTGACCATTTGCTTTATTTGTCTATGTAGAGTAGGGGGAAGATAAAGAATAGGCTCCACCTAAGTTATCTTGTGTATTACTTGTATTTTGTACTAATTTGTTGCACTTTTAAGTTCTCCAAATCACCTCATTTGTGAAGTGAAGATTTTATTTAGGGTCCAGAGAGAGTTTTTGTTCTTTAGCCATCCCACCTCTTCTTTTCTCTTAACTAGATAAATCAAATGGAGAAAAAGAGGGATTTTGAAAGTTGTGCTATTCGTTCTCTTCTCTTCTGCTGAATACTGTTGGGCGAATCTAAAGGATAAGTTCTCAAGTCGTAGTTTAGAAGTCAAGTTCCCTACGACAATTTTTTTTGAAGTCAAGTTCCCTATGACAATTTTTTTTAGGAATGCCTAATACGACTCACCTGATACGTCTCATGCATAGCAGGCTGCTCTCATATATCACTCTTAACCAATAACAGGGTTTTTCGACACACATACATATTTAATTTTAATATTTTTAAACCCCAAGACGTCTCAAGACTGGCTTAAATTCATAGTCTCCTGGCTGTGCCCACCTTTCTTGTCAAGATGGAGGCACTTTGATGGCGTGTGGTATTATTGGTCCACGTCATCTAGGAAGGGTGCAGTATAAACAGTTTACACATGGAGTTCTGCAGTTAAATTGCGACATTGGGAAGATGAGCAGTATGCAGATGCAATGAAATTATTTTCCATGCCTTCTAAACCATTTTGATATGTGGTTAATTTCTGATATCCCATCTGCCACTGCAGAACAAAAAGAGCTCTGCTTCAACCAGTGCAGGATCGAGGCTTGGAGTACATGAACGCCCACCTAAAGTCACAAATGAGGTGATAAGATTAGTATGTTGGAGACTCACAAACTTGGTAAAAGGTCTGTGATCTGTTGAATTGAATGTCATAGAGTTCTTGATTTGTGCAGGTAAAAAGGAAAGCACAGAAACTTAAGGATACGAGGGATTACTCTTTTCTATTATCTGATGATGCAGAGCTTCCGGTTCCTAATAAAGAGCCTCCACTTCGACATGTCTCTGTTCCAAGCTCTGGTGTGTTGCTGCTTTACCATATCGAATCTGTTTGTTGGCTTATGAGGTGTGAACAATACTATTTTCATTGAGAATGCTTATACATGTTTTTCTTTTTTGGCTGATGCTGAAGATGCACGATCAGCTCAAGTGCCACAGAAAAGCAAACAATCATTGAGCAACACTGGCAGACAAGTTCTCAGCGGCCGTGAAGAAAGGAAACCAGTTTCTATGAATGGCCAAATGCATCCTAAAGCAGGGTCCCACAAGATAAATTCTGCTGGTAAGCCCAATCTAGCATCAATGGATTCTAGAAAACAGCTTGGAAGCAATAGTGCAAATGGGCCTGGCCGGCCTGTGACCCCAAAAGGCTTGCCTTCTAAGATGCCAGTTGCTAGTATGGAGAAGAAAGTTTCTACTCCAGCCGTAAGGAATTCCATGCCTGGAGTGCACAAACAACTCCCTTCGAGGTTAAACTCATCTATTTCAAAGCAACACTCATCTATCTCAAAGCAACACATGCAGCAGAAAAAGGAGTTTCAAGAACCGAGTAAGGCTAAAATGATGCCGAAACAGCCAATGGAATCTTCAAAACCTCAGGTTTATCTCCACTCTTTCCATTCATCTTTAATCCTGTCTCCAGTCATTTTCTGTTGGACATTTTGTAATTCTTGTGAAAGATTTAACATTTACGTGCTTTGATGCAATTCCAACAGATGAACAAGCCCATCAAGAAAATTTCATCAATCTCTTCTTTGCAAGAACAACGTCCCAAGAAAAAGCCTGTAAGACGGTACTCGGATGACGAGGATGATGATGCTATCAATATGATTAGGCAAATGTTTAGGTAAAGCTTTTTACTTCCTTTCTTTTCTTTTCTTGACTGCCCCATTCTTTTTGTTTTTCATTTCAGTTTTTTTTTTTTTTTTTTTTGAGTTCAATGGTCATAAGTCATAACAAATTTGGAGTTGGTTTAAATAGTCCATAGGCGGAATGCGGATATCTGTTTCCAGCTATGAACTTATTCTGCATATAATCCCACCACCTATTTTTTGTTTTGTTGCCTCTGGTGGGAGGGTGGGTTTTGTGATAATTTATTGCTCATATAAAATAGGTTTGAATTGCTGCAACTAGGCAGGCTCTTACTAGAGTAGCTAAGCTTTTCCCAGGACTGGCAACATGCCCAAGATAAAGGGTTCAGGTTGACCGTTTTGCTATACGGTTTGGTTTTGGATAATCCAAATCTGACTTGTCATAAATGAGTTGGTGGGTTAGGCTCCAGGACATACCAACTCAAAATCAACCAATTACTATTTCTTCATTCTTTCCTTCTAAATTTTAAGTATATATTTTAGTTTTACGTTTTTATTTTAATCAACTCTAAATGGCCATTTACAGTAAGTGGTAATTTTATTTTATTTTATTTTTAAAATTTTACAAAAGCTGGGTTATTTATAGAGATGGACATCTCTGCAATAATAACTGTGAAGTAAGCTGTGCAGCTGAAAGCCACCTTGGTGAGCTGGCTTGCTTCATGGTTCTGGTTCATCCTTTGGTGTCTTCTCTCTTTTGTACAGCTTGTGACAAGCTGTTACTTTTGGGGATCTCATTTATAATTTGAAAAATGACGAAATGTTGCCCTTCTGAAAACCATCAAATCAATAATTCAATTTGAAATTAAATGGCCATTTTTTCGGTCATTAAAAGCTTTGTTCATGTCCTGGCCAGTACCAGAATATGATATTGACTCGGTTTTTGGAAAAAAAACATCTTAATATGATGCTGTTGGTAATTGTATATGATTAGTGGAAGATTGTTTCTAGTGATAATCAAACTGGTAATTATTTTTCCCTTCAGGTATAATCCCAATAGGTATGCTGATGATGATGATGTTAGCGACATGGAGGCAAATTTTGACGATATCCTGAGGGAGGAGAAAAGAAGGTTTGCATAGTTTACTAAATTTAGATGAAAACAATGCTGGTTTTCATTGTCCGTTTTAGCTTAAATTTGTGTTTTTTTCATCATATCAATTACTTAATCCTGAAATTATATAATATGATTCAGATACTTATATTGCAGTCTCTATTTACTTTTACTATCAGTCTACCACCCTTCATGGAAAGGCAGCTTGCCTTGTTTCTTGTTTTTATATGTTTCTATTTTTGCACTTTGAATTTACTTTCATATTCCATAAACATCTGATAAATGATAAAGGACATTTTGAATCTTTTTCACTTGCTTTTGGAAAGGAAATAGGGAAAAAAAAATGTTTGAAAGGAAATTTGGTTGAGGAAAATATTTTTGCTTAATTTTTTACAAAAAAAAAAAAAAAAGAGAAAGAAAGAAAGAAGAAAATGAAAAACTGTTCCTTTTGAAAATTGGGAAAAATTAAAGAGGTCTCTCTTTCTCTTGCAGAATATTTAAAATAAAATAAAATTTCCCACTATAAATTTCTCTCCATGAATGGAAGAAACTTTGCAGGTGTCTTTTCTTTTTCCTGTCCACCACTTTTCCTCCATACTTGTAGTTATTCTTCCATGCATCTTAGATAAAATATTGTGTATTATCAATCAATCAATGAGTACTTTGTGGTTTGTATGAATTGGTCTCTGCCATTTTATTTCTTTTTATGTCAAGCTTACAAACTGGTCAAAATATTTTTATTATCAAAGCAACCATAAAATTTCGGATTGTTTGGCTTATATGATTGCTTGATAAAATATCTATTATTTGAATGGTTAGGTTCGTTTGTTGGCTTTTTTTTTTTTTTTGGTGGGGGTTGGGGTGGCTGTCATTTAATGGACGTTTATATTACACACACACACACACACACATAGAGCTCTTTTTTTTTATAGGTACGTACACATATAAGCTTATATGAGGACTTGGATTTTTAGCCAATATGTGATAGGTATTTTGAAAAACCCACCGTTGGGGGCTGTCATTTAATGGACGTTTATATTACACACATTCTGAGCTCTTTTCTTATTGGTACGTACACATTTAAGCTTATATGAAGACTTGGATTTTTAGCCAATATGGGACCATTGGACTAGATAGTCTTTTTATACATGTCATGCTTGCCAAAAATCACAGTGATCCGACGATCGGTTTTTGAAATATAGGCTGTGAAAAACTATGACATTATTTAACGGTGAATATTGTTACAGTTTTTTAGTGTTGGATTACTATGATTTTTGGCATGCACAACATCCATAAGAAGAATATCTAATCCAACGGTTGGTTTTTCAAAATACTTATCTCATATATGTATGCATTAGAAAATTACTGTGTTTTTTTTTTTTTTTTGGGGTGGGGGAGGGTTGGTGGTGTTGTTCCTTTTGTTTTATTTACATTTTGTGTGTGACCATGTTAATAATTATGACCATTTGTTTCTTATGTGAGCTCTTTTCTGAATTTTTTTTTTTGTTAGCTATGGTGTGTTTATGTGATTTCTTGTGTTACAGTGCAAGAATTGCGAGAGAGGAGGATGAACGAGAACTTCGTTTGATAGAGGAAGAAGAAAGAAGGGAGCGGTTGAGAAAAGAGGCAAAGAAGCGTAAGCTCAGCCAGCGATGACCTGTAGAAAGCAATTTTCTTTCTTAGGAGTTGTCTTCGGTTAATTAACTTAAAAGCCCCTTAGATTATTCTTGCAATCCATCGTGGTTTTTGAGTTTTAATTTGTGTCCAATGCTATTGAATTATTGGGCTTCATTGTGCTTCAATTGTAGCAATATATCACCAATTCTAGATGTATTTTTGGTAAAAATGATTTATGGAAAAGTATGTTTCTGGTGCTGGGTCTCTTGTGCCGTCTTTGGTAACAGTATTGCAATTAGTTCGTAGCGTCAGGTTCATCCCTGGTTGCGACACTGGGCTTGGTTTCAACTCGGCCGTGGCTGCCTATTGAACTTACAGTTGCAACTTAATAAGATGTAACAACAACCATTTCTACGAGGCAAGCGAATTTGTGTCATCGGAAGCAATGAACCTAGGGTTTTTTGGCGGGCCTTCAGTGCTATTTCTTTGACTATTTCTATCATTTTGTTTTTGTTATTTGAGTAAATTAGGGAGGTTTTTGTTTTTTTTTTTTTTTTTGGGGGGGGGTTAAGGGGACACAAATGAAATGAAATGTCATGGGTTTGAACACAGATCTTATAAAAAGCGCAGGACGGATGCACATGTGGATCTATTTTATCAAAAATAAACTATGATGGATTTAATATAATGTATACAGTGACATGGCCTGAAAGAATAGTATTATTCTCAATTTCTTTTTCCCCAAGTGCCTCAGCTACTCGATGTGCAGCTTACAGATGGTGGCCACATTAACACCACAATATTAAAGCATTTTTAAAAAAAAAATGGATAATAACAAAAATATGGCGATATATGCGCTTTTTAATCATCTTTCATTATTTTAATATATGGCAAATTGTGAATAGGATAAGGAGGAACCTCCTCATTGGTTGGTGAGAGGTGGGACTGTAAATGAGTTGATGAGCCGAGTTTTGACTTGCTCAAGCTTTAGTTAAATTTTACTTAGGCACCGTTTGGATTTGTTTTTTTTTATAAGTACTTAATTATTCGCTTTTTCAAAAATTTACAATATGTAATTTTTTAGAAAAATTTTAAAAAAGCAAATAAGTACTTTTAAAAATAAATCCAAATGGTGCCTCAATTAATCAAGTCCAAGTTTGATTTACTTAAGAATAGCTTACATGTCAGCTGTTCATGAAATTTATTAAAGCTTTGCTTAAGAATGTTCATGAATTTTATTAAAGCTTGGCTTAAGAATGTTTCATTTATTATCGAGCCTACATGGCAGCTGTTCATGGAATTTATTTTTGTTATCATAACCTTAAAAACAAGTGTTTAGTAAGTGTGTTCATGGGCCCATAAGAAATTTATCGCCAGCTTAATTGAATCAAATTGAGATTTGAAATTAATTAACTATTATTAACAAACTGCTAATAAATGATTTGTTTAGTCCTAAACTGCAAAGGCAATTATTATCTTATGTAATATCCATATGAAAACTTCGAAAAATCTATTTACATGGGTGTTAGTAATTGGTACACCATAAGAGTGCCATTGTATGTCATAAAAAATTAAAAATACGTCTCGGATTAATCAAAAGCTTCAAGGGGAGGGTTTGAATTATTGGTTATATAGGAATGCTAAATTCAGGTTGATCTTATGCAACTTGTATAATCATCTCAATTATAATTATTTTGTACGACATATTTTGAAAAACTGACTGTTGAATTTGATACCCTTCTTATGTATGTCATATCAGTCAAAAGTCATAGTAATCCAACGTTCTGTTTAAAAAATAAACAAATAGTGAAAAATAGTGATATTTTGAAGAACAAAAAATTTTCAATTTTTTAGATTGACATTTTAAAAAAATCTAACCGTTGGATCACTATGATTTTTTTTGCAGACATGATATACATAATAAGAATATCAAATCTAACGATCGATTTTTAAAATATACTATAAAAATAATTATAATTGAGGTGACCTAATGTAAGTATTCACCTGACCTTAGCATTTTTTTTTTTTTTTATGTATTATGTTTTTTTTGAAAGGGCATTCCTGATTGGCTATATCATTTAAGCCACATTTATAAAATTTTCATTAGTAATAAAAAGTATTTTAAGTCGAAGTAGCAGATCCCGTGATGGCATACATTGGGCGGCATGTAAAGGAGAGTTCCGTTACTCGCGGGGCTCATAAAAGCATTTTCTAACAGCAAAAGCAATGGTAAAACTCAACTTCTGAAACTTTGATAAACGGTTAAACTCCGTGACTGCACAAGTGCCTTTCAATTTTTCCTCTATTGTTTCATCTTTTATCTTCGATCATCTACCCCTCTCTCTCTCTCTCAATTCCAGAAGGAGTGAGGACGTCAATGGAGATTTTGATTATTGCAGCGATCCCTTCGCCTCTTCATTTTTCAAGAATCAGTAGAGCAAAGCAGAAACCTATTAAAGCTCGAGCAGTTCGTTGTTCGAGGTAAATTCCGTGAACTGAATTCCACTTCTTTCTCTTATTCTCCACCTCTCTCACAATTTAATTGATGTATTTCATTTTTGCAACTAGTCTCGCAGTATGCTTATATATATATATATATTCAAGATTAGATTAACAGTGTTTACGGGATGCTGGATGTGAATTACTGCTGATTAAGTTTCACAAGCAACACATTACCGTTTGGTCACCCCTGAATGATTCACATTGGAATTTGGAACGGAGATATGCAAAACAGATTAGAGTTCTGAAGAAGCCAAAAATTTCAGTATTGCTTTTATGTGTGCGCGCCTTATCATATATTTAAATAAGGGTAATAGGCTACGGTAGCTCACTTGATCATGTTTGTTGTTTTAGAGGCAGTTGCGTTGGAGCCTTTAACATTTCTGGCTCTGCTTCATCATTACTGTGTTACTGATTAGTGACTAGCACTTGGGTCTAAATTTTTTTTATTTAAATTTAGTAACAAATTCAGAATTGCCATGGAATGAAAACCTGCCACCTTATAGAATTTGGAATTTTGGATATTGGAGGATGGCTCACATATTTGACTTGTTAGTAGGAGTTTTCAATGGAATTTCATCCCATATTAGCCCTTTTCGGTGTTGTGTGTGCCTGTATGGTTCATAAGTTCATCATTGATATGGCTTGTCCCATACTTATAGATATTGATCTAGCGACGACTTTAAAAAATGTATTTCTTACCCGAGAATACTCTACTTATGTTCTTAAAAGAGATATTTTAATCCTTGAGGATATGAAATGCTTTCGTTCCTTCCATTTAGTGTATTTAACTCTTTATTTCTCTTTTTTTTTTTTTTTTAAGTGCTACCATGAGGACACTTCTACATGAATGCCTTTGCTTTTTATCAATTAAAGCCAGGAATCCTTGACTTGCTATATCGACACGTTCTTCTTGCATCTTCTGTTGGCATAAGAATAAGTTGTTGCATAAGTTCATGACGATTCTTGTTGCTGTTGTATGACTATTGTATAAACCCACAAACTTATATAGAATGAAGATGACCAGTTTGACTAAAATAGCTCCTTGTTTTACTTGTTGGATTGACCCACATCTTTGTTTTAACCATGAAAGTGCCTCTTAGCAATACATTTGAACTTTCTGTAACATTTTCTTACAACAGCGTTGGAGATAGAAGAGTAAAGCATGGTGCTTGAACTCTCAAATTCTTTATTGTGGTGAACACCACCATTCCTTTTTTATGATTCTTCCACAATACTGCTACTGCTACTTTTTCATTACCGTTTAAGTAGATTGATCCTATTTTCAGGAAGAATGGGGAGGTCAGTGGCTTATCTAGAACACCTTCACAAATGCAGTGAGTATTGTGTATTTGTGTGTGCATGCGTGTGCGCGTGCGTGCGTGCGTGCGTGCATGCATGTGTGTTTCAAATTATGTATTCGATATATTTAACTCCCCCAGCGATAAGTTTCATCATGTTGTATTGTAGGTTAGAAGGCCATGATAATATGGAGATGTCTCAGGTATGTATTGGTTACCTCATACCTAACTTCATAATGTCTTTCCATCTGGCACATCGCTTTCACATGGATAATTTTATTGTTCTCTTACAGGAATGGTTTCAGTCATCGAATATTGGACCGGAAATGAAACGCAATGACATTTGGCAACTTTTCGAAGAAGCTCAGCAGAGTGAGTCCTTATTTCAATGGTTTTTTCCAACATCCTTTTCCCCTAATCAGTGGTTTGGATCTGAAATTTTATGTTCTTTATGTAGTTTGTTACTAAATTTGAATGTTATTCTCACACGTGTTCTGATGATCATGCAGACATTCTGTACTTAAACAAACAGCGTGTTATGGCCTTTGAGGAGCTAAAGAAAACACAGAGAGAGAAACAATTGTTGCTCGATAGGATAGAACAATTGGAGGCGGAAACTCAGGCTAACACTGGAAAAGGTGATAGTACTCTGAACCTTACTTTCTCGCAAGGCCAAAGCAATGGATCATGATAAATTGTATTTTGATTTAAAATCTTGATTTGATAGATACTATTATTTCATTTTGTTACAATAGGCTTGGCATTTTGGTTCTTTCTCTGATTTTGGTGGGCCTTTTTTCCTTTTGTTTTTCCCCATCATTTTAGGAGATCTTTTGCTCTAACTCTGCAATTTTTTTCCCCCACAAAAACTATTGCTTTAATCCACAAAGATGTTTAGTATGTTGCTATCTTTTTGATCCAAAATTTTCTAAGTTTCAGGTTTCTTGTTTTATTTCTTCATTTAGAAAAGTTGTTACATACTTGTTATCTAATTCTGAATTTAAATATGATGCAATGGACAGTGAAATTCTAAGAGAGGCAAATTATGTATAGCTTTATAGGAGAATATGTTTCATCGTGGTCTCTATTGTTCATTTGAGTAAAGCCTTTTCTTTTTAATCTATCTATGATTTTATCTGATTTTAGCTTATTTTTTAATACTTGATGACATCCCATTGTCTATAAATGTACATTATAAGGTTATAGCATGCTTTTTTCTTTTATCTTGATTCTTGACATATTTATGCAGATGTGGGCTAATTAGCTACAAACTTTGAGATGATTGGACATAGCTTCCTGCCAGTCCAAACTTCTCCGGGAGTGATGCTAATTGGATTTGAACTTTTGATACAACCTTTTATATAAACTAGGGTAGATGATGCTTCTCCATTAGTTGGGCACCTAACTTTCATTATTTAACCATATCTAATAGTGTTCTATTGTGTTTTTGAGCTGCACTATTTTACTTTTTGCTTGTCCTATATTGTGCTTTCGTTCTTATTAATAAATTTCTTTTGTTGCTGATCAGAAAAAAAGGTACTCTGTACCTCTATAGGTTGGAGAGAATATGTTTATTGGACATTTGGACCATATATGTTGGTAAATTTTGTTTAACAATTGTATGGGTATCACCCTCGCCAATAGGTTTCTTACACAATTTTCCAATGATGTAGGGAAATTATGTTTTGAAAGAACTGTATGTATAATTGTTTATTATTAAATAGTACAAATAACTATCTCTTATTGTTGTGAGTATATACTATTGCAAAAGCCTACAGGCATAACCATAGTTTTTCGTATTTGCATTTAAGTTGAGAAATTCAAGGGACATATTTTCAGCTCATTGTCTTCTTGATTTTACTTTAGTACTTAAAGTCATGTATTCTCCATGAAAGAAAGCACGTATCTGAAAAGCTCATGAGGGATTCATGTTGAACAATCTTTTTCATGGGTTTCTTACCTAAACCAGATAAGCTTTCGATTTGCTGGGAATTGCTGCTTCGGATAGACTCAATGGTCCTCACAGGCATGATTGGCACTGGGGAGGCATCTGATTTGAGAAGTATGGTCATGGATTTGAAAGGTAGTGTAGCTGATGTTTTCTCTGACATCCTGCAGAAAAGAGATGCTGAGCTTCTAGCAGAACTTCGCCACTTCTCAGCCAAAAGCAAGAAGTAAAACCATCTTATAGATCTTGCAACTAATTTTATTTTGAACACTAAGGATAATGTTCTGAATTATGATATGGTAATAATGTTCAGACTTACAAATTATTTTTCATATATTGAATTTTCTCCTTGCATGCTAGAGAAGTATTCCTTAAACAATAGCCCGTATATTGGAGTACCATTAGTGTCACCAAAACTGCGTCAGGTGTTTGAACAGTTGTGAACATACTCTGTACTACAATTTTACATAGACTTGGACTACCATTTGTACTGAAACACAGTAAAAGCATACTTAGAATTATGACTCATCTTCCTGTATAGAATAACATTACATGAACAGGTTTTCTGCATTTTTCTTCTTTTATTTTTATTTTTATTTTTTCCTGCCTCGAGAAGTTCAATGTTGCTTCTTGTTTTAAATCACCAACTTTGGTACCCAAAAAATCTATCACATTCATGTTGTCTTCTCTCTTCTTTTTTATTCTTTTCTTATCTTCTCTCTGCTAACAATCATGTTCTCTATCATCTTTAAATCAGGAATAATGGTTTTCACATTGTTCACATTTGTACTGAAATGGAACCGGTGATCTCTGGTGGATCTTTGGCATCATATGTGACAGGCTTATCCCGTGCGCTACAAAGAAAGGGACATTTAGTGGAGGTTATTTTACCAAAGTAATCGTGGGTCCTTAGCTTTCATATTCATTCTCTCTTAAATTGCTTGCCAAGAAGATTTAACATTTGGAGTTCAAGACGTCGTTACTTTGTCTATTTCAGAGACTGTTTCAATGTCTTGACATCAAATTTCAACAGTTACTTGCATCCATGAACATGAGCTGATAGTCATCAGCAAAGGAATAGAATGGAACACTGAACATATAATGACGAATTTACATTAAGGAAACATGTTAATTGTAATTTCTGGTGGGAGTACAGTAGTCAAGACATTGATAGCTAACCTCCGAGGCATGTCCATCCCTGGCTGGTCCAGTGCCCTGGGCAGGCAATGATAGCTAGGTGACATCTAGAGGATGCTAGGGCAAAAATTTAATAGGCCCCTACACAAAGAGCTAGATAAAACTGTTGTTTGGTTACAGGAACAACATTCTTTAAAACTGTGTTCTTTAAAAATTTGAAATGTTTTAAGTATATTACTTTCTCTACTTCACACACACTTGCATGTATTGATACTTTAAGTAAGAATAAGAAGTTCAATGCAGGCAAAAATGTATTTTTTTTTTTTTGTTGCATTGGCACTGTTTCGGCATCACATAACCCAGATCTAACCTTAGGAGGCTAAATTGCCTTAGCTTAGCCTAGATGCCTTGACTACACTTCCAAATTATTGTGATGACCTTGCCACTTTCTGGACTGACTATATATTGATTCATAAAATCGGGAACCTGACTTTTGCAAGTCGCAACACATTGACTTAAAGGAATCCACCTTGCCAACAGGTATGCAAGTCTGGAGCTAGATGAAGTTCAAGGGTTACGAGAAATTGGGGTGGAGTTTTATTCATATTTTAATGGTCAACTGCATGGAAACAGAATTTGGACCGGGTGAGATTTGGTTGTTTTTGTTCTGTAAATTTACCTTGAGTTCTTATTCAAGATTGATTTTATTCTTGGTAAGTAGTGATAAAGGAAAAATAAATAAGCAGTCAGTTAGAAATTGCATTTTGCATAAATACTCCATCAGTTACACCTCTTTGTTCTTATTTCACCTTTTATTCTTGTTACAGTGTTGTCTATGGCATTGGAGTTACTTTTATTCAGCCTCTGTACTATTCATCATTTTTCAGCCGTGAGAGAGTATATGGCTACTCAGATGACTTTGAAAGGTCAGTACATGTATTTCTATTTTCTACCATGTAGATGCTATTAATGTAGTCTACTCCGTGACTTTGATTTTTATTTTTTGTCCTTGTGATGGGCCAAGAGAAGCTTAAACCAACCAGTAATTGGTAGAGTTCATGTGTATCGGCAGTGTACTATTGACTTAATCAAATGATGGTTACTGTCTGCAGGTTAGTTGAATGCCTTAGTTTTAGAAATTATAATATACAAAAAGTTTTTGTAATTAATGGAGATATTATTGTTTTAGAAGTGGCGATGGTATGACTGTTCAATTGGCTTTAAAATTCATTTGGCCTTGCATAGTGGAAACTTGGGCATGATCCTACTTTGATATGCTTAGTACTACAGGATGTTCTTGTACCTTGTACAAATTCTTAGGGTCATTGACATTAAAGGTTGGTTTTCATTATAATATTTTCTATTTGAATGACAAATTACCCTTTATTGGAATACAATATTTGTTTAAGCTTTTGAGAAATAAAGATCAATTTGTTGAAGCACACATCTCATAATTGTAGGCACACCTAATATGTTGAAAGAAGCCTTAAAACTGAGTTAATTGGCCCTACATTGTCAAAAACTACACTTCTTGTTGCATGCAGAATCATCTTTTTCCACTCCTCCCCCAAAACAAAAAATAAATAAGTAAAAAAATAAAATAAAATAAAATAAAAAGTATGATTTTCTGTTAAGACACCACTTTCTCACCACCATTTTTTCACTCAAATCATTTATTGATCAAAAGAAAAAAAAAAAGTACTTAAACATGCTGATACTAATATTCTTGAGTGAATGACATGTTGATATTATTTCCATCAGAATGCTTTGGTATTTGATCACTTTGATTTGATCATTTTAAAAATTTCTCAATTTTCCTAGTGACTAAAGTTTGTCTTATGTCGCATTCTAAAACACTGTATGGCTTTATGTTTTGGTCTGGTTCTAAAGTGAAGTTCATTAATTATCCACCCCCCACAAAAAAGAAAAAAAGAAGAAGAAAAGAGGTGACTGAAGTTTAGACTAGATTCAAGTTTAAAATTGACTTGGTTTGAGTTTAGTTGTACTTAGTTTGGCCATTTACTTGAAACTTTAATATTAATACTTCCCTTAGTTTATGTTCTGCTTATATATGTTGCTATTTGATCATTCTGACTTATTTTCTAACAGGTTATTTATTTGATGCTTTCAGATTTACTTATTTCTCTCGTGCTTCGCTGGATTATATAGTAAAATCAGGAAAGCAGCCTGATGTGTTACATATACACAACTGGCAGACTGCTATTGTTGGGCCACTTTTCTGGGATATTTTTGTGAAACAGGTGCAGCTTGGAATCAATGTTTCTTTTTATCATATTTAACCATTTAGTGTGCCATCCAAGTGCTGTGCTATATAACACTCATTCTCTATCGTAATTTAGTCAGTAGTATGTGATCTTGGTACATTAGTGCTTTGCTAAATGAAGGAATTTTATCGTGGTTTTTATCCTTCTATATGTTGAATCAACATGACTTCCTCTTACTCAAACATAGAATATTTATTGAGTAGCTATTATTAGGGGGTTCCTTTGTTTGTTATTAGGGGTAATTGAGTAGCTGTTTGTAACCTGTGAGGTGTATTTTTGTTGTTTTTTGTTATTTCTATTTTTATTTGCTTGTTGTTAGTGTTTTCTGTTTGTAGGACATCTTGTGCTCTTCTAATTTTTAATAAATTTTATGTTGCCTATAAAAAAAGGTGATGGGACATGTGTATCTTAAAGCATAAGGTGTAAGTATCATGGTTATGAATTCTTTAAAAATGAATTAGAAAACTACGGGAACATAAAAAATATAGAAAAATTTATTAATTAATAAATGCAAAAGATGTTGCCTTGAAAAAGTTAAAGAATAAAAGATAAAAATTGCATAAGATTTCACTTAGATGTGAAACAATGTTGTTTTGTGGAAAAATTCTCATAATGGATATGTTCCTGTTCTTATGTATAGGGACTTGAAGGTACTAGAATATTGTTGACATGCCATGGCTTTGATTCTCAGGTAAGCTGTTGTTTATTATTATTATTATTTCCATTTTGGCTCACCTTTCGTGCTCGACATTATTAATTTCTTTATGAAAATTTTTTATCATTTAATATTTTAGTGTATTGAGCAACCTGATAAGCTAGCACTATGTGGGCTCGATCCTTCTAGACTTCACCGCCCTGATCGTTTGCAAGATAACACTAAGGCACATCTTGTCAACATTTTGAAGGTATAAATATCAGCCTATTAACTCTTAAGACTTCTCTTTTTACCAGAATCTTTAGGCTAGCGTCTTTATTTAGCAAAAAAATCCGCTCAAGATGCCGTGTTAAAATCTATTGGCAGCATTGGGTGATATCTTTTTCTCCTCTCTGCTTAACGTGTTTCACTGGACTTAGGTTTGTTGTTTTGAATTGAACTCACAACTTGAGTCAATCTGAATTATTAGAATGAGAAACTCAAAAACCAAGGTTTATTAGCTATATATCTAGCAAAAAATTAAAGTTATCTTTGTTGAAACTGATAAAACAGAAGGTTTTGATCTTAGAACCTTAAATATCTTATAATGCTTCTTAAATATCTGGTTTGGATTGTAGAAACTTTGTTGAAACTGATATCTTAGGAGGCTAAAGTGGAAAGGCTTGATTGAATATTCTAAATCAACATTGCTTGGGCTCACTTATCTCATTGAAAAGAATGCATTTTTTCATGTGCCTTTCCATTAGAGGGTCATATTTTGATTTCTAGTGGTGATTGATTATCATGGGAAGATCCATATTCGCGCTATGGAGATGACTGATTAAACATCCTTTATCTTTTAAGAGTATTGTTTTTTTCCCCGCCCTTTTTGGATTTTCCTTTTTTGTGCCCGATTACAATGATGGGACCTATAAATATTGAAGCAATCCTGTCTGCGGAAGAGTTTTAGCTTTTCAAATAAACACAACATATTTTTTCCTCCAGTCATCAATGACTTTGACCATAATCAGTTTATTCTAATCACCATTTTCTCATTTTAATTCCTTCACTCTGTGTACCAGATTTTTCCAGCATGCAGGAAGGGTGGACCTATTTGAATTCACGATAGCATAGTTAGTATTAGTGCCTGTGTACATTTTTTTATGGTTAAAATGAGCATATATAAAATATAAATTACTCAGATATGATATCTACTTTGCCACCATCTTCCTTGAGGAAAAACATATGCAAGAAAGTAATCTTTGTCACTTTAATGGCCGACTCAAACTGTGTGGCTATGCAGAAATTGAAATTCACATTGTAAATCCTCACATTCAAATGAAAATCATTAGATTCATCTCAGAGGGGATTACAAAGTAAGTTTGAAATTGTTTAGGCTATGATTTATCATGACTCATAGGATTTAAGGGTCAAGTTGCTTGATTTTTACAACTTAATGAACCTTTCTCACATCTTTGCCTCATCTTCCCTCGTTTGGCATGAATCCCATCCTCGATTTTGTTCATAGCATTCCTTTAACCCCCCAATATTCCTACCCTGTTCATCTATTTCTTGATACTTACTTTCCGCATTTCAAAATCCTTAATTTATTAAAAGCTATAGCTTCTTTTGGACGTCTTGCATCACCTAAGTATCCTTTTTTCTTTTCCTGGAAAAATTGCAGGGTGGAATTGTTTACTCCAATAAACTTGTAATAATGTCATCCATGCATTCAAAAAGCAGTATTATTCGTAGTTTGAGTTATGGGTTCGAACCCACCTTAGCGATTCACAAGTAAGTAATGCTTTTATTCCATTTTGAATTTGGGCCATAGAATTTTTTGTGATTGTTTTCTTCTTGTCTTTTTTCTTGTTTTCCTCCATACGAACTAAAAGAAAACAGAAACCTCCTGATAAAATAGATTAATTTGTTTAGTAATCAGTCACTATTTCACGCAGTTTAGTTTTCGAACAGAATTTTTAGTTATTTATTCACATTTTGTTGTAGGGACAAGTTACTAATTGCTCCTTGTGGATTCGACAACTACACCTGGGATCCTTCCCAGGACAAATTTCTTCCCGAAAACTATACTGCAGATGATATGAAAGGGAAGGCTGTTTGCAAAGTCGCATTGAAGCAGCACCTGGGGCTATCTGAGCATTCTTCTTCTGTTATTGTAGGTGGTGCATGTAGGATAATCTTTTTATTTATTTTGATTTGTGCTTCATTAGTCATTAGTAATTATCTGAATCCTAAGTATAGTTTAGTAATGTATTTAGCCATGTGGAAATGCATACTGTTGAAAATTACATTATACTACATGCATAATTTCTATCAGGAAAACTGATTTATTTTAGATATGAACTACCATACAAGGCAATTTCTGGACATCTATATCCGTTTGTACAAGAAATTGTTTATTAAAGAAGTAATTAAGTAAGTGATATGTTTTCTAATGCTGCACTGTGTTCTGTCACATTTAAATTTCTAACCCTATTATGGTATCACTTAAATTTCAATGCGTTTTTAGTTTTGAAGGTCTATGTTCGAGCAAGAATTTCTCATTTGATAATGTGTGTGTGTGTAAATCTGGTATTACCTTTGGAGTGTATTTGACATTCCATTCTGTTGCTAGATCCTCTGCTTAAAACATTGGTGTGACTGGGGCTTTAGAATCTACAACATTTGATGCAGGAAATTATCTAATTCTTGTATCACGACTGGGCTGCTTGCTTTGCAGGATCTTCTGAGATACAGCTCTTGTAATCCCATGGACTGGAAAGAAATGTTTTCATGTAAACTGGACCTATAAACTAGTGTTTGTTATTTCATTCAATGCTTAATATAAAAATTTCTTCTGTTTCCTTTAATGTTGTAAGGAATCTGAGGAGTAACCTATTTTGCATGGGCATATAGGTTAGTGCAGGTGAAATTTTCCAGTCAGCATGCAAAATGCAGCCCATCATGTTATGAAATTTGGAAGTGCATATTGTTCCTTCTACAAATTGTTTATTTCATACTTTCTGTTATTCTATCCTTGAAAAATTTATGATAGAAAATGATGTCAAAAACTACTTCTTATAATATTGCATTTGATTGGTAGCACTTCATACATTCTTTGGGAGTTGTATTATTTACGATTACCTGCAATATTCCGGGAGGTCTGCACCAAATGATGACTAATTTTTGCTTCATTTTTTGTTTTTATTTTTTCCTTTAAAATACTGTACACACCGTTCATTATTTTCTTTCTATTTTTTTGGTCCTGTATTCGTTGTTTTCTTTCTGCTCTGTAATGAAATGGTACCGGCAGATTCTAAAGAAATGATATATGATTAGGTTGGATGCGTCTTCTCAGAAGTTTCAGAGGTTGATTTGGAGAATTTGAAGGCAGTTGTTTGGATTACCTCTAGGAGGGATGTTGAGGTTGTTACTCTGCTCCCTCCCTTTCAAACATCTGAAAATGGTTGCCTTACTGGCTGAAATCTAAAAACTCAAGCTGGCTGATATGGTAAGGGTACTTTTAAAATTAATTGGAAAATTATGGTCACTTTGTTTTGAAATTAAGCAGTGAAGTGACTAGCCACATCAGCCAGTTAAAAATCAATAAAGCTATCTGGATTGTTACCCCCTCTTTCTCTCTTCTTCTTGAAAATGTTCCATGCTTGTGATTTGTACATTGATTCCCTACAGTTTATTATCATGGGGGCTAGCAAAATACCAAGCATAAACAGGGCACTGGAAACTTTAAAGCAAGAACTCAAGGTACAAGCATTGCTGCTTTTTATTTGTCATGTTCTTTGGTGTCCTGTAACAAATTAGTTATCTTTTCCGTGAATTCAGGACAAAATATGGTGAAGCATTAGGTGATGCTGCTTTTGTACTCAAAATATTTTTGAATGCTTTTCATTTGAAAAAGAAAAAAGAATTAATACACCCATCTAGTATCCCTAGTTTCAATCCAGTTGTCAAAGGTAGCATATTTCTGCTAAGTAGTTGTAGAAGATTGATAGGCTAGTTGTATTTACAAAAAAAAAAGAAAAAAGAAAAAAAGAAAAAAAAAGGGAAATAGACAAGCTTTTAGCATTCACATTGATAAATTTTGTAATAATCAGGTCTGATGCTTGATTAACACAGCCTTGTGATTTTTCCTTATAGAAATGCGCTAGTACCAAATTATTAAAAGAGTGGGTTTGTTCAAACTTTTGCAATACTAGTAAATAGCATTTCTTATATTCTAGTCTTTTTAAACTTCTGTAAAGAATTTTTCTTTCAGGCTCAGACTGGATAAAAATAATAAGTTACTGTTATTAGATTGTTAGGCTGTGCATCTACTATTTGATGTCACACACAAAAAAGGAAAAAAATCAATTTCTTGAAACTTGTTTCAGCTACATGCAACTGATACATTATATTTGGTATTCTCTTGTGTCTGCAGGACGAGAATGTGAGATGTGTAAACAAATACGATGAGGCTTTATCTCATTTAATCTTTGCAGGATCTGACATTATCTTGTGCCAATCCTTTCATGATCCAGTGCTCCAAGTGCCGGTATGTTGAGCATTATACTAAAACTTTAAATCAACAACTCATTTATTACTCTCTCTTAACTATTAAATACTAACATTTCATTAGGTAGTAATGTCTTCTTTGAATGATCTAACAAATCTAAGCTACCTTCCCATCCATTGGAGGCATCTAGCGCCGTCCCCATTTTCATGTTGACCAAAATACCCTCATTTATTCCTTTTAAGAGAGTGTTAATTTGGGATATTATTGTTGTTTTACATTTACATCACATTCCCACTTCTATAGTTCTTTCTCACCATTCTCTGTGCAAGGAAACAAACCAGACTAGCTTCCATCTACCTCCATGGCTGAAGATCTCTCTCTCTCTCTCTCTCTCACACACACACACGAACACACGCTCAGCCACTTAATAAAATTGCTTTAATCGGTGCCCCCCTAGTATCCAGTAAAAAGGAGGCAGATAATTAGTTTTAGCCATTTTAAAGGCGGATGAGTAAGTGGGCATACAAGTAATAGTTATGCAAGTCGTGAACTCATACATCACGGTTATGATTGGGATTATATTCTGTGTAATGGGTGAATAACCTACAGGAAGAAGACGTGTTTCACCTTTTGGGCCCTGTGAGTGCAATCACAATGAGAGAAAAAAGGGCAGGGGGTGTTGCCACTATTAGCTCATCTTCAAAGACTTTCCTCGTCTCGTGTTGGGGCTATCTCTAGCGCTTCATTCATTTATCTGTTTCATGTTCTGTCCTCTCTTATCTTCACTTAATATATATGATGTTATAAAAGGTCGTTCCCTCAGTTGAAGTTTATTTATTTATGATTTATTTATCTATTTGGTGTAATTTGAAAAATGTAGCTCAAAGCTATAAAATACGGAGCTGCTCCCATCGCTGTAAATGGTAACAGATTCAGGTAACAGTTGTTTTTTTAGAGATTTTGAAGTGACTAGCTAAATAGCTGATAATTCTTTCTATATGTTTATTGGGAGAAAAATTCACTTCTTTTTCGTGCAATGTGTCATAACAGGTACGTCATTGATCATGACTCGGAGAGCACTAAATTCTCGCAGTATATCAGCACTGCCTTTTCAAATATGTCCCTTAGCCAAGCCCTTGATGAAATTGTGTGTATTCCTTTACATGGTCATGTATTTTCCCTTTACATGGTCATATATTGGTGGAATGTCTCTTGCTTTGGTAGAAGCAAACCCAACTTTTCAAATTTTTGCTGTTTTTTCCCATTTACAGAAGAACAACCCATTGCAGTGGAATCAAAAGATAGTAGATGCAATGACAAAGGACTTCTCCTGGGATGCAGAGTGCTCTGACACACACATTTCCGCATACACAGCCATTAAAAACTTGTGAAGCAGGTGTAAATATACGTTTAACATGTACATTTATGTATATATATACATATACATAAATGATCCTATATGCACATGCTGACTTTCGCGAAAGTCAGCATAAAACTCATAGGTGATTGTGGGATGCATATTTTGAAAAACTGTTAGATTAGATACTATGCATATTTATGTCAGGCATGCCAAAAATCACAATGATCTAGCGGTCGGTTTCTCAGATATGTCACTGAGAAAAATTGTGATAATTTTTAGCGGTTAGAATTTTTCACAGTCTGTATTTTGAGATGCCTATATCGAATCAGTGTGATTTTTGGCAGACATGACATCCATAACAAGATATCTAATCCAATGGTCGGTTTTTCAAAATATGCATCCCACAATTTCTCTATGAGCTTCACGCTGATTTTCGCGAAAGTCAGCATTTGCTTACTAGATCGGGACTCTCTCTCTCTCTCTCTCTCTCTCTATATATATATATATATATATATATATATATATTATTTTGGTACATTATTGTTGCTACTTATATGGAGACTGTAAAGAGTTGGCATTTTGGTCCATATATAAAGTCAAATCTTTTTGGCCAATGACTTTACAATAGGGGAGCTGTTATCTTCTCGGGACTTCATGGATAACAGATTCTGCCTGGGTCTATTGGATGCCTTATGTCCATCTTTCTCCCTTTTTAATTTTTTTTTATAGAAATTTGGATATAATTTCCATGCATAAGTTCTGGAGATGGGGTTGAGTAATAAGTGGCTTGGCTCCTCCCTAGTAAACCCTGCGATCACGTGCATGGCACATGTCATGTACATTGTCTGAATTTGTAGCTTAATGGAATATATCTCACTTTTAGATGAGAGTAATTGAGTTTGTGGCTATGAAAGTTGATTAATATTTGCAACGAGAATTGGGATAGAGGTAGGTAAAGAGAAGAGTCGAAATTTAATCCATAGCAATGGAATGAGTACTTTGATTCGGCAAATGTGACTTAGTGGAGTCCCAATCCCTATTACCATAACCAGTGTTTGAAACCACATCACTATAATGAATTTGATAAAAAAAAATTTAACAGCATCAAGGAAAATTCACTTACCAATCCTAAAAGTGTACACAATTTTTGAAGCATTGGAGTGGAGAACTTTCATATAGAATAGCACATGCACTCAGTCTTGATGTGATGTGAGACACACACCTAAGATCACATTTATATTTTTTAAAGAGCTGTGCCATTTTACTCATATATTTTCACCCACCTTAGAGCATCTCCAACCCTTACTCAAATTTGAATTTGAGTAAAAATGCCCAAAAACGATTCTCTAATCTTTACTCAAACCTATACCAAATTTGAGTAAGAGAAATATGCTTGTTGGAGGCTTCTTCCCCGCCTTCATCCATGGCCATTCTCTCTCTCTCGCTCTCTCTCTCACCACCACTGCTAAGGCAAAGATCCAGATGTAGGAGAAATGGAAAAAATAGGGTAAATAACATAAGGCTCCCTCTCCCTCTCCCTCTCCCTCTCCCTCAAGTCTCCTCTACTATTGTTGCTGTTAGGGTAGAGATGGAGTGGGGAAAAAATATAAAAAATAGGGTACATAGCATAGGGCATGTTTGGGGGCAAAAGTAATAAAAAAAAATTTGAGAGAAATATATATATATTTTTTTAAATTTTAAGTAAATGATTAGAGAGCTTCTATTAAAATAAGATATTTTACTCAAATTTTTACTCGATTTAAGTAAAAATAAGAGTAAATGGTTGAAGATGGTCTAAACATAGAATGTGTAGTTATATCAATAAAAGCACCGGAATAATATTTTTATTTTTTTCAAAATTATAAAAATGACTGGTTCACATGAGATAGATGGTTAAAGATGAATGAAATAGGTGGGTGACTTGAAGTAGCATTTTTCTTTGAAGTCAATTTAATAAAATTTTAATTCCAACTACCAAAGTTGTCTTTTTTTTTTTTTTGTTTTTAAATAAATTAAAGAACTAATTAAGTTGGTTATTGTTGTTGTTATTTTATTTTATTTCATGAAAAAACAATAATCAACATTTCAATTAAGAAAAAAAGAAAAAACCCAAAGAAAAATAATATTTGGAGATAAACATTGATACCTTAAGTTGTGGGATTATTTTGTTGGGGCTTGGGACGTGCAACTACTTCCTTATCGCATTAATCATTTTTACCATTTTACAAGCAAAGAAAAGAAAAGAAAAGTTTAAAAACAAATTAAGGAAAAAGGTTACTTTGGAAGCTTTGCTTAAAATAACAGTTAAATAAAAGAAAGGTATGGCAGAAGGACCTCCAAAGCCAGCGGAGGAACAAAAACCTTCCGTCGCCATACCCATCGTCTCGGAAATGGCCAGGACTCCGATGAAGGACACGGTTTCGAATCCTTCATGGTTCACACCTAGGAGGTACTCCACTTTCTCTCTCCTCTCTCTCTCTCTCCCTATATATATATGTATTTAATGACGTAGGTGGACTTTACGTAACTCGATGAATTAGAAACCCTAATCTGGAACCGGTGGTCGAGTCCTAGGTTTTCCTCATTGTTTTGCCTTTTGTCTGTTGGTCTTGTTTAGGAAGCCTTCTATTTCAAAACTATAATTTGCTTGAGTTGATATATGTGTGTGAGAAGCTGGACCAAATCGATGTGTTGCTCAATACAATAGTATGAAATTTATTTTTGATTCAGTTAAACGCGAATGATCAAATTTAAAGAAGCAAAGAAGGTATTGGTTGTTATGAATATGTAAAATATTGTGGCGCTTTTGCTTATTCGGTCAATTTGTTGACTATTTTGGTCCATAGTTGATGAAAATATAATAGCATTAGTAGTTAAAATTTTCATGTTTCTGGCACTGATCGAGGTTAGAAGCTGTTGCCTAGCTCTGCATGCTTTGTGGGTTTATACTGGTCTGTTCAGTTGTGGGTTAAGCAGAATTCTGGGAGGGGTGAACTGGATATGGTCTTAACCTTTCATATTGTATGGTGCAGCCGTTCTCCAGACTTATGCTTGTTCAGATGGGCCAAGACGTTTACCATTGCAAAAGACAATGGCCCCTAATGTTTTAGTAAATCGTCCCTAATGTTCTACTTGTTAATTGTACTTATATTTCAAGGCTTAATAGGGGGCCTTTTTGTAGCCTGTGCACCTACCTAAATTCTATGAAGATAGTCATTACCATACACGAGGCAAGCTTTTGGTAGAACGTTTTCTAAGTAATGCTTCTTGGAAGTTGATTGCTGTTGTGGGCTTAGATTGTTACGGTTTACTAAAATTGAACACTTGTGGCTTTTCAATCTTATGTCTGAATGCAATGAAATTTTCAGTTGCTAGTTTTGATGTGTGTTAAATATTTTAATTTGATTTTGCAGGTTGCTCATGATCTTTTGTGTGATTAACATGTTAAATTATGTGGATCGTGGTGCAATAGCAAGCAATGGTGTAAATGGGAGTCTTGGGACTTGCACAGATAGTGGAATATGCACTGGGGGTGTCGGAATTCAGTAAGATTTACCAAAGGTTTTTGTTTGATTGCATTATACTATTTCTGTTCCCATGAGTGCCCAATCTGTGGTGTGTGCGAATAGTTATGCTTGTGTGAAATCTTGTTATATCACTTGCTGATAAATTGTTCAATTTTGACACGTTCTTATATCGCAAATGACTTCTAGCCTATATTAAAACTGTTGTTCTGATAGTAGTGGATTTTTTGCTCCAACTCTCCAAGATTTACTAGGAAATGAACTTGTGAATAAACATAGTAATTTAGGTCAAGAATGTGAGTGATGCATGCTCTCTCTTTCTCTCTCAAGCACACACATGCGCGCGCGCTCGCACACACTCTCTCTCTCTCTATATATATATAAAGCTTTGTTCAGGCTTGCGGCATCATGTATCCCGACTGTCCGTGTTGTGCATGCGCTATCATGTGTGGATCAAGGATGGCTGTGATGTGTGCCACGCGCTTGAACTGATCTATATAAATGTATTTATATATACATAGTTGACGGATATTTACATTACCATTGGTGGAACAAGATGGGGACATATAAGGGCACAAGGTCAAGCCAGTTGTTTTGAGATACACGTACAAACACCACTCCCACCCACATCGCTATACCCACAGACAGTATACTCATATTGCTTCTTACTCAATGCCTGAAGATGCCTCATTGCTATACCCATAATGTGAAACACCTTGGGTGCTTTTATATGCCTTAGCTGATATTTAGAAATTGTCAACTTCATTCATAAATTCTGGCTGGTGGGTGAAGCATAAAATTAGGTGACATTTGTTTTCATAAATTTATTAGCTTTCTCCATCTTATTATGTTATTATTGATTCCAGGGGAGATTTTAACTTGAACAATTTTGAAGATGGTGTTTTATCATCTGCATTCATGGTTGGACTTCTTGTGGCGTCTCCAATTTTTGCATCTTTGGCAAAGAGGTACGCAGTCTAGCAGTGCATAATTTTTTACCATATTGGCCTTGAAAATAATAGTACTTTTGGTAAAGATTATTTTATGATGTACATCTCAATGTGTGCAGAAATTGAATGAGTTAAATAAATTACGGTTGAAGTACACGTAGTTGAGATAAGGAGCTGTTTAGAAAGCACAGGAGTTGGTTTAGCTGAGGTTAAAATGGAATCCAAAAGTGTGTGGTCAGTATGGTCTGTGTGTACTGTGTAGAGCAGTTCAAATATCGATGGGACCTATAGCCCTTTTTTACGAAAATTTTAGACCAATTGTGAGTTGGTTTACAATAAGATGGCCAGATGAGATTGAATACAGACTTTCCTGGCCCATGTTTGGGTTGACTTTAAAAGCCAGTATGGCTTTTCAGTGGTTGATAATGAGCATATCTGATCATTCATGAATTTAGTCAAAACTCGTAACATCTATTATGCATGAATTATGATGTTGCAACTGCTTTTTAATAATGATTTTTACATTACCTGTATCTTATAGAAACAACACTTTCTAACTAATCAGGTAACAATTGAACACAAATCTGGTGAAAACCAACTAACTTTTATATGTAGTAATTTTAAGTTTTGTGACACAAGTTAAAATTCTGCCATGCCTCGGGCAATGGTATCAACATCAATGGCTTACCTTATTTATTTGGGATTGTAGATACTAATCTTTTGTGGCTCATTCTATACAAGAGCTATTTTTTCTGTTTTCAAATGTCATCAGCTTGTTCTTAATTTTGACTCTGGACATTGGTCTCAAGTCATACCGTCATTTATCATCATCATAATCTTGAACTCATGGATTGAAAGTCACTTGTATTGTTAGAGTCTTGGAGAGGATTCAAACATGAAGTGGTACGAATGCTTTTGTCTTTGGTAAAATCATTTCAAAGTAAGGGCAGGGCTGCATAGGTTCCAGTGAGAGCAGCGGATCCCACTCTTTTTTTTTTTTTTTTTTATATTAATTTTTTTTTTTTAAATTTAAATTTTATGTACATAATTTATATCAATTATATCAATTATAATTTTTCCCCATTAATTTTTCTCTCCTCTTGATTTCTATTCTATTACTTTTGATCCCATCAGAAGTTTTTATTTTAATCATTCACTTTTTTTTTTCCTCTCCTAATTATAAGTGTCAAATTTTTGTAACAATTTCTCTCTCTTTCTCTCTGACCTTCTCGAATGCTTTCGTAGCCTCGCTTCTCGAATCTCACTTCTTAGCCCCCTCTCTCTTTTTCTTTAGCTGACTCCTTAGTTTTATAGAATTAAAATAAAACAAACCAACAAAGGGTGCCCCTACTATAATAAATTCTTAGCTCCGACCTTGTTTCAAAGTATAATCGGGTTCCTTTCTCCTCTGTAGTGTTTTCTCATCATGTATCTATACCTTAAAAAGGAATATTTTAAAATCTTTAATGTTAAAATGAATAAAGTTGCTATACTTTTGAAAGTGTTGTTTTTATGTCTGATTTTAGTTACGGCCTTTGTATACATGAAGGCAGATAAATCCACTAAGGGAGGGGTATGTCTTTTATTATTTAAGTGATATGTAATCATGAAGCTTGATTTTGAACCATTTCCCACCATGGGGACTCATGATGTACTGTGTTATTAGCTTAGAAGTCAAAATAAAAATGATTTTGATTGTTTTGTCTTTAGGCATGTCGTTGGTATTCCCATATATCTGTTAACTCTCCATTAACTGTTTTGGTTATGAGTTCTTATGCATCATTACCTTTGCAGCCACAATCCTTTTCGGCTTATTGGAGTTGGATTATCTGTTTGGACATTTGCGACTGCTGGCTGTGGTAGTTCGTTTGATTTTTGGTCAATTGCTATATGCCGCATGTAAGTATAACAATGTCAGTGCTGTCAAAGAGTTGAATTTTGCCAATTTCTGCTTTATGTGTTTCTCATACTAGACTGCAAGCTATACTATGGTTGTTGTCCTTCTAGGTTGGTTGGTGTTGGTGAGGCTTCATTCATTAGTCTTGCAGCACCATTTATAGACGACCATGCTCCTGTTGCTCAGGTTTGTTTTATTTTGTTGCATATTCTTTATTGAAATGTTCAGAATTCTAGATTTATTAAAGTCGTTTATAGCTTCAATATTAAGTTTTGGAAGCACCATAGGGTTAGTTTACATTAGTGTTACAGCTATTCTAATTTATGCTGAGGCTCTCATACAATGATACCAAGCAGCAGTTTTTTAATGTATAATCAGTTGTGCTAGTTTTGAACTCACGACCATTCAATAAGATTATTTTAGGTCTTTTCTTAAACAAAAAATTATACCATATTTGCTTTCTTTTCTGAAATATCTTAATGTATGCAAAGTGTGCATACTCTCATCACGTTTCTTTAGTTTTTTATGCTTAATTTAATTTTGTTAATTGATAATCTTATTTGGAATATTTTATTATATACACACTTGCTTTACCTCTAAGGATTGTTTCTTTGGTGCTACTGCTCAATCTATTGCATTGGTGGCATTACCTCTGTGAATCTGAACTTCTAGTGAAATGAAGGCTTTAATGGGGGTGACTTTTTAGATACGGGGAGTTTGGTCTTGTTATGTGACTAACTGATTACGTTTTAAGAATATTTTGAAATTTGAATACCATTGTATCCTTTGATACCACTTGATCTTGGAATTTTAATCATCATTTTGAGGATTTTGAAAAACAGTTGCAACATGTTGATAGCATTGGAGACCTCAGTTAAAAAGAATAGTATCACTAAATTGTCAGGAAATTAAAGAGAGTTAACCATTAATCATTTAGAAAGATATAAGAAATAGCTCTATGGTCTGTTCATTGCCTGAGTCATCCTAAGAAATGCCTTTTAAAATGTTGGTTATTTGGGGCTACAAAAGTTAGTTGATTGTCTTTGATATGTTCTTAAATTCATTCATATTATTGGTCAAATTCAAATCTTCCTCGAATGTAATTTGTGTTTTATGTCCACAGTGGACTGAGTTTGAGGGATTCTAGTGTCCAACATGTGTCTGTCGTGGACATGGCTCCTCTTTTGAAGTGTTTATGCTTCCTAGATTTCAACTTAGCACTTTCTGAACTATTTTTTCAAAGTAGCATCTTATCTTGAGCAATTGTCATCATCATCAAAGCGTGTCTTTCGGGACATCCATATAGATGCTGTATTCAGGGTTGGCTTATCTTTCTGGTTATTTTTTTCTCCAATGTTACTGATTGCTCAAATTTAAATCTATTTGCTGGCTGAGCTAGTATTTTCTTTCTGCTGCTTTTGTAACTATGCTCTGTGATTCTCTGTTGTGGTTCCAGAAAACTGCGTGGCTTGCAATGTTCTATATGTGTATACCAACCGGAATCGCCCTGGGTTATGTTTATGGTGGATACGTAAGTTTACATACTTGGTAACTGTCTTGAGTTTTGTCACGTATAGTCTTCTAATGCTTCAAAGGTGCAATTTATGTCATCTTCTTTTTGTCAAGGTGGCTGGTTTCTCCAGTGTCAATTTGTTTTAGATTGTTCTGAAAAGAAGTGTTTTGTGTCCTTGTTAATACAAGGATGCCATTGTGATGCTATCAGTGTATGGTTAGTTAGTTCTCTTTTATCACATCAGCATTTTTGTTGTAGATTTTTATAATAAACTTATAAAAGCTATACATCTCTCTTAGACTCATGGTCCCATACCCAGTAACTTTTTTAATTGGGAGAAAATGATCCTTTTATATTTTTAGAAATCAATATAGCCAGTATCTTCTCTTTCAACATATTTGATTTTTGTTGGAAAAGATTACATAATTTTTTGACCAATAATGATAGCACTTTGTAGATACTTTGGCATTGTTTCTTCTTATTCAAATTTATACCCACCATGATTTCAGATATTTTACTCTCTATTTAATTATCCCAAGTTTAAGGGTAAATCTCATATGAAAAATGTAAACCACCAAAATCATGAAATTTGTGTTTACAGCGTTGGTTTTGGCTGTTTGAATATTTCTTGTTATTAATTTGTTTTTTTAGAATATGAATAGAGGTTAAAAATGATAAATATGACTACTTAAGTTATAACAAGACTCTTGGAATGTAATTTCGGTTTTAAATATAAATGGAAAGAGAGAGGCCATATTCTAACCCATCCTTGAGAGATGAATACCCCTCCCTGTCCTGGAGCTTGAATAGTTTCTGGGAAGCTGACAGTTATCATTATTGTGTGTGTGTGTCTATATATATATATATATATATATTATTTACAGGGATGCTATTATCTGGTGCATAAGGTGACCTGCATAGGGCCAAAAGAAAAATAGATTGAAAAACTAATTGTTGGATTTATACACTTATTAATTTCATACTCGCCAAAATTCACAATGATCCAGCGGTCGGTTTCTCAAAAATCTAATTGGGAAAAAGTGGTGATATTTGAAGAATAAAATTGTTACAATTTCTTTACAGTGACATTTGTCAGAAACCGTACGTTGGATCACTGTGATTTTTGGCGAACATGAAATTCATAAGTAGTTAATCTAATCCAATAGTCGGTATTGCAAAATTTGTTATGCAATTGGCCCTACTCAGGTCACTTTGCATAAGGCGCACCTTATAATAGAATTATAATAGAATCTTTGTATATATCTATATACATTTGTTTACTTCAAAAAAGGGCATTGCTCTGTAATAAAATTCTAGAACTGTTTTTTTTGCAAATATTTCAGCGACAGAGATTGAAAATGCTTTTACTGTGTCTCCCCCACCCCCCCTCCTCTGTTTGTGTGGACGTGTTAAACATGTTGACTGTTTATAATGACTCATGGTTGATGTGCTTGGTTTGCTTTATGGCATCCCTCTGAAGTTTCATGGTTATTATCTTTTACACTTGCACTTTTTATTTTATTTTTTTAGGTTGGAAGCAATTTTAATTGGCGTTATGCATTCTGGGGAGAGGCAATTTTAATGCTTCCATTTGCTGTTCTAGGTTTTGTGATGAAACCTTTGCAGTTAAAAGGTGCATGGTTTGTGATGCGTGTTCCATTCATCTAAAAGTTCTGATTTTATGTGATCTCGCAATGATTTTTACTTGGTATTCTTTAACTTGTGTCCACAGGTTTTGCTCCTGTTGAATCACAAAAAGCATTATCTATAGAAACGGTTGCCCCTGAAACTGAAGGTACTTCATGTTCTGAAATTGTTGGTTTTATCATTTTATTATCACTAGTAAAAGCACATGCAAAATGCACGTGATGAAAAAACATAATAAAATGTTCATTTTTGATGCATCTATGATCAAAGAAAATATATACAAGATCAAATAATTTACTTACATATTCGTTATACGTTTGTAAATGTTTTGATGTATCTCACCATAATAATATTCATGTGTTCTCCATGTGCTTTCAGTGTCTCGTAGCTAGATAGATGATTTGTAGAAAATAAAAGAAGCACATAATTCTATCTACATACAATTATAGATATAAAGTAGTGTAATAGATTATATATGTGTATGAGGAACAAAGTGAGAAAAGAGCAAATATATATGAAAATGTATAATTTTTTCCCTACAAGTGTAGTCCTTATATAGATATGTAAGGGTGCCTATGGTGGCTGTTGAAACAACCACCAAGAACGAAAAGATGTCTTGGTTAAATATAAAATAATTAATTAATTATTTGAAAAGGTGCATTGGTTCAATATGGGAGAATTATGAAAGGGTTTTTTGAAGAGTTGTGAATTTGAAATTCGTGTCAACCAACGGGAGAAGAGTATTTTGAAAATTTTAATTAAATAAATGTATATAAATATTAAAAATTGCTTTTACTTTTATATAGTAGTATGATTAGTATGACTAATATTATGGTTTTATTTCTGTGACACTGATTCATATAAAAATAAATATAGTTTTTGTCTTGCCTTTAGCTAAAGACTGGCTTTTAATGGTCCTTGTCAGAATAGCTCATGTCTGTTGAGCCCAAATAGTTATGATGGGCACCGAAAAATGATTAGTACTTTAATAATCTGTACTTAGTACTTACATTACTGTTTGGGATGAGAAATGCTTTATATGCTGCATAAGTTAGAAAACAAGAATTCTAAAAGTTCTACCAATTTCTGGAGATTCTTTATGTAATTTTTTATTGGTACAAATAATAACATGCATGATTGAATGCTCCTAATTTGGGCCCAATTGGTTCAAGCTATCTAGTTCAGGCTAAAGCCAATTTAAAATTGGATCGAGTTTTTTGGTAATTTGTCTAAAATTGGATTGAGCATTGGTTCGAATTTTAATGTTTGGTTCTATTGATTTGTACTGGTTTGTGACCTATATAATCTATTGGCCAACCCTGCATGCCTGTGCAAGCATATCAACTCACCAAAGTTGAGTTGATCGCAAATTTCCGAAAACAACAATAGCAATCATGAAACATTATTAACAATCAAATGTAAATTGTAATTCAGATACCTTTACAAGTGATAAAAAATACCCCAAGAAACTAAACCAAAACCAGTAAAATAAATGAACCTTTAGTTAGGGGGAATGAATTGAATAGTATATAATAAAAATTCTAGATGAGCGGAGTGAATGATAAGGAGAAAAACAAATGTATGTGAGAAAGAGAAAAGTCCATGAAAAGGTAAAGGATTGTCATTTAATTGCTGTAGTGATCTTGGTTTGTTAAATGATGGACTATTCGATTTTAGTGAAGAATAGATTGCAAAGAATGATTAATGTGTGCTTGAATTGCACAATTTGTAAAGGCTCAAGTTGCATTAGGCATGATTGATGGTCGGCCAGATAGAAGAGTGATGTGAGTTGGCGTGGTGTGATGAGAATGGTAATGGAGGAGTTCAAGTGTGGCCATGAAAGTGTGGGTTCACGGGAAAGGGTGATCTGGCCCAAGGGTAAAGCGGCGATGTTGAAAGTCAACCTAAAAATATAGAAATTCTAATACATTGAAACTAATAAGATAGGAAATAATCCAGCTCATAATACAGCTCGCATGAAGCACAATCAAAATTCTTTCTCTCTCTCCCCCCTTGAATTTGAATATGGTATCAGAGCTTTTGATCTATTGATCAAAACACTTACGTTCTTTGCTATGTTCTCTATCATTTTTTTTTCCCTTCCATTTTTATCCTTTTTTCTCTTGAAACATACAAACTAGACCCTGAATGCCATTAGGCCTTTAGAGAAAGTCTAAGAAGGCTAATAGAAGAGCGTGCAAGTCATGCCTGTACGCATGTCTAGAGTCTAGACAGTTCGTACAACTATAGGAATACCTTGGGTATTGTGCCCCCTAATTCTAGTTTTTGTTCGTTGGTAGGGTTTTGAAATGACTATAGGTTTAGTGCAGAGGCTGAGTATAGAGCTATGGCTTATGCAACTTGTGAGATGTTGTGGGTGAAATCTCTGTTGTAGACTTGTAGGAGATGGTGTTTTCTAGTGACAAACCTTTGAGGATGTCTCCTGTAAATTAAGCTGCTATGTGTATTGTAAGTAATTTGGTTCATGAGAGTACCAATCACATTGAAGATTGATTGTTATCTTGTTTGAGATATGGTGATGAGGAAACAATTTGTTACATCTTTTGCTAGATTCAATGCCTAGTATATATTTACTAAGTCTTTGAGTATGAGGTTGTTTTGGTTGTTTTTAAATCTGTGTAACTTGTTGGGTACAAGCTTATGATAGATATCTACCTCCCAATTTGAGGGGAGTGTTAAGAGTTATAAGTGAGTTAAGTAGTAGGGGTATATTTGTAATTTCACGTTCGTTAATTTATTTAAGGGGTTGTCTATCGCATTCTGATTTAGTATGATGATTATGATATAACTATCATTTAGAAATAGGACATCTCCACTTTATTCTGAAGTTAACTTGGGGTCTTCAATCCTTTTTCTCTCATCTGAAAAGATGTTAAGAATTTTTCTGATTCTGTGAATCAATTGCTAGTCAAATGGCTGTAGAGAGCAACAACTATAGTGATGGCTGTGCTGCTTTGAAGCCTGTACAAAATGGTTAAAACAACTTCCAAATTTCGTTAAACATCTTCAGGACAACTTCTTTTGAATGAGGAAACCTTGAATTGAGTCTCTTTGAGGTATTGCAAGGCACCATCACCTCAACTTTATTTCTGCTCTTGCTAGGTTGCATTTTCCATGAATTAATTGTGGTCCTACTTACTTTAAAATCTTGTCATACCCTAACAAATGTGGTTTTGTTTTTAGTGCCACATAATTGCTTTCATTAGCCAGAACCATCTTATCTGTGAAAAATATATGCAAAGGAACTTCATCTGTAGATGAGCAGTGAATTCATCCATCACCAAGAAGTAAGTTCCAAAGTGCAAAATTCTTTTCTTTATGAGCTCGTTACCTGTGAGAAGTTCACCTGCTAGCGAAACCATTGTTTTTTTGGGGGGTAATTGTTGGTTTCAACAGTCGGTAAGTACAGCATCCGTGAATTTAATTTGAATTGTATATGTAGTGTCAAATGTCAATTAACCTTCACAAAGTAAATTTTAAAATTTCTTTGTAGTAGTTAGGATCTAGGTGCAGGCACTTATGGTTTCTAAAAACTCAACTAAACTTGAGAAAGCCTCATCCTGGCTATTAAGAGTTGGATATGAAGGAACTTTTTTCATTGCCATGTCCAGGGTCATATCCTTTACAAATGAGTTGTGGTGGGTTACGCTCAATTATTTTCATTTATTGGATGATTGAAAATCTTGCTTTCTAAATATCATTGGAACTGTTTATTATACCTGAGCGAACTAGGTTCTCATGTTGATATATTTAATAGTCTAAATGATTTTTCTTTTCAACTAATTATTTTATACCCTCCACTGCAGATTCAGAGGCTTCAAATGTTAATGGCTGTGTGGTGGTTGGAAATGAAGATATCAGTACTAGGGCCTCAAACAAACCCTCCACGTGGGTGCCTTTCACATCCATGTTTTTGCTTTTTGTTTTGTTTTTTTATTGGTTGCATCTGGTTGTAGATGCAGCTTTATTGTCAGTACAGAATTACATTGTAGAAAAAATTCCTAATAGGTTTTATAATTTAGTAGCTGAAGTATATGTTACAATAAGTCAATAACTATCTGATTAATGGTGCTATATATGTAATAATAAGTCAATAACTGTCTGATAATGGTGCTATCGTTTATTCTTCCTCCTCTCTTTCATATGGCAGGTGGAAAGGTGCATTCAAAAGTTTGAATCAGTTCTCGAGATCTTTGAAAGATATGAGGGTGCTTTTGCTTGATAAAGTTTATGTTGTAAATGTTCTAGGTAACAATCGTTGCTAAAGGATTCCTTTTCTTTATTCAAATAATCTATAAACTTATAAATGCAAAAATCATATAAAGATTCCCCTTTTTTTTTTTTTTTGTACATTTCATACTGAGACATCAAAATGTGATCATTTTGTAATTACATTGCCTTTACTATTTTTATTGTTATGCTTTCTATGAAATGGTTGTTTTCAGGTTATTTCTGGTTATCATATATAATAAACATTTTGTTTTTAGTAATTTGATTAATCTCCAATTGGTTGGCAGGTTACATATCATACAACTTTGTCATAGGTGCTTATTCTTATTGGGGGCCAAAGGCTGGCTATAACATATATCATATGGTAAAAGTATTTGCAAAATGTTAATGCTGATAATTTTTCATTTCACATTTTTGCCTATTAAGTTCAATTTTCTTCAATGCAAGTCCTCGTCACTTGTTTAAAACAAATGAAAATTCCCTCAGTTATTATGGTGATATTTTGGTTAAATCAAGGCTTTTGACAGAGTAATGCAGATATGATGTTTGGAGGAATTACAATTGTGTGCGGAATTGTGGGAACATTAGCTGGAGGTTATGTTCTTGATTACATGGGTGCCACAATATCTGATGCTTTTAAGGTGACTTTTGTTGTTTTAGTAGGATATCTTAATGGTATGGCTTTCTTTGTTTTGTTTTTAACCAAAAAAAAAAAAGAAAAAAAAGAAGAAGAAGAAGAAGAAGAAGAAGAAGACGAGGATTTCCGTTTAATTAGGAGGAATAGTTTTTTGTGTGCGCTTGTTATTATATATATGTATTACCAGGTGATTTGATAATTCCAAATCATATCATTCTCTTTAGTTTTTTTTTTTTTTTTAATATGTTACTGTCTTTTTTATTTATTTATTTATTGCTATTCATCTGACATCACCTAGTGTTTTATACATATGTATATATATATATATTGATTGATTTATTTATTATTATTAGCCATAGTTTTAACTGATTATATATTTTATTATTTTATTATTTTTATGGGTTATATACCCACACGTCCCTGAGATAAGATTTTATACCATTAGATCCAAGTCATTAGGCTTAATACCACTAGGTCTTTTTAAATTGGGTTATTTTAGGGACCTCATGTTATAAAATCTACTGTCTTGGACTTCATGGTATACAGCTGAATGTTGAGGGACTTTTGGTTAATATTTTCTTTTTTTAATATGTTACCACGGATCACCTATTTTTTTTTTATTTATGCTACTCATCTTACATTTCTTAATTTAAATGATTATCATTTTTTTAGCCAGATTAATTAGTGGGAAGTAATTTTTATTTACTAAAACTTTTCTTAGAATTCCATCTCTGAAATTCCTTCAAATCTTTGCAATATCTACCAGATTTTATTATTCATTTATGAATTCCAAGGAACTGTTTCAACTTATGATTTTAATAACATTGGAGTTTAAAACCTTCAGTATACCAAACTTTTGTCATTTCAATTCACGTGGGTCATTTGTGTTTGATTGTTAGAATTATTGAGTTTGTAGTGTATGTCTTCTGTGTAATTTTTTCTTTTTGTGATGTATTTGCCATTATCGTTGTTATATTCCTCTCTTGACTTCCTTTACAGCTTCTTTCTGGAGCAACATTTCTGGGTGCAATATTTTGCTTCAGTGCCTTCTGCCTAGGGAACCTATATGGTTTCATAGCTCTTTTCTCAGTTGGTGAGCTACTTGTCTTTGCCACGCAGGTAATTTTATTATTGAATAAGTTGTGAGGAAAGTGTAGCTGTGTCGTTCTTGCCCCCCGCCCCCTCCCCCCCCTCTTCCCCCCTTTTTCTCTTTTTTCTTACCTGGTTAGTCTCTCTGCTTGTCATATTGTGGACCATCTGAGAATTTTTCTTGATTAGTGTCATTTAAGCATTTATACACCAGGAACTTGGAAAACTCATTATTTTTCATTAATTATATAACTCTTCTTTTGCAGGCTCCGGTAAATTATGTGTGTCTTCATTGTGTCAAACCCAGTTTAAGACCATTATCAATGGCTATATCAACTGTTTCAATCCACATCTTTGGTGATGTGCCTTCCTCACCACTTGTTGGAGTCCTTCAGGTTTGTCTTAATGTTCCTTCACTGATATCTTCACAAACTGCTTTATTGATAGTTTATCTATTGTAGAGTGCAGTGATGTGATTTCATAACTAATGTTCATACAAGAGCAAAATATTCTTATTTAGAATAGTTGTATATCCAATTAATAATTTTAATAGGAGTAAGAAATTTGGCACTTATCTTTGTTTAAGAACTACTATAAGAACAGCAAAATGGGTGGTTACAAGGCAGAGTCTAAGAAGTACAGACACTTCTTTGGAGAAGTCGTGACGGTATCAGACACGTCCGACACGACACTCTTCTGACCTGCCTTTGACATGGCACCTCTTTCTTTGCTTGCTTTCTTTATTTCTTTTCATTTTTAACTTATCTTCTATACGAACAATTCATCTAGGATTTTCAAAATGATACCAAGGGATATGTTTTGAATGATATATGTGATGCTACATTATAGAACATAATTATATGTATAAAAATATATATTTTATTAATGCCGTGTCCTTGCTGTGTCGTATCCTAGATTTTTAAGAATTTGTGTCGGCATATCGGTGTCCTGTCATAATTGTGTCGTGTCCGTGTCCATGCTTCTTAGGGCAGAGTCTAACTGTTTGAAGTTTTGCCTACAGTTTCCATAGCATTGCGACACATAATTAATCAAAGGCAGGCATGTACTCAGGAATCCATATATTTTTTGAATACGTAGTGTTTAGCGGCCTGGGTAACTTTGAATTAAATGCTTAACTGCTCTCTCTTTTTTTTTCCCCCGTCTGTGTGTTACAGCCATGGGAATTTCCTTCGAATGTTAGGTATTACTGTAAGTTTAATGCACTGACAATGAGGCTGTAGGGCATTTTTGATATTTGTGCCAGACACCAACTCCTGTGTTTGTGTCCATAGTTATATATATAGCAATTCTGTTTTTGAAGGTCTCTGTCTCAAACACCATGTTTTTGTGCTGGATGCTGAAAATAGTCTCTTTATTACTCAGTCTATGTTGATATTGGCCTGTTAAGTGTTACTTCATTAAATGATTAGTAAGTCCGAATTTTGTTAAGCTTTTGTCTACATATTGCACTCCTTTTGTGAAGTTTTAGAATGTACACTTGAGGTTTCTCTTTTTCACCCTTCGAGTAATTAAGCTCCTAATATGATTGTCGTAACGTCATGTGCAGGATCATGTTAAGAATTGGAGGGAGACAGCACTTATTTTGACATCAATTCTGTTTCTTGCTGCTGGAATATGGTTTATAGGTGAGTAACGAACAATCAGTTATAAATAGTGTCTTCCTTACTGTTCTGATCCTGGGTTCTTATCTCCACCTTCTATTGTAAAATTAGCACAACCCTGCCATGATTTGTACTTGAGAAACTCTGCTACTGATTCAAAACAGTCTCATTTGGTGAACAAGTTTTGAACTTAACTTTTTTATTAGTGGATTCTATTAGTGGGCAAAATCAATCCTTTGGTGTTAGGTACTACTTGGGTGATGCCAAGGACAGTAAATTGGCTTCCTCTGATCCGAATCAAGCCTAACTATTTGCCACCTTTTATGTGCTTCTTAAATAGTAGTAGTTGGACAAAGATCTTAACTGCCTGGACAAATACAGACCACAGTGGTAGAAAGATCTAACTGTAGGACAAATGCCCAACACCTGTGTTGTGAGATTGTGTTAATTGTATGCTTTGAAGGGGCTTTTTTTTTTTGTAGCAAAATGAAAAAGTTTAACAAAGATTGTGTTATTCATTTGCTTTGGCAGGTGTCTTTCTAAACAGTGTGGACAGATTTAATGAAGATGGTGAAAATAGGGAGTCCGCTGTGAAAAGAGCCAACATGAAGCCATTGCTAGGAGGGAACAGCGATGAGATACCAGATACCTCTGCCGAACCATAAATTCTCACGATGCTTTGTTTTTACTTCACCTGGGCTTGAACAAATATTTCATATAATGCTTACTTTCTTTTTTCCTTTTCCCTTTTTATTTTTATTTTCTTGTGATATTTTGTTCCAAGTGGTTAAATCTACTTGCATGCTTTTTGACTGGTCTTAAAGTTGAATACCTATTTAAGCATATTTTTTGTTTGATTAATTTCCTTGGCCTCTGTTTGGATCTCGGAAAACTTAAGGGAAAGGAAAGCAAAAACCTTGAAAAGTTGAAATGTTTTGGAATCGAATCCATTTATAAGCAATCTTTCAAACATTTTCCTCTCCTTTCCCTCATTTTGTCCAAGATCCAAACGGAGCATTAAGGTGCTCTCTTTCACAAATAGGTTTTTCACCTTAAATCAGTCAAAGAGCATGTCTGTAATTACAACTTTAGTGTTAATTTTTTTTAATGTATACTTTGTTCATAAATAATATGTATAGTGAAAATATGTTTATATCCGTAGATAATGTGATTTATATTCTCTACTTATTTCAACTTTTTTCCACAGGAATTTGTAATAAAGCAATTGTTTAATTTTTTGGGGCCTGTTTGGGTGTCCGATAAAAATTGAATAGGTCCATTTACATCTTGTACAGCATTGACTTTGAGTAAATAAATCTATCATTGCATGGGGCCATAAGAAAAAAGCTATAACCATAATTAATGCTGTCATATGTCATGATGGTAGTTATATTCTTGAATTACCTAATTTATAGTACAGTAATGAATATATTTTTTAAAAATGAATTTCCATTATGAATTCAAAGCTGGCCCTTACTGTTCTCTGAAATGTTAGAAGAGATTTGTAGAACTAATGATGCATACTTGTTGGCCCAAGTAAATGTCCTATTTTGTGGTGCTGACGTGTTCCACTTAAAATGAAGGAATAGGAGAAAGGTTCAAGGTGAGGAAGCAGTGGATCCGAATTCCCCTCTACAGAAGGCAATACAAGTAATCACCGCGTTCGGACCCATGACCTGTTTGGGGGACCATGTGTCTAGTTGGAACGACAAGGGAAGTGAAGCCAGGAAGAGTCAACGACGGTGTGTCTCCACTCCATCATAAATTTACTCATTTATATCACCACCAAACAGATATATTTTAATGAATGGTCTTATTAAATTTGTTTTGCATAGGGAAGTGGCCCTCCCTCACTCACCTCCATGCACATCTGTGATTCCATATTTTATACTAGTATTGATAGTGTTCACCACAAAAATAACCACCAATGGTGAGTTGCTATGTGGCATGAAAGTTGGTGTGTTAGTGGCCATTAACTATATTTTAGTGGGCCACTAATTTAAATTAGTGGGAAGTTAATCAAGAAGTGGTTATTAAGCTAGTGGGTGGTTATGCCACATGTCAAGCAAGGATTAAGTCTAATTGAATTAGTGGAATATGTGGCAATTATTTAGGCATCATGTGGAAAGTTACAAAGTAGTGGAGCACTACTTCAAGAGCAAATAGTGGGCGATTTACATGGCTGGCACCTATAAATACTCCAATCCAAGGCACAAGCAAACAAAAACTCCAACAATCAAAAATCAGTGCAATGCTGAAGTCTTTCTAGTAGATTTTTAGGCCTTTCTCTTCACAAGCAAGTTCCTTTTCAAGTTTATTTCAAGCATAATTAGTTTAGTTCAAGCATCCTTTCAATTACAATCCGTAGTTCTTCGAGTTTCAAGCATTTCTACTTTAAGTAAGCACCGCATTTCAATTTCTAAGCACATTTCAATTTCAAGTATGTCGATTTCCATTTCTAGCATTGTAATATCAAGTAATGTAAGTATTTCTCTTTTTAATGCTTCTCCAATTTCATTTCAAGCAAATTGATTGGTTCGATTACGATGTAATTCGAGTGGGATTTTAGTTTTTATTAGACATTCAATACTAGAACCCAAGAGGATCAACCTCTAATTCTCGTCAATCGTTTGATTCCAATTCCAATTCCAAAGTGACCGACTAGACATCTAGGATCTTTCCTAGATTCTCGGCCTAGAAGGTGTTAGAGCTCATGTTCACACGGTTTTTGGGCTTTTTGAGCTCTGGCAAGCCCGCGCATATCTAGACCTTACACTAGAGGTCTCGAGACCGTTGTTTTCACCGGGAATAGATATTAAGGCTCATTTTGAAAAATTATTTTTAAAATTTTACTCCCATCTAAAGAGATTGATGCTATAATTATTTTTAGAAAGACTTAAACTTAGAATCCACTTTGGTAGGAATGCTCTTAGTTTGTTATTTAACCTAGGGATAGCTTAGCTTCATCTAAAATATAAGATAAATAAATTATTATAATCATCAAATTTTAAAAATGCAATCCCATGAGAGAAAATAATTAATTTTAATGCTTATATTTTACAAAACAGAAGTTTACGGTTCGATTTTTTTCAATGAAGCTAATAATCAAATAAGTTTTTTTTTTTTTTTTTTCATATTAATTGATGAAAAATTGAAAAATTGAAATTATGTTGAGCAAAATAAATAAATAAATTTGAAAACAAAATGCAATTGTATATTAAAAATGATTCAATCACAAAGATAAAATCTTTTGGTAGTTGTATTAAAAATATAATTTTGAATCTTATTTTCATCATATTGGAAAGGATTTAAATAAAATGAGAGAATTATTCTTATTATCTTATTGTGTAGCTCATAAATTCAATAAATTTTTTATTTTATTTTTTAAGTACATTTAACATCATCTGTTTTAAACTTATACACACACCTACACCTATTAAGATTCGAACAGTAGACCTTCCCTTACAACTTGTTTGGATTGAGAGAGTTGGAGAGAAGAGAATAGAAGAGAAGAGAAGAGAAACTTATCACGTTTCTCTCGTTTGGATTGAGAGAGTTGGAGGGAAAGGGGAGGAGGGGGAGAGAAAGGGGAGAGAAAGAGGAGAGAAAAGTTGGCATTTTTCTTTCTCTCCAAATCGGAGAGAAATGGAGAGAAGAGAAGAGAAATGGTTTTAGTGATGTGTAGTTTTATTATTTTGTCATTTCTCTTCCTTTTTTAGCTTTTATTTTCTTTTTATGTAAGTAAGTGCAATATTGAAATTTATATTTTAAAATCATTTCTTTTATTCTCTTATGAAGGCTATCCAAATAGGGTGGAGAGAAAGTCATTTGGCTTTCTCTCCTCTTTATCCAAACAAGATGGAGAGAAATGAGTTTCTCTTCTCTTCTCTCCAATTCTCTCAATCCAAACATAATATTAGAGAAGGGGAGAAATGCCGTTGGACTACAAGCTTCTTGGCAAATTCAATAAATTTGATTGAAAAAAAAATAAAAAAAAATTCCAATGATAAAATGTATTTTATTTTATTTATTTTAATTTTGTTCTATATATTGGGTAGAATATCCTTTTCAAAGTGGACAAGAAATGTTTGTTTTAAAAGGTGGTAATCATGATCACGATCCACGTCCCCAAAAAACACCGCACGTATGAACTTTTTCGGCGAGACCAAAAAGCCCCCAAAACTCACAAAAGTCCAAAATTTCCCTCTCCAAATCCAAGACAAACCAACGGTTCCGATCATCACCAGACCTTTAAACTCCACGATTCCCCGCACTTTGTCGTCATCTTCTTTCATTTTGTCCCGCGAAGAATGGCATTACAGTTACGGTACGCCGTCAAGCAGTGGATCTTTCCCCCACCAGCCTCATTGATTTTTCAGATTATTGTTTTAACAGCTGATTCCACCTTTATTGTTTCTCAGAACTTTCACGGGATACTGCTGTTTTGTTTTTTCCTTTTCCCTGAAAATCTCGATGTGAGAGCTGAAATTAATTTCCCGGCAAAACAGTTGGCTGTTGAGGAACGCAAGGGCAATGTGGTTCTAGTACGCTGAGAAATGCGTGTTTCGTTTGTTGTTTGTGATTCTTGGAAACTAGTAGTTGGTGGTGGAAGGTCTTTGGATTTTTGGTGTTATTTGATTCAAAGGATTTACGTTTTAAGTAGGGTTTTGTAAGTCTTTGTACGTTGAATCAAGAAGGACGAGATTTTGGTACTGCATTTGTTCGTCGTGCTATGTTCATGAAGTTTAGGTCGTTTTTTGAAGGCAATTTGTGAAATAAGATGTACGAGTTTTTGAAATTTTGTAATGGAATGTGAATTTAGTGTAAATCATGAGTTGTTTGGTTGCTGAGAAAGTGCAATAAAGGAAAAGGAACTACAGTAAAATTTTGAATCCTCAGATTTTGTAATTACTTGGAGCCTGATAAAGCCAACTCTCCGTCCAGCTGAGCCTAATGCAACTATTTCGGCTAGTTTAGGTAAGGTTTTCATTACTATTATTATTATAATTATTTTTGACGTAAAAGACGAGATCGATAATTTTATTTTCTCGTCTTCACCTCAGTTTTCTCAGCAACCGAACGGAGGTTTAGGGTTAGGCCTGTAAGAAGAATAATTTTTTAGAATCTTTGTATTGTAGATTGGAAAGTTGGATTCAATATATAGTGAATTGAGGTGATTTGTGGAGGCTGATGTTGATCAAACATGCCGAGCATTAGAGCCCCGCCAACGAAGAAAACCACTACTCTTACGGTTAGTCTTTTAGTCTATGTGGTGCAGAGTTGTTTTGTTTTTGGGTGACTTTCTGCTTACTTTGGTTTTGCAACAGGTTGCCGTAAAATGTAGGCCATTAACGGAGAGAGAAAGAGGTCGTGATATTGTTCGAGTGATCGACAATAAGGTTTGGTGATTTTTCTTTTCCTCTGTTGCCATTGTTTGGGCTTCAATAGGTAATTATCCATCAGTGCCAAAAAAGAAAAGAAAAAAGAAGGAAAGCTTTGTATAATGCATTGCAATTTTGTAGGAAGTCCTTGTGTTGGATCCTGACCTGTCAAAGGACTACCTTGATCTCATACAAAATAGAACAAAAGAGAAGAAATATTGTTTTGATCATGCGTTTGGTCCTGATTGTACAAATTTGGTATGTAACATCAATTTTGCCACATCCATTTTCTTTCTTGAAGGTTCTAATTCTTCATCCATTGAGGTTTTATTGGATTTTTCCTATATTTTGTTATTCATTTATATTTTGTTATTCATTGCTGGAACTTTCCACTGGCTTGACATATGCATTGAGATTTCTCCACATTATTGTCTGGAGAATATCATAGAGTTCCTCTATATCAGACCAAATACAGGAGTAAAAAACAAAATTATCAAAATTTGGGCACTATGTTAGGTGTCCGAATTCCAGAGAAGAGGATAAGTAAACAAATTTCTCTCCTATTAGAACAACAACGGGTCTCTGAAAGTTTGAGTTTCCACCTATGGCACGTTGTTACAATTGAATAAAGGATATACCTTAATTATCATTAGAAGAACTGTTGGGTAGTTAGTTCAATGCGATGATTAATCCCTTTGGTTGAAATACTCTTTTAGGCTTTTAGCTGCTTGGCTACCCACATAATTTTAAACTTATAGTAGCTGCATTCAGCTCATATGCATTGCACATGATATTTGCAGGAGCTATTAGTGTGAATGTTGTTGTAACTTGTAAGCCATACCAGCTACTCTGTATTTGCCCAAGGCTATTAAATTCAAAAGCTGCCACAAAAGATATAGTTGCTATTTGATGCTGTTTATATATTGATTTTTCACTCTAACAATGTTTCTTGTATCTAGGATGTCTACAAGAGAAGTATATCTTCAACAATTTCTGGTGTCATTCAAGGTCTCAATGCAACTGTATTTGCATATGGTTCGACTGGAAGGTACTCAAAATTTTTTTTGTTGATATTTACTACTTATAACTTGGTTATTATCAAGGTTGAGTTTGACTTCTTTTTCTTTTTCTACTACTGACGCCAGGCTTTTGTATTCTCTTATTTCTTCCACTTTATAACTCTGCATTTGCTATTATTACTTTAAAGAGAGCATATATGTACTCACTTGGAGTTATAATATCTATTTTGGGACAAAATGTAATTTGGATACCAAGGCAGATTTTGTGGGTCATGATTGAGGTGTGCTATTCAAGATGTTACGACTATTCTTTTGCATACATTTTTTCTTTAGTTGTTATATATATTATATATACAGAAATGATCAAGTAAGGACCAGTCCTTAATCTTAATTTAAGGTCCACTCACCATTAGAATAGGTATTTTGAAAAACTGACCGTTGGATTGGATAATCTTCTTATTTCTATCGTGTTTGCCAAAAATCACAGTGATCCAACCGTCAGTTTTTAAAATACAGACGGTTAAACAATTTTTACAACATCCAACGGTAAATACTGTTATAATGAAAATGAACTATATTTTGAAAACCAATTATCGGAACACCGTGATTTTTGGCAGACATGACATACATGATATTATTATCTAATCCAACGGTCGGTTTTTCAAAATACCTATCCTAAGTGAGAAAATGAAAAATACCTATCCTAAGCGAGAAAATGGTGAATGGACCTTACCGTAAGATAAGGACCGGACCGTTTCTTTATATATATATATATGTATATATATATATATATATATATATATATATAGCTTTCTCTGTTTCCATATAATTTCTATGCAAAGGTAATCGGGGGTATACTTGATTGATTCTGGCATATGAAATGTTGTTCTATCATTGAAATATTTTTTCCTAAACATTTGTTTTAACACGGTAATAGTAGACTACATTTGCAACTGAACCGCCATTATTTTAGTTTTTTGTCTGAACTAGCCTTTCTTTAGAAGTGTGATTACTCTAGAAACTTTGAGCTTTCAGAAATAGAAATTCCCAATATATCTTGATTTTGCACACTGTACACTTACACTTTGTGAGACAGGTTGAGGGGAAACTACTTCTTGGCAGGTGATATGATATGAATCTTCAGTTAATCCATAAATAATTTGCCAGTCCAATGCACACGGTCATAGGATTATAGTATATGTGAAAGTCAATTAACAGTCTACATGGCTCTAGATATTCTTAAGTGGCAATGTTTGGGGGCCTTACCAAGAAAATGTGGCTTTGCCTGGTTGGATCCCACTATTTAATTATTTTCTTAAACAAATGTAAGATTTTTCTGACTGGTAAGAAAATTTCTTGATTCACAATCATGCTACAAAGATTATTTATATAATGGTTTCGCAGAAGGATATGATTTGAATGAAAAGATGTAATGATTTTTTGGCCTTTGAGTATGTAGGAGGCACACAGAGCTTGAAAGAAAAGAAAAGAAAAGAAAAGATTTATTTGACTTGGTATAGAAGTAAAAGCACTTAAGATATGTTAAACTTAACTAGATTGATGTACACAACAGCTTAAAGGGTCTATTCTCGAAAACTTCACTACCCTTCATATATACTGAAGTTTAAATTTGCTTCATGTTTATTTTGAATCATAACAGGGAAGATAATGAACTTAGACACAAATCTTGCATGTGATACCCGCATGTTAAGGAATATGTGACTTGTTTAAGCTAACTTGTAAAGATTAGTAATTTTCCTACCAATGAAAGCTGAAGTCTAATTCTATGTGATTCATGAGCTATATTTGGATGCTAAAACGGGCATGAACCTTCTTCATGGCTTTGGTTCGAAAATTTAATTCTTGGAGAATATCTGTGGTTTTGTTCAAAAGTTACTTTCGCCTGCCGGCATTTGAAAGAGTGGGTTTAACTTAATATCCAATAGGAATAGGAATTCACTTCCTGGTCTCTTGGTTGATGGATTTCCAGCGTAATTTCACGTTCTCAAGATGTCACTCAGTTTCTATGTTTATATTTTTTAATTTATCACTTTTTATCTTCACTTTTCATTCATTCTCCCACAGCTCATATAGGAAGAGTCACAGTTAGGCTTGAGGTTATCGTTCCTATCCTGACTTGAGCAAGGGCAGCCATTGCTTGATAGTTTTGTGTTCTGCTCATTGTCCTATGATACTGGCTGTATATGCCTAGACGTCAGTGACACACATTCATAGTAAAGTTAACAATCGTGAGCTGTCACTTTCATTTCCAAGACACGATTCGAAATTCTTGTTGACATCCCAGCATGTCTGTCAAGATGTCTGATTCTTGTCCTTCAGTACTTGTGATTCAGACCGTATGGTCTTGCAACTAAAAATCTTATTATTATTCTGTAATTTTCAGATTTTTAATAATTTAGGATTTAATTTTCTTGATTTTAATAGTTTTTAAAGTTCTAATAGTCAATTTTGAGTTCCTATAGATACAGGATATTATAATAGGTAGGCTCAGTTTAAGAAGGTTTCTAAGCGTTATTAGGGTTTTAATGAAGCATGGGTGGAAATCTCTATAGGGCCTAAAAAGTAATGGGCTTTCATTCTTATGCTTTAAATGAAAACATAGCTCATTAAAGACTGGCATGGGGTTTGATTGTGTTGCTGACCCTCAACTGATAGTATCAGGCACTATCAATGGTAATGTCAAAGAATACAAAAGGAAGATGTATCTTGGTTTCCAATGCAAATGATGAAAATTCCTTGACTATATGAAAATCAGCTCACATTTATTTGAAAATGTGACCCTTTTTTGTTGTGATTTAGATGTCCATTTGTTAATTTCTTTCATTTAAGATTTTAACTTGCATTCTACATTTCCAGTGGTAAAACATACACAATGGTTGGGACCCAAGATGATCCTGGACTCATGGTTCTCAGTTTGCATGCAATTTTTGATCTTATCAAAAAGGACAATAGCTCTGATGACTTCGAAGTTACTTGTTCCTACCTTGAAGTCTACAATGAAGTAGGGTGTGCATTATATTTAAGAATGTTGTTTTTTAATGGTTAGGAGTTCTCATGTTCTCTAGATTGAACTTATTAACATCTGATATATGATGAATTCAGGTTATCTATGATTTGCTTGAAAAATCATCGGGTCATTTGGAATTGAGAGAGGATCCAGAAAAAGGAATTGTTGTTGCTGGGCTGAGATGTATCAAGGTTCATCCTCTCCCTTACATAATACATGTACTCACTATATTTAATTTACATTTACGCGAGTGTTGCTTGCCATGCAAAGTGTAAACCGCAAAAACTCTTCAGGTGTAGCTGATATATATGGTTTTGTTTTCACTTTCACCAAGTTGAAGTTGATGTTGTCATTGTACAGTGGTTGGGTGAATAAATCCCACACCTAAAAACTAAAAGAGTAGATGCCTATTGAGCTAAGATGCGAGAAGGAAGAAAGAAAATAGGTGTATCTGATCTATATTTGAATCTAATGCTGCCCAGGTTTCATTTTCGTATATGGGCTGGCGTACAGACACATTGAAGTGTCAAAAAGAACCTTACACGAGGTGTTTTTAATGCATATAACAGTATCTTAAGGATCCGTAGCATGTTTCAAACATGAACTTGACATTAGCAGTTGCCCTGATATATATATATATATATATATATATATATATATATATATATATATA